>JAYKAV010001887.1:4243265-4329322 GCA_035582835.1 Phoebastria nigripes
GTTGCGCCAGGGGAGGTTTAGATTGGATATTAGGCAAAATTTCTTTACTGAAAGAGTGGTTAAGCATTGGAAGAGGCTGCCCAGGGAAGTGGTGGAGTCACCATCCCTGGARGTATTTAAAAGACGTGTAGATGAGGCGCTTAGGGACATGGTTTAGTGGGCATGGTGGTGTTGGGTTGACGGTTGGACTTGATGATCTTAGAGGTCTTTTCCAACCTTAATGATTCTATGATTCTATGTAGTATATATAGTGTGTGTGTATATATAGTATACTAAAGTATGTTTTTGACTCTTCTTAAGAAAAAGAGACAAATCTTTTGAGTCAACTGGTGTGACTACCAGAAGTAATTAGGAGAGCCTATTAGAACATTAGCAATTTTACTTTTCAAATTAATAAATTGACTGGGAAAATGCATGTCTGTTACAATCTAGGCAGGACACTGTTGACATAACATGGGAATATTTTATCAAAAATTAATCATATCAACATTGCTCTCAATCTGTGGGAAATAGGAATTTAAAATAAAAACAAATGCATTTATGTAAACTATTCTCTAAAATAGACTACTTATGCCTATTTACATAATGAATCCATCACTTATCACCCTCAGGAGATTAGATAATTAAGCACTGAACAACTTATATTTATTCATGTACTTTCAAGAATGAATGAATTATCCCTTTCTGCAGAAACTAAATGTTCTCCCTCTGATTAGTAACAGGAGGGCAGTGATGGGATTTTATGATGGAAAGTGTGTTGCTTGTTTTCTTTAAAAAAAAAAAAAAAGAAAAGAAATTGATCTTTAGAATACAGTACGTAAAGAAGCTGTGTTTGGTTAAAAGTCAATATAAATGATTTTTAGCAAATTTATTAGCTTGATACAAATTCATATGGGAAAGCTGGGCTTCTGTTTCTTGAATGTGTATGATTTTTTGAAGGAACTTGTGTATAATTTAGACAAAAATCTGAGCAGCTATTTGAACAGAGTTTGCCTCTCCAGATATAGATGTTTCCAGTGCAGGTGGCTCTATTGGAGTTACTCACCTGAAGTTTCTCTGTAGTCAGCGTGTGAAATTGGCCTTCCTTGGGAGCAAATCACCCATCCCACGATATGGCCAAGCCAGGCATGGTGACCCAGGGCCCACATAGGGATTGAGAGACCAGCTCAGAGGTGGTACCAGCTTCCAGATCTCTGGAGTTCAGCAGATCTGAATCCATCCTTGTAGAGCCGGGCAAGAAACGTCCTTGGTTGCTCTCAAATGCAACTGCTGGAAACGACGCTCATCCTCCCCTGGGGGCATTTCTTTACCCTTCCAGAGGGTTCAGGGGAATATGCAGGTATTGCACAGGAGCAAGGGCAGCTTGGTCTGCATGTGAAGTCCAAATCCCTCTTAGTTAGAAGCTGGACTAGGCTAACATGAGGTCTTTTTCCCCCCTCTTCAGGTTAAGCTTTGTTTTATTCTGCATATTCTCGTTATCTAAATAACCAACTACTCTGAGCAACCTGATCTAGTGAAAGACATCCCAGCCCATGGCAGGGGATTRGACTAGATGATCTTTGAAGGTCCCTTCCAACCAAACCGTTCTGTGATATGTCAGTGGTAGTGTATTACGGACACAGAAAATGTCTCAGTTGCTGAAGAAAAGTAAAAGGCATTGTAATATTTAATTGTTTTAATAGCTGCTTTTCTCTCACATTTAATCTAAAAGTCATGGTCACACAGACTAGGAGAGTTGTTCAACTTGACAGGCATGAAAGACAGGGTCTTGTCCTCTAGCACCATGCCAGAGCTGAATATCACTGGTCATTTGCACACATTTATTCTGAATTCTATGACAAGACAGGTTTTAGCTTTCAGTGCAAGGTTGGGACCTACCTCAGGGAGTCATAGCCTGTGGCCTTCAAGAGTAATGACAGAAGAGGGCTTGAGGTACTAAATTCTTTCATACTGCTAGAAATATGATTATGCCTTTTTATGACTTAGAAAACAGCATTACTAATTTAGTAGAGAATTTACAATAAAATACTTCCTGAAGTAGCACACCCAAGGTCCTGAGGATTTATAAATTACATTCAGAACTTGAATTATTGCAGTTACAAAATAAAGCTGAGATATGAACATTTCTACTTAGCTTTAGAAATCATGTTATTATTCACATTAATTAAGCTTACAAGCCTTAGAGGAATGCTGCATTGTGGTGCCTCTTTTTGAGGGAAACTAAACCCCTAAAATGTCACACGGAGGCCAGCTGGGCAGTGGGGGTGACACCAAAGGTGGCCAGAGGCAGAGCCAGCTCTTGATGGTGTTTTTCACAGGTTATAAAGCCAGAAGACTCATCCTGATCACTTGCTCTGAACTGATGCAGGAGCTGTAGGAATTCTCTGAGTTAATTAATTGTGAACAACTTTAATCATGTTCATTAACAGCTCTAATGTTGTTAATTAATAACATAAACATTTTTAGTAGCATGACTGGCTTTCTTGTAATTCTAAGTTGGTGTTCAGAAAATGGAGTTTTCTTTTGGGGCTGGGTGATGGATAGTCCTTTCACCTGACTCTGAGAAGACAGCAAATACTTCTAGGTRAGACTGGCTTGTTGAACCTTGATAACTGGCAAAATGTGATAGCATGGCAACATTTCTTCTGGAGATAGTCCTAAAAACAGCTGGTGTGACAGGTTTGCAAAGGCATGCAAACCCAGGGTGATTTGTGTACTAAGGTTTTTATTAATTCATTTATTTGGTCTATAGAGTAGAGTAGAAACTAAATCACATGCTAATACGAGTAATTTATAAGCACATTATACAGTGCTTTACAGATTCAGACTCACTGTGAACTGCTCTTCATTTCTTTTAATCTCTCTCTGCAGTGACTAATTAGATGACCACATCTCATCCCAGGGTCTCCCAGACAGTATCACCAGAGTCACTCTTTGGCTGGCCAAATCTCATGTTCAATTGCATGTTTATAAATACATCTCACATATAACACGGTCATTTTAAAATCCATTAGCTGCAGTCGGCTCAGATTTAAGACGGTCTAAAATTGCTCTCCTCTCTCTGCAAAGCCAAATACATCTCATCAAAATAATTGGGGAAAAAAATAATTATAAAAGGTATATCCTGTTTTTTCCCTCTGAGCCATTAATTGTTTTGATTTTCTTGATTCAGTTAGCTCCTCACCTGAGAATGTATTCAGCTAGAGAAGACTCTTTTATCTATTGAAACAAATGCTAAAATCACCATTGACCTTTGTGCTGCAATATTGGGCCACAAGGCAATAAACAGATTTTACTAATGCAATGCAGTGCGTAAACACAGCTGCAGGACTTGGGGAATTGAGTGGAGGCTCAAGTTTTCATCCCATTAAATCAATCCTGACTTGAACCATTGCTGGAGAAACATGATGTATTTAGGGCTGCATTACCTATGCTCCAGTTCACAAACAAAAGGTCTCTTTGCTCAGGACCATTAATTTGGGGGCAAGAATCTGTGCTTGAGACTTCTTTGAAGGTCATCCTCCCATTGCTTCAAACAAGGCTACGTTTTGGTTCATTGTCTCCCCACYGAGAGCAAGTTACAGGATTGAAAAAGTATTGCCTTGTCCCCTAAGCAGAATCTAAGCAATAGAGTCAGTTACTCCATATTCTGTTTTAGCAAGGCAAGATATCCCCGAACAAATGTAACAATGATTAAAGGTGGCAACAAGGTATTAAAAAGTGTATTTTCTTTAGATTTAAGGGAAAAGATCTAATTAATGATATTAAGCACTTTTTAAAGTGTGAAATCTGTTTCTGTATGTAGTGTAGCATGAGCAAAGGCAGGCAGGCAACCAACATTTACTATGTAAATTATCTCCACGCAGTGCTAAATCAATGAGTTTTTCTCCATAGATGCTCATTCCAGGTTGCTCCCTGTAATGACCTCAATTATACATGTCTTCATTGTGAAATTATGATTGCCTTTGGCGGGCTGCAAATGACAGCAGAGAAAAAGATTTCCATGATAAAACAGCACAACAAGTAATACCTGCTTGCATATTAGTATGCACAGCTTGCAAAGGTGCAGTGCAACTCCAGCTTAGCACCTTAAGAAATAAAATCAGAGCGGAGGAGGGGCCGAGGAAAATGTTCGACAATATCTTGACATTTTTAACAAGAAAAGGAATTAGTAAGACTTCACGTTCTCAAATGTGTCGCTGTGGGACCTGGTATTGAAAGAAATTTAACATAAGAACATCAGAATGGCTACACCTGGGTCACTAAAGGTCCACAGTGCTTCGCAGCTTCTCTCAGACTGTATATAATAGCAGAGAGAAAAGGTGTGAGAGACRGGACGGAGTGATCCTTCCCCTCAATAACCTCTCGGCGCTGACCACTGCCGTGCAGGGAGTGATCCCTCATCCTCCTGAACAGGGGAGAAAGGTTTGAAGATGGCACTGCCCTAGTTCCTGGAGCTGCGCAGTTTTCAGGCACTGAGCTGCTGCCGTCACCAAAGAGAGTTTGCAGCATTCTGGCTGCCTTTTACTGACCTTGATTTTGTTCTACACTTGGTGCAATACCTGATGAAAGATTACTCCCAGGCCTCTGATACACAGAGACACGGTTACACCCATTCCTTCTTAAAGGTGGTTATTACGAAGGCTTTACCCCTGACTTGAACTATTAAAAGTTGAGTCAAAAATGATAGCATCCCATTCTGTGATGATAGCATCTCTCTCTGATGGCAGAGTAGTTGGCAGGGACTTTTTTTATTTCCAGCTGGAATAGACTGAGGAGTTGCTTCAACTGAAATCCCAGAGAAGAGTACCAGGTTTGACATGACTTGATAAATATGATCAGCTAGGACTGATGATACTGGTTGAATCTGTTGAATATAGAAAGCTGTTTTGCATGCATCATCCTGCAGAATTTCCAAATGAACATTAAATTGCTTGATTTTAAGACCAAATTCCATTCCAGCCTGTATTGTGCAAGTGAGCGCACTTTGAATATTACCCRTTTGTTCTGTTCAGTTTTATACATGTGGTAAAAATCCTTTTTTCTCCTAAAGGTTTTTAAAAATAAAATGAACGGTGTTCAATACTTAATCTAGAGGTTCTACACAAAAYCATTATGGTGACTTGAATAATTTGTACACATAATCCGGCTAGCATCAAGTGTGTCTAAGCTCCATAACTTAAGTACAAGATTCTGAGTTTTTTAAAAGATTTTTAAAAAGCCCAGCCCTCGCATCCTCTTAGGGAATCTGTTTCCTCCCCAATACACCTGATTATGAATGGAAAWCTTTTCTATTGATAACAAATAAAGCAATGACTAAAGCCACACAAAATAATCCTGTATTAGTAGAAAGGCTTTTAGATCTTAGTAAGATGCCCTCAAATGTACTGGTAATAATATGCCCCCAAACATACTCCATAGAAATACTCAGAAAAGAAGTGTGTTTGTATTGTTAAAGTGGTCTGTACTAATTACATGCTTTAATGTAAAAAGTCATCTCTTGGCCTGATAAGGTTCATCCAAGAATGGCAGCTATGCAAGGTGTCTTCTTAATTAAWAGTTAATGTATTTTTCATTAGTGCGCTTCTAAAATGTAAAACCAAAGCCTCTTTAGCTATCATTTGGAAGATGGGCAGGGAGCCTTAAATTCTACTGCAACAAAACTCAAAAAATGCTGCTGAAGAGGGAGCTGATGGGAGCCCAGCATAAGCCAGGGAACTCAAGGCAGTGTGAGGAACAGCAGAGGGAATTAAGGAAAACAGCAGTAAGATGAAAAAACAATTCTCTAGTAAATGAATGACCCTCTATTTCATTTCTCCTCAAGAAAAGATGTCCTCATTAGCCCTACTCCATGCTACRAATTATTGTAATTATCAGTTCTTTATCCTGTCAAGTGCACTCCAAATATTTTATTCATAAAAAGGAGTTCTCTTTTATGCAGAAAATAACTACATTCTTAGCCCCTATGTGCTGTTTACATGCTCCAGGCAGCTGGATGAGGGTGGTGGGATGGGACAGCACCACTCCTATGGGCCGCTGTCCGTGGTCCTGAATGGCCGCGTCTCTAATCTCCTCCAGCGGGTACCGAGGGCGACGTGATTTAATGATGATTTAATTTAATCTATTCTTTGCCGCTAACTTGCTCAGTGACCTTGGGTGGGTAATGTTCTCCTTCCCCTCCCAATCCTCCTCCGTTTCCCCATTTGGATTTTAAGGTTTCAGGTGTAGAAACTGCTTGATGGTCTGAGAGCGTCAGGTCCTCTTCTCATTGAATGCCTATGGGAGCCACTACAACCCAAATAATAGCAGTAAGTTGGTCAAACGTTCCTATTTTTGATCAACCATATATCAAAACTGTAGCTAGCGTTTCTTTTCAACAGCTTGTGCTCTTTCTAAAATAGCACTAGGAATATTAAGTGGGAGAATGGCTAACCACTGGCAGACATGGAACGCAATGCTGTGTTGATCTCTGCAGCCTGAAGTCAGGCTCAGATCTACAGTGGTGAATACAATTTGTGGCACATTCAATTAACTTCTTGCTTAGGTGGAAGAAGCGGGAAGAGAAAGGATGCAGAGCTGTTTGGATACTGCTGCACAAGCAGGTTTTTGCACTAAGTGTTCACAATCAGTTGCTAGACCAGTGCACTGAAGTGAGTCCTTTCAGGCTTCCCAAGGCTACTGAAATGGACTGAGTATTTTAGTGAACAGATTTAACAGATTTACTACTCAAGAGATGTTAAAGCAATTTTTCCATTAGAGGGTATGAAGAGATGGAAATGATGCTTGCAAAAGTAGATGCTGGGTTTTTTTTATTTTTATTCCATGCATTTCCATAGTGTAAGCCCCATAAAAGAGTGCAAGATTTTCCCACCAAAGCTGTTAACTTTTAAGGCAAAATCATATCTGAAGCTGYGAACTGACATGATAAAAATGAGTGTTTGGATTCACTGAAAGTCAGTGCTTCTTCAGAGGGCTGGAAGAAAGTGCACAAAGCATTTAGATCTTACCAACGCAGATACACTGTAAGTGATACGCAGATCTTGTGCGGGTYGTAACGACAGAGATGAGAAGCAAGCAAGCAGGATGAAGAGTAATTTTGCCAGCTGATGGGAGGGAGTAACCTGACCCCGTATGTCATTTTATAGTGTCAGCACTGTTTGAAGTGTTTTTTCTCAAAGCRCATGGCCTTGGGTGAGGCAGCTTCAGTCTCTTTGATCCCTGTTTTACCGTAGTTAATGCCAGTGGACGTGAGGAAGGAGGGGCCTTGGGGCCAGGAGAGGGTGTTTCATTCCCCAGTCGAAGTTTCTGAGTTGGCTGAAGCAATGTAACACCAAAGTGCTGTGAACATTCCCTGTTCATCTCAATGGGCCATTACCTTGAAAGACCGGTTTTCAGCATTTATATGCAATATAGTTTAAGGCTTTCTTATTGCAGAGCCTGTGAATGAGAGTAAGCAAAAAACATCATGTGAATGATAAAATTGTTAATGCAGCAGCTTTGACAATGCGGCTTGATTGCCTTGTTGCTGGCTCACTGCTGCTGAATGCTTAATAACGACAATCTGCACCCACGGTAATTCTGGTATCAAATGTCTYACCTATCTGTGTGGCCACACATGGCAAAATATGCAGACACATCTTGTGAGCATTGGCCAGAAGGAAATGATTTGACATTGGTGTGGTTTCAGAGGGATGTTGGTGTGGTTTTCAGTAAGGCCTGCTGCCTCAGGTGTTTCTTTTGTGTGGTACATATAAGTCAAAATAACTGAATTTTTWAATTTAAATAAAATATGAGAAAGCTTCTTACTGCTTAGTTAGAAGAACATCTGTATCTCAGATGCCATAGGTGGCTGCATTTGGTAAAGGAGTTTTCATGCTTAGTGACTTCCTGATATTTGGGCAATTTAAGACTGGGTTTATTTATATTTCAGTGACAACAGTCTTACTTTAGTTCTGCTTCTTCAAGGAAAGAACCTGACTCATTCTTGTGCCTTTTCGAAGGACCTTAGCAGGAGTCCTCTAGAGAAACAAACCCAGACGGTCCCAAGCAGGAGACCCTTTGCTTGTCCTCCTGTTGCTGACTGCTTTGTAGATTAAATACTGCAGCCAGGTTTGCCAGAGGACCCATCTTAGTGCCCTAATGCCACAACTACCGTTAGACATCTCAGGAAAATGATGTAGGGAGTTTGATTGTTGCAGATTCAATTTCTATGTCTCTTACTTGGCTTTACTGTTTAGGGGGTTTTTTACAACATAGATATCCATCTCCTTGCCAGAATCCTTCAAAGTTATTCCTGGAACGAGGAAGAAGGAAGGCAGAGCRGGGAGAGGGGGAACAGCTTCTCTTTGTAGTATTTGGTATTATTCCTGTTTTGTTGCCTTTTGCAGAGGTGGTTCGGCTGAGCCTGCCAGAGGACCAGAAGATCAGCGTTACCACCATCACAGTTGGCCTGAGCACCGTTCTGACGTGCAGCATCCGCGGGGCACTGCGGCCTCCCATCATCTGGAAACGCAACGGCGTCATCCTCAACTTCCTCGACTTGGAGGAYATCAATGTAAGTCCTGAATTAGTCTTGTCATTTTCTTTTTAGGGCGATGAATATGACCTCATTTAACAGATGATAGTTTTAAGGGAACAAGTTTTATCTTGTTATTATTATGGAAAACAGGAAGCTGGCGTGATATTTTGTTTTTATGTGAATATGGCTCAGGAATAAAAGCGAAACAACATRTATGCAGCTGAGAGCAGGGGTACTTGGAACATGTTATTATGAAATTAAAACTCAGTACTGTAATAACCCAGCACTTAAATAGCACTGGTACTTCATCCCTTGTTGCTCATTCAGTTTGGTGCAAGCTGTGGTCCATGGACAGCAGCCCTGGAAACCCAGGGGAAAGCAGCTCTACAGACCGTTAACTCCTCAGCGATCTCTTTCCTAGTACAGAGAAACAGGTTCATCAAGAGCATGAAACAATACATTTATGGTTGGCAATGAAATCTCTCCTCTATCTAAAATAATACATTTTTACCTCTGTTCCTCCTGTTTCACTTGCCTTTCAGCCAATTCTCGTCTCTCATTCCTCAGCTACTGTTTCTGATGAACAGTTTAAAATATGGGTTTATTCAGCAAGGTGTGGCAATACCCTCGCAGGAAGGAAGATGAATCTCTTTTAATTCGCAGTGCTGGTCTGATGTGTGAGTCATAGTTTGTAGTAAAGACAATACCTGAATAATGGTATAAACTTACTCATTTATTTAATAACATTTAATTACAGAGAGAGTGGAAAGTAGTGTACAAAAAATATGGTCTGTATTTCATTTCTCTTTGCATTAAGGTACACAGTAAATCAGGTTTTATTTTAATTACACTACAGCAAGAGTTGATTTATATTTTTGTTCAGCTCTTGTTAATTTGATAACCACTCACTTCAGAGTTTTTACAGTCAATACTGTAGCTCCCTAAATTGTTGTGTATCCAGGATTGCTGAAATGTGAAAAATCTTTGTTTTACTCTTCTGCATTATTACATGAAAATTACAGCTCACGGGACAGAAATACGCACTGCAACTCAGTACCTTATTTGCTGACTCTACCTTAGCAGGAAAATCGTGTGCACTATGTATAGGTGATTATTGTGTGCAGAAACTCAGTAATTATAACCATCTAAACATTCTTTTCTTTTCATCAAAGCAAGTATTACCCTTCTAAAATGCATTTCTTGTCACCATTTGGAGCATGACATTGAAATGCAACATGAAACCAGCAAACATTCCGCTGCAGGATTGGCACAGGACTATACAGCAACCGTAACGAGGACGCACAGGATTGCACAGCCAGCCCGAAGCCRCTGTACCTGACTAGATTTCTTACAGACTTCCATCAGCGCCAGGGTTAGAATAATGACCTTTGGGTCACTGGCACTAAAAATACATGGAAACCTGCCAAGCTGCGATGCACAAAGTCAGGCGTTCCCTGCTGTAGTCGGAGTGTGGCATAGTGAGCCATGCAGGTGGTTGACCTGGCAGCTTATTGCCTGTACCTCCTTGTGCAAATATTCTTCAAAACAGATCTGTTCCTTGACACAGATTGAGCTTCGTAAAGATTACACAGGCTGCCAACGTGCTTAGTTTAATCAGTAGTGAGCAAATTCAACAGCTTTGTGTAATCAGAGTCTAGAAAAAGCCTTTTCTTTTGGCAGTTATATTCACTAGATAGATCTGAGACATCTGTGTTTTTAGGCTCAGTTTTGTTGCTGGGTTCAAGACTGAGCTGGGGTTAGAAGCGAGGTTCAGCTGTTCTGAAAACTTATTTCCACACACTCTGGAGCCTCAAGAGTAGTCTTAGAATTTTTTAGCCAAAAATAATGAAAATTCCGGTTATTTATCTTACCTTTATGAAATTTTGGTTGTGATCACATTAATCTTRAAAGGTTAGAAGTTTATGTGTAAACTGGACATAAAATGACAGTCCAGGAATGGGAATACAAACACATCCTTGAAGGATAGATAGCAGAGGCTTCATTTACAACTCCTACTGTTTTAAAAGGAATTTTGAAGAGTAAATTTTCAGGCTGAAATGCCAGTTCCTCCCTAATTTAGCGCTGGCCCACATGGATTTCTGGTTTACTTATAAGTAATTCTCTTTCTCATTGGTTATTAAATGTTAAGAGGAAGAGTTATGTCCTTGCACATAAACTGACTGTTTCCTGGATGATTCAACACCCCCTAGGACAGTACCATGCAATACAACAGAAAAAAATAATCACTTTTTGATCTGTTTGAATTAGTATATCACCGAGAAACTATATCAAAGGAGCACTCYGAGATTCTTACAAGGAGGAGAAACAGGATTTATGCCTCAATTTTAATGTTTCACATGTCAGTTTATAACCTCTATCACCTTGTCATATAACACCTGCTACTAGTGCGCATCAACTTTTTTTGTCTAATAAACACCTCCACACCTTTTTCATCTTTAATTAAACTGTAAAGTTTTTGATGTTCTGTGTATATCACTGCCATCTGTATTCTGGTCTGGTTACTTGATTTGGGGATTGCCATCTTTTATTTTCCCTCTTCCACTGTGGGCAGTCTGTAGGACTCTTGAGCTCAGGTGTGTCCCCTCTCTGGCTACCGAGGACGGACACCTGCCTGTCTCAAGCAGTTGTTCGTAGCAGGGATGAAGAGATGGTCCTTCAGCTGGTAAATCCAGTCTTTTTATTTAGATAAATCACAAATTTAAAAAGTCCTGTACTCCTGGGGCATGAGCCACGTTCATCTGCAGCGTGAACAGGCTTGCGTTTGGGGTTGATACTTGCGTGTAGCATGGAAGTAGCATCAACATTCGCTTTGAGGTTTGCAATGTGAAAATACGTGCAGCCATGCATGCTCAACAGCATGGGTCAGGGTGGGTGGCAGCAGATGGTTCAAAGCTTCAGCCTCGCGTGGGTACAGAAACTCACATTAAACAATAATCTATTTAAAGGCATTGACAGCAGGAAAGTAAAGGCAGTGTGCTTCTTAATATACTTGAAGTTAGTTAATTAAATTACTTCGTTTTTCTTTTAGTACACCTCAAGCAGAAACTCGATTGCATTTCTGCTTTTCACAATAAGGTTAGCAATTTGGCTAATTGGAAGTGCAACAGGAGATTAATTGTACCTTTTTAACTTCAAGAAAATCCTCCCTGCTCCTGGCACAGTGGTAATCACATACAAACCTACAGGATATTCGCACACTTGGAAAAAATCCTCGTATTATAGTTCAATTAAATTCTTTCTCTTCTAAATGCTAATTCAGGAAATCAGATGAATATAGAAGCCCAATTCTGGAAAAAACAGAATCCTTCCAACAAGGTGTGAGAGCAGCACAGGAGAGGCATAGCTGAAAAGTCCTTCGTGGCTTTATTCTCTGCAGATTCTTGACAAATGTGATATGAGAAGGTTGACTGTGTTCCAGATTAGTACTAGAAGTGACAAAGACGGTCAACAAAAACCTAGATAATCCTAAATTTGCGCAGAACTGAAAGGTTGAAAATTACTATAAAGCCTGGTTGTTTAAGTGCATTACTTAAATCATTTTTATGTGATATCCTGATTGGCAACAAAATATTAATAACTTTTCATTGCTCTCTTAATCAGAAGCTTTCATAAGCAACATATTAATAATTTGTCTTGTCCTGTCTGTGAAGAACTCTGTTAATGAGTTGTCACATAGCTATTGCAAAGGAGCTATCTTAATGGTACATGTAATTAAACTATTTTTCTTGCAAACATTTAAGATTGCTTTTAGCATAAAAATATTATTTATCCATAAATTACCCACCCATATTATTTATCCATTAGAAGTCCCTTTGCAGCTATACTTTTAAAAAGTCTCATCAACTTTTCTCATGCAGAAAATAACGATAATGTAGCTGAAACTGATAAAGTTGTGATGGCTATAAATTGATTTCTGACTACAAATAGTGAAGTGGTTAAAATGTGTCATCTTTTGAAATAATATACTTTTGTCCCCTAGACAAGCAGTATGTTTTCCCAAATATGTGATTATGAAAGCATTCCTCAATTTGAAAATATAATAAACTCGTACATTTATAAACAAAATTTATAAACAGAAGTTTATCCTCCAGAAGCATGGTGAAAGAATACGCAAACAACAGAGAAGAGGATATTACCATAAGAAAACAAATTTTATGGAATACAGGTAGATAAGAATTTGGTGAATTACCAAGTGTAATGCAGGTAGCTATAACATAAATTCATTATTCATTTCATATTAATCCGTACACTTTAACTCAAATCTGCATTAGATCATTAGGTCAAAAATAAGCTTTTCATTGTACAGATCATTGAAATACAGGTTTCTTCATTTCTGCTGATGCAGAAGGGGATTAAAGGCAGGGGAGTGAGAGTGCTTTGCAGCTACTTTATGACTTGTCTTTCTCCTTGTTTGATGAAAAATCAATAATTGCCCTTAAAAAGCATGCTCCCACGAGTTAACAAAATGCAGCATATCATTTGTTTACTATTGTCACTTGTGTGTATCAATCAGCTCATCTTGCACAAAGTACATGGAGGAATGTGCAGTGAGAAGTCCATGTGCCAAATTCTCACAGAAGTCTTGAATGTTCCAAAAGACCCCCTGCACCAACTTCATGCATATTCAGTTTTGTATTATAGTGTCGGGATGTCACACAGGCTGAAAGGCAGATAGGTTGAAGCTGTGATGAAACAAGTCCAGGGTTGGGGGGAGAAGCTGTTCATCACAAGGACTAAGTCCCCAGTTTGGGAAATGGCTGAGCAGCAGCTGATGGGAGCACAGTAGCATGTCCTGCTAAGGCTCGCCCAGTTCCTATGCGTCTCCTCTGCCATTGCCTCCCGTCAGGGGAAGGAAACTCGGTTGGAGAGACCTCTGCTCTCACCTTCAGCCATTCTTGCCTTTGTTAAGGCAATGTGAAGAAAGTCTGAGTTTTACTGCTGGGGTTCCTGTCATCACCCTGGATCCCGGAGGCACCTGAGATACGTAGACTGAGCTCGGAGACGTAAGTCCCTGCTTGGAGGAAGAGGAGTGATTCTCTTCTCCAAACAGGTTTTCCTCCTCCCCATAGAAATCTGTGTGCCTTACTCTGGCTGAATCCAAGCCTGCCTCCATCTCTGCCCACCAAACCTCTGCCAGGTCCACGGTGCAAAGAGCGTGTGGAGGTGGCAGAAGTGAATCTCGGGGGGCACAGACCGCCTCCTAAATTGTTGATTGCTCATATTCCACATCTGCCTGTGCACCCAGGAAGATTCACCTCCCTGTACATCTCATGGCTCTAACAAGATCTGTGCCTACCTGCCTTGATACACGTTTCATGTATGTTCATTTAAATGTCCATTTTTCCATGTATAGTATTTGAAACCCAAAGCAAATGGCCAACCTTTAAAGTGCAAGTCACTTGGATTAGGTTTCTCATTAAAACAGGCTATATTGCTGTTGATGTTTTTAATGTAGTTTCACTGTTAAATAATAAAAAGATCATGTGTGAATAACCCCACTTAATACCCTGCTAATAGAAATTGGGCCATTAAAATGATCAAACCCTGTGTCATCTCAGATGCTGCAGTAATACAGTGATGGGAGTAAATTACAGGAAGTTGCATGTTTAAAGCCAAGTTTTTTCTCTTTCAAATCAAAGTTTAAGAAATTGCACAGCGCTTATAGTATCTTAGGTCTTTGCAGGCTATAAAATAGAGGTTCAGTGGAAAATTAATACTTACGATAGTTTCAGAATTATATATATAATCTCTCACTTTGCTTTAATGAAGATCACAGAATTTGTATCCACTTGTGCCTTCGGTGGAATAGCTCATTTTTGGGTCACAGTTTGTAAGTGATTATTGCAAATGCAGAAATACCTTCATGGAGACAGTAGAGTTGTTCACCTGGTCCTAAATAGCTGGTAGAGTATAAGGCTTCACCTTCCTAATCAGCCCGTTTTTGTGGAGGAAGATGTTACTCTGGGGTGTTTTTGTTTTGCTTGCATTTTTTAGAGGCACATAGGGCACATACCTTGTGAAATTTTTGAGAAACCTGAGATGTTAGATGCAACTCTCCTATAGATGAATTGCATGTACTCGGTCTGGGTGTTATAGCAGAAAAGCAGAACTATGAATGCAGCATGAATCTTCTAAAAACGAGCAAGAAGAAAGGGGTGAGCCCATCTTCTGTGAAGTATTAAGGTAACTAGACTGGCACGCTTAGAAAAATGCATTAGAAAAAAATTGAGAATGAGATGAATTAGGACTCTGAAATCAGTTGTATTCTCCCATACCTGCTCTGACTGTTGCAACYGATAATTGAATTACAGACCAAAATCCATTAATCCCGGTTATCTACCTCTGTACTGTAGGAAGAAAGTTGGAGTTTATGAATATAATTTCCTCCCAAGAATGGTACTTACCTGTTCAGTCATGGTCTTTGCATTTCTCTGAAATGTCTAGTAGATCCAATTAATAGAAACATTTCACTAAATCTCTGGTCCGCTAATTCCTCCCTTCCAACAGCTCCAGCAGGATGGCCTACCATTGATTTTCCTCGTTGTATTGTCTCTGAGTTTCTCAGGATATAAAAGTCATCCATTTTTATCTATATTATAATTGCACAACTATCTAAAAAGTTCATTTCCATATGTTCAAGCCAAAAACTTTTTTGGCTCACCAGCAAAGTCTTCTGTTGTGCTAAATTCTTTGAGCAGAAAAACAAGAAAAGATGAATTAATACCCCATCAGGCTGTGTTTGCAGTAGTTTTCTGGTATTTGCTTAAGGCTGAATTTTTCTCCATGTAAATTACTGAAGTGATAGCATGTGTAAAACCAAGAACAAATAATATTAATGAAGCATAAGTTCTCAGCTTGTCTCTGGAAATGAATTATTAAAAGCACCAAAGAAAGTGATTTAAGAGCCCATGACTAATTTAGTTTTTATTATTTTTATATGAATCACTCATGAATCTATTGTAAAAAAGATCAGAGACATTTGATTAGTGAGGAGAAATAATTTTCAAAGTGATAGTCATTGTCGTAGATTTTGCATAATAATAATCTCATTAAACGCTTGGGTACATTTTGTTTTAAAATCCTGTAAACATTATCAGAGAGAGATTTCTAGGACTCTGAGGATCAGGCAAATTTTTTTAATGTGGACTAGTTAATACATTTTCGTTGCTGTGGTGGTTACTATGAAATCGTGATGGCGTTTCTCTTTGTCTAGTGGAAAACCAGTGACTTCAGCTAGCCCCAGTGCCGGGACTGGTTTTGTCAGCAGGCACTGAAACCACATGGGGAAGGCTCCCAGCTTCCCTGGGCTTGGTGGAAGGGGCTGAAAGGGAAGGGTCTAGAAGTGAAGYGAATTATTATTATGATTATGATTATTTACGAAGAAATCCCAGCAACCGGTGGGATTCTCCTAAGAGAAGAAACCGCTTGGGGAGCTCCATTCCCTCTGTCGTTATTTCAGCTATGGACACTTTTAAGTCAGCATAGTGAGGGGGTATCGACCGTCTTTGGGACTCACCCCCACATATATTAGGAGCATTCAATACCTAACTGGGGTGGTTTAAAATCACTGCGTAGGTTTAAAATCACATGGGCTGGGCAGCGGCTGCTGCCCGGGGAGTGTGTACCCCATCGTGCCGTACTGCAGYGTGACGTGTGCCGGTAGCTGGAGAGATGGGGAGCTCGACTGGTTTTGTGTCACGGGACTTGTTTTTCTGTTCTTTCTTCCTATTTATAGCTATAAGGCAAGTCTTTTTTTTCTCAAATAACTGGAAGTTATCCTAAAAAATAATAAGCCTGAATCTACTCTATGYTAATTCCTCTTCAAACTAAGACTTCCTGGAAAACAAGTGATCCTCTTTGCCAAAAATTTAAAGGGTTTTAAATATGTTTCTGTTCTGGAACAGCCCCAACACATGTTAGAAAGCTTCATGAAAAAGGATCTGAAATTGGCAAAAAAGGCGGGCAGCCGGTGCCCCGCACCCTCCGGCATTGCTCCCGGCCGCCGGCTCGGCAGCCCCRGGTTAATGTGGGCTCCCTTTCCACCGGCTGCGTTCCTGGGTGTCAGAGCAGGAAATTTGTGGCATTACAATCACATACTGGATTTCACTTGAGACAGAATGTGAATGAGATTTACAAGCAATATGCAATGTTTTACACATTTCTAAGCGCGGTGTCTCCGAGCTGTGGCAGATTGSATGACCAGGGAATGCATTAGAAGGGAGGAATGGGATAAATAAATATGAAAAATCTTCTGTTTGGAGAGACCGATGCCTTGTGTAATCAGTAGTGATGGAAAGGAAATACAATACAAAAAAAATACATATCCATTTTCTAGGATCTGCTTTGTTATTTTTTCAAATTGACTATGTGCAGTAGCAACTTTTTTTTTTTTTTTTTTTTTTTTTTTTTTTTTTTTTTTTTTTTTTTTTTTTTTATAGGTTGTGTTTTTTTTTTTTTTTTTTTTTAGATTACTGAGCTCATATCAATTTAAAATGCAGGGTGGTACATTTTTTTTAATCTTGAAAAGTTAAAACATACTCCGAGGTCACTTAATCAGTCCTTTATTTGAAGGGTAACTGCAAGATATAAAAGAAGCTCATGAAGGGCAGAGAACTTTTTGTTCCAAAAAGGGAGAGAAAACATGAGACAAACTGCTGGAGAAGTCAACTTGTCATCTGCCACTAGTCGACCTTATCAATTATGAGAAATTATAAGCACAGCTTGCTGAGTTATTATTTTTACCCGAACGTGTAACATCGTTTTAAAATGAAATTCATAAAATAGAGGTGATGAACACCTTATCCTTATCTGTCTGCTTTGATGCAAGGCTCATCAGTTTGTGGGGTTAGAATGGTTTCTGCTTCTTGTTCATACATTTTCATCACTTCTGTTTCTTCCTCTTCACAAGAAAATTCCCCTTCAGYGGTATAGGAGGAAAACCATGTTCCAGAAGTTACTTCTTTGTCTTTCTCCTGGTTGCCTATCCTTTTTCACAGGATGTTACATAAAAATGCCTTTTCAGTTCACTGTTGGGCAGTGCTGRGGGTAGGAGTAGGGCAGTCCCAGCTCCTGGGGCGGGTGCAGCCCTCGCTGAGACTCCTGGACAGCCCTGAGATACCCTGCTTTAAAGGTGGGATAGTTTTAGGGAGAGAAGAATTAGGTTACATCATTCTTATAGATGTTTATGGTTCCCTCTGACTGCTTTCAGGCTTGTGGTGACTTGGAAACCTGGCTTTGCAAGCAAAAGCCATCTGAAAAAAATCAAAGCACATGAAATGTTTCCTCTCCTTTTTTCCAGTGTGAATTCGTCCCGTTCCCTCTGCCCACCCCGTCCTCTCCCCTGCCAGTTCTCCCAGCAAGCTTACGTGTGCATGTTTGGATGGAGGGATGGAGCTCAGAGCTTGGGTCTCTAAAAATGTTTTGTGCTAACCCGTTTCTGAGAACTTGTGTTCAACGAGCTCCCACTTGCCCGATACATGTTTTTGAGAGGCAAAAAGTCCTTATTGATCTTCCTCCCTTCTCAGCTTGATAAAATTGTGTTAAACCCTGTCAAGGACTGCTTCCCAGCAAACCAAAACAGCAGCCRAACACTGTCAGGGTTAACTTACACCCCACTTAATACAGTGGCAAGAGATGCACCAGAGCAGCTCCTAAGAGCTCCCAAAGGCAGTGCGGTATGGAGGGGTGTGGGAAATAGCCCAAATACCAGGGCTGCCCACTGCCTGCCCGGGACGGCTTCCCGCTGCGCTGCAGGACTCCTGGCTGAGATGAGTGTAAGATGTAGAGTTCGAGGCTATTAAGGAATCAAAGACTCATCGTTTCCTAATGCTCTAGGGCTTGGGTTTTTACAGCACTTCCAAATACACCTTTATAAAATATACACAGAAAGTGCTTATGCATAAGAATGCATGCATATATATAAAATGTAACTGTGAAATCCTAATGTACTAATTATATCCACAGGGAAACGTAAGGAGAAACCGTGAGCTACAATAAATAAACACACCGAAAGAGTCATTAATTTGTTAGAGAATTCACTATTCTTTTTGTAGCAACAGAAGGTTCAGTATTGAACCTAAATTTCGTAATCACTTTTTTCTTCCCACATCTAATACTGGTCATTCTTAATAATGTGAATTTATTCTGTGTGTGGAAGTTCTAATACAGGGCAGATAATTTCCTTCCATGCCTGACATAATTGATACTGTGTTAACCTAAATCGCATTTGATACCCCTCTTTAAGTGCTGGAAGTCAGAAAATAGTTTTTAAAAGTCATAAACCATGCTTTTACCAATATAAGCTTCTCTTTACAAGAAAAATGCATTTGGAGAGGAAGAGAATAATACTATAATCAGTTTGGTTTTGCAAGGGTCTTTACTTATATTAATACATTTGTATGCATTGGAAAAAACAGATCATCCATAAAAAGACAATTACAGAGCACAAACCAAGCATTCATAATATTTTTTCTGAGATATCTTAAAGGAAGCAACATACTTAAAACAGAGAAGATTTTATTGTCCTGTTTTTCTACAACTCCTTATAAATCATTCCATAAAAGTAGGCATCCTGCTTTTATTGATCTAAACTCAATTTGAGTTCCTTTGGGATTAACTTTAAAAACTGTTATTAAGTCTCCTCCACTGCAAGCATTTTCTCTCTCTCATGCAAATATCATTTGAACAGGGTTGATATCTTT
Organism: Phoebastria nigripes; assembly: GCA_035582835.1. Lineage (NCBI taxonomy): Eukaryota > Metazoa > Chordata > Aves > Procellariiformes > Diomedeidae > Phoebastria > Phoebastria nigripes. Next base: position 4,262,505 of record JAYKAV010001887.1, read on the forward strand.
TCTATTTGCAGTTACTCATGCATCTGTGCTTTCCAGCAGGAAAGACCTAGCTGACCAGAAAACAGGCAAATGCTTGAAATGGGAGTTTTTGAGTAGATATTTGTAATAATGTATTGGGTAGCTTAACCAGCTTGTCCCATAGTGTAGATGCCAAATCTGCCTGACACCCAAGGTGGCAGTAATATCTGAGATGCTTTTGATTATAGATAATGAATTTCAGGATCTTCTATGGATTTACTCTTATTCTTTATAATTGTTCATACATTTGCACATTGGGGCAGCATATTCCTTAGGGAAGCAGATACCAGAACCAGGGTGGTTATGTCTATGCCCTCTGAGGTCAAGGTCTGTGCTTTGGGAAGGGTTGTTGTCCTGCCTGTAAACTCTGTATTTCTCAGTGCTCACTCTCAATCTGCCTGTAACATGTCTAAAAACTAGGCAAGTTCCCAAACTTCCCTTTCCCCCTGCCAGTGCTGGCCTGCCACTGAGAGGAGAGGCATGACAACATTTCTCTGGTGCCAGACAGAAGTTATTGGAGAAGGTTCAACAGCCAGAAGTAGTGCCAGATCAATCCCATACTGCAAGAGATGGGCTACTTTGTACTTTCTTTAAGGGTGCCAGCTGGCATTGCAAGTCTGCCTCAGAATCGCAGCTTCCTTCAAAAAATGTTCAAAGGGTCATGGCTGGAAAGGAAAGCTTCAAACTGTAAAGCAGATGCACCCTGAAGAGGCAGGAAATGTGAGATATAAGGAGCCCCAAATGATTTTGGTTTAGAAAGCAGCCCATCCGATGATCAAACAACTCTTGCTCATAATTTCTGAGCACCTGGCAGGGGGGTTGGCAGTAACAGCATGGATGAGGATGACTCCTTGTAGCATTGGACCTGCCATGGGCGCAGCAGGGAAAGGGAGCGGCGTTAGCACCTCTGTGCATGGATTTCCTTTCTCCATCACAAAGAAATTGGGACCCAAGCTCTTGACTCCCAACCAGCAGAGCAAATTTGCATTCCTATTTTATGCCATCCACCCTGGTAGGTTCGATCAAGTCGTGCTGGAAGACCCTGGCTGTGAGTTTTCACTCCTCACAGCACTACAGTGCGGCACGTCTGTGTCACTCCTGGTGGCATGCTGGACAAGGGTGGCAGCAGGCACGGCTGTGTGTAGGGGCTTTCCCCGTACCCCCCTTGGCTGCAGGCTGGCTTTCTACCTGCACAATGGAAATTTAAAAAAAAGCCCTTGGGTTTTCACGAGCAAAACCACTCTTCAACACTCACCCTATTGTACTGGGTTTGTGCCACCCTGATTCTGAGTTGAATTTTACCATACTTTTTCAGTGAAATTCTGCAGAGTTTAGTTTAGCATGCTTCACGCATGGAGCTAATTAAAGAAAAATCGTTCTTTAAGCTCATGAACTGTTTTTTAAATGTATCCTTCTGGGTTTGCATAGAAGTACAAACATTCTGGAGCTGCAGAAGTCTGAACATTAACAGAGTAACAAGAGAAGCTGTTTCATATACCCATCAGTGCTGCGGTTCTGTTAACTATAATTTGAAATAAATTCCTAAGCAGGGCACTTGTACAACATTTTCAAGTGCCAAAACCTCTCTACTAACTCACATTCTCCCCATCTATAATCAAAAATTGAAGTAATGCAAGAGCAGATCTAGAAGGATGAAGGGGATAAAGAAAGATACTTGTCAAGCAGTTACAAATCAAAACAAGTTTCTTTGAGAAAATGCTTTTTATCTTCTTCCTTGTCTCCTGCCTAGGATATTGTCTGAGATAAGTGACAAACAGTTTCAGTTCTTTCTCATCAAGTCTCAAGGTTACAGTGTATTTTCTAAGAACCAGCATAGATAAAGGAAACCTTAACCCACCCAGAAGTTAGCATTTTATGTATCTGAGGTTAACGGGTAGATATTAAATTCCCCCATAAATTAAACAGCTGGAGATTGCCATCTTTTTTTATGTGCAAAGAGTACCTTGTTAGCAACCAGCACAAAAGTTCATGCTCTCAGATGAGTTACTTTGCCTTACTCTTAAATTGCTGCTCATTTTCTCCCTGCATGTTGATTTATGAACTTTAAAACTTACTGTTCAAAATTCAAGCTGTGTTCCCAAGCTGCGATGCTATCAAAACCACTGAACAGGTAGCCTCCCTTCATGTGGTGTTTAAAATATTTTTACTAAATAATAAGGCACCTTTCCTGTCTTTTGTTACATACAGGATTTTGGAGAAGACGATTCCCTCTACATCACCAAGGTAACAACTATTCACATGGGCAATTACACCTGTCATGCCTACGGCTATGAAGAGCTGTATCAGACCCACATCCTTCAGGTGAATGGTTAGTAAATGGCATATATGACAATCCATGAAAACGTTCCCGTAAGCAAAGTTGCGTGTTAATCTCGTTCGCACAGAGAGATGAAAAGCCACGCACCAAATTGTCTGTGTACGAGAGTGAATGCAGCTCGGGGTTTGCTCGCTCATGCTATCACACAGGCAATCAAAAAGAAAGGTACCAAGGGGGCACATGTATAATTACCTGGGCTTCAGCAGGTATCCTAACTGTAAAAGAAGCTGTCAATAACATTTCTATAGAGTTAAGAGCAGTGTTTCAAAGCATCTCTTAGACTAATGACTACTTTTGTCAACAGAAGTGTTGCTTCAATAATTTCTTCTTCCAGAAAATCATTTCTGTTGCGTGAAATAGCCCAGGATATTTAAATAAATACAGCACAGTGTTTCCAAAGCTAGCTATCTAACTCACAGCTATATATCAGATTATTACCTGGTTGTAGTCAGCTTGGTTCACTGAGGGCTATTTACATTGGCTAAAGATATGGCCCACTGGGTTGCAAAATGAGGGCAAACCATTTTACAGGTGAGAGAATCACACGGGCCATATTCCAGCATCCTCATTCACCTCCGTCCCCTGGACCACATTTGCGCCTGGTGGAACTTATATTCAGGCGTTTGCTATCTTTCTTCTGACCTCAGACTCAGTCAGTTGGATTTAGTTTAAAAGTACATTAGCTTAAACTGGCATTTCATCGAGGGACCAGCCCGTGGAGTATCCACCTCCCCAGCAGCAAAATCGTTGTCCAACTTTAAACCCATATTTACATGTGCTAATATGACCAGCAGTATCTCCAGAATAGGAGACAGGGTAACCCGTTGCTCACTATGGGTAGATTTTGATGTGCTCTGGTATGAAAGTGTTTAGTTTCACAGGAAAATGCAGTAACTTTATTACAGGGCATATATTATAAGGAAAATTAATATTTAGTTCTTTCTCTAGATGTGCGCAGACCTCTACAAAGGAGAGCTTTCAACTGGTAAGAGCAGATAGCTACACGCAGGTTAATAGAGAGAGGCTGACACAAAGAGAAACAGTAAAAAGGGATATTTATGCACTTTAAGAAGTGCTATGGTGGACGTGGGCTTTAGGTTTGACTGCAGCTCAGGTCTTCTGGACGTGTGTAAGTGCTCCCCACCCACAGCGAGTACCTGGAGGAGAACACGAAGCATCCAGTTGATTTGAATGAAAACTGACTTAATGTTTCTACATAATAATTTGTCATCTTTTGAGATAGTAAACTGTAAAGTCTCAGCAATGCGGATAACTAGATTGTGCATGCTGCAGCTGGGAAAATAGGTTTCCTTCCTCAAAGTGCTATTTGTTTGATGAATGGCAGTTGAAAGAAATGCGAGCTAACAACTTAATACCGTGTGTATTATGTGATATATTATGAGGCCTGAATGTAGTTTAGTTGGCAGACAACAATGTAGACTTTATCATCACTGAGAATATAAGGCCCAAAGGCTTTGAAACTAAAACCAGAATGAGAGAAAAGCTAGATGGAGCGTGGGGAGGGGTTGATTCGTTTTGTACTCATGCCTGCCACTTAGATTTAACTTGTTGTTGAAAGATCCCATTTTCTTTTTAAATGGAAGTTTCACACCACAGCTGCATGTGTTTTTTCTTATTAATACAAGAACTCTGTTACACAAAAAACCACACTGTCCATGTTGGCTTTTTAATGTTGCTATATAGCCACTAAATACTGCAAAAAATGCCATGCCTTCTGGTATCAACCCAGGCTTGCTAGAAGACACTGCAGGGTCTAGAAATCTTTGTCTTRCAGCATCTAATATTGAGCTGTAAGCGATTAGGCTTTGCAAAGCCAGGTTTTTGCAGTTTTTGACGTGGCTGGCTGGCTGCCCACGTCACTAAATTCTCTCCTTTTCTGCCTGATGTTGGGGCAACAGCACTGATGACAGGACAACATTGCTTACCTTCAGATGCATGGTGGGGTTCCCAAGGCAGAGCTCAGGAAATCCTTCTTGGTTTTTATTAACTTAAAGGACAAATTGAGGAATTTCTCTTGACAGGAGTAGAGGGAAGAAACTGAGCTGAGCTGAATTGAGTGAAGATGCCAAGAATCTAAATATAGTTGATGGGCTCTGTTCAGCGCTGGGGATTGTCTCTGTCTGTCTCTATCAAGCTAAAAACTTCATCTTCAACACGTGAGGGTTTTTGTTGCTTTTCTGTATTGGACTAAAACTGTGAGAGAATGTGACAGAACCAAATCAGCCAGAACTCGGGTGTATCTGCTCACCTGTCTCCTCCAGGGAGGGACTGTTACACTTTTAACATCAAAAACACAGGGGTTTTTTATTCTATGAAAACGATCAGATTTTTTTTTTTTTCTTTTTAATAGAGAAAACTCAAAGTTTCTCTATTGGGAAAGCGTAGAGAAAGAAGAACTAACTGGAAGTAAAAGGGTTTATCCCCAACCTTTCCCAAGCTCACTGTGTCTGTACAGGCAGGTCCCAACTTTTAGACTGCGTTTCAGTTAATTCAGTGTTTTTTGAAGCTGCAGTAACTCTTCCAGTGTCCTTTGATCCTTTTTGTATCACCTGGACCCTGGCTTACTGTTCCCACTGAAGCCCATCAGTCCAGCTTACAAAATATTTTCCTTTTATTGCCTTTTTCTCCTGAAAAGAATCTGATCATAGTTATATGCACCCTCTTCATGTGCTTTTATCTAACATATTCTCTTTACCTTACTTTCTCCTTTATCTCTTTTTAGAACATAACACTGGCTTGTAACAGCTCATTGATTAGGTGATATAGGAAATTAGGTAATGTAAGCTTAAATAGAAAGCTTAGAGCCCAATTTTGACAAAAATTAAAAGTCTCTGGGATTCAGAGCTCTAGTTAAATGTATTATAGACTAATCAAATTTATCAAAAGTTTACCCACAGAAAGCCTTGCTTTCATCCCAGTATATTGTCACGGTTGTTTCTTTTCTTACCCAAGTAAAGTAAATTCACTTCATTGCAGTCAAATCCTGCTGGAAGACGGGCGCGCGCTTGTCCGCAGCAGGCAAGCAGCGTCCTTACTGACGCTTGCTGCTGTACCTGTGCCACACAACCCAGCCACGTGCCTGCAGCACTGTGCTTGGGCTGTTTAACCAGGCTACAATGCAATGCTAAAAGCAACTCCACGTTGTCTGACTCAGCATCAAGCATTGCACAGTCTAGGCTTGCCTAAAGATCTTCTCCAAAGCAGCCTTTCTGAAGGGGAAAAGAAGGTTTGTTTTGCTCGACTGCTGCATGCCGTGCAGTGCTTCCCTTTGTATCAGCTGCTTCACAATATCAGAAATAACACGGGCAGATCCAGATGCTCATTTTGACAAGCAGAGATGAGAATACTGTTAGGCAGAAAATGTGAAGACCACCAAACCACTGGCTCACATCTTCTGGGCAAGAAGCATAAAGCATACATGTGAAATGCAGCCTACATGTGGCAGTTGATGTGGTAGGTTTGGGTTGAGCTCATCAACCTTAGGATTCACAGCAGTGGTAAAATTTAAGTCAGTGTATTTATACACCTGGCCTTTAATGTCTTTGGAAGAAAAGAACGCACTGAAAGGCAGCACAAAGTTTAAGAAGGAAAAATTCATCTTGTGTGCTGGTATCTTTGATCAGGAGAAGCCAAGAACAGTAGGAAAATTATGTTCCCTCCTATGTATGGATATTGCTTGGTAAATGTGTACAGCATACACTAACTGTAGGGAGGAAAAGCAATTTATCACTTTCAAGAATAAAAAGAGTTGCTGAGGATAAAGAATCTCATAAAATTGTAATCAACTATGAAAATTGATAGTTTGCAAATCAAGAGACTGCTGAGTGTAGGGCATCATTTTCCTTGGTCCTTGCACTCTGGAAAACATCAGCATAAATCAGAATATTGTATTCCTTGAAAACAGTTTTAAAAATCCATAAGATCCTCGGCCCAATTATAAGGGTCCAATAGGACAAATTTTCTAGTARCGGAGAGATGTTTTAAACACAGATGTTTTGTTAATGTGGCTTTTCAAGAGAAAACATATAATGCTGCAAACTCCTTTCAAATCATAAATGGAAAGATTAAACCATCTCAAGTAAATGATTAATCTATTAATAATTATTAAGCCTTGGAGTATATAGGTCCTATAGCAGCAATGTGTGTCTTTGGGGCTTGATACCGCCATCTGTGCTCATCGTGTGCTTTATCACCTGAGCTGTTTTATTGTAATGAATTTGTCTGCTCTCAAGTAAGGTACTGCTCAGTATGCAGTAGTAGGCAATCTACCCAATCTCTTACTTGTTTGAATACCTCTTTTTTCCCACTTTGCTTAAGATAATAGCATTTTTATATTGCCTTTGGCTGCAGACACAGTAATGGTTAGCGATGATATATATTCACCAAGGGAAATAGCAAAGGATAATCCATATATTCCAAAGTCTGGAGCTGAAATCTTTGCAATTTTAAAGTAAAATGTGCTTACTTGGAATGTATTAATTTGTAGCAAGGATAATAAAAATGCATTCTGTAGTTTGCTGTTATCACAAGGCAGTTGCATGCAATAATTTACCTGTGCAATGAATTATGTAAGACAAGGGAGAAGAAATAAAAAGTTTAAAAATGGAAGGATCAGGAAAATGATAAGAGAGCAGGAATGGAGGTGCAACACATATTTTTGTAAGTGAAAACAAGCAGTTTCCTTATTAATCACTCTTGAAAAGACACCTTGCTATAATTTCAAGTTAAGCTAATTTTCATGCAGAACATTGATTCAGTGTCTAGGACCCCTGAGCTACTTTTTGCAATATAAATCTATTGTGTTTTCAGCTCTGCAGGTAAAATATGTGGATTACTCACATGCAGACTAGCATGGTATGAGGCAAAAAACTGAGAGATGGAAGTAAACTCCGCTTTGTGAAGGAGTGCCCTGTTTCTGGGGAGCAGATCCTTGTGGCAGTCATTGGGAGTGCTGACGTCAGTGYCCATGTGAAGAGGAAAGCCTGAAGAAAACCATTATAAGAAAACCTGATCAACCCACGCTTGTTTAGAGAGCATTAAATAGGTGATGTCTGGGACGGGCTCTGTGTCTGTTAAGAGCTGGTGGGTGAGAAGACACCACTAGGCATGGAGTAAAATTGCTCTGGTGCCTTTGGCCATTTGGGATATGTTAGAGAAGGGCTTGAGCCCGGCTGGGGGATCTCCATCTCGCCTGGAGCCAGGCRGGTGCAGGCAGGCGGCCGTATCCTGGCAGGAGCAGAGCTCTGCACGGGGCACGGGACCTCGCAGGCTTTGCTCCAGAGCTGGTTTTCATGTAGCTAGCTGCAAGCATGGGCACACAAGTCTGTCTGCAAGAGGCTGGGGCAGGCAAACCCCAAGGCAGAGAGGGTCAGCATTGCTTGTGGACTAGCAGAGGCAGGTTTGTGCCATCTGGAGAATTAGGAAATTACCTGGGGCATTAAGTACTAACTGCCCGTTGACTTTACCAGGATTTGGGCATCTAACCTGCTTGGGTATTGTAAGTTTTTTCCTATGCATTTGTAGGAGACAAACCACCTCTCATCTGTGAGTCTGAATTTCAATGGACATAGACTTTCAACGGACCTTAGTTCCTAAACCATTTCTTTCTAAATATGTTACTAGTAGCAAGCAAATAATAGGTGAGACAAGCATTGAGTGCAGGACCTTCATAAAATTCTGTCAAAGTGGACAAAAATTACTATCTTTATCCTATCGCGCCTGGAGACACTAACTCGGAGAACTTTAAATTAATTTTCCGAGGTACAGACAGAATCAGAAGCTCCTGACTCTCAGTCTTATTCCCCTGAATTGCTTGGACACTGTCCCTTAAATAAACACAGGGATGGCTCTGACAGCTGCCAGCCATTTCCAGCAGCAGATTGCTTCCTTTGCTCTCCTTCTGCTTGATCTGGCACCTCCTGAAGTCAGGAGGAGCTGTAACCCGGACAGCGATGGGAGGAAGAGAAGATAAAAAGCTAGTAAATGCTTTTATTTAGAATTTGCAAACTCAATTTAATAAAACAAACCTTGTCTTTTTGGTAACATCCTTATTAAAGAGCTCTTGTGTGGCGTTTTACTCACTGCCCTGTATCTTAACAACACATTTTCTTTTCTTCTCGAGTAAAGGAAATAGAAGACGAGGAAGTAAAACCATACGTCCAGTGCAGAGGTGAAGTTTAAAGCCATTCCTTTGCTAGAAGTYCCCATTTTTTGTCTCTCCAGTTAACCCTAGGCATTTCCTCTCAGATTACACTTAAACAATCTCTCGCTTTTAAAGCTATAAAAAACAAGTAGACTTGAGGGCTTGCTTTCGTGGCTGATTTTCTTCCAAGCTGATGACTCAGCTCTGGTTAATACTTGCCAGCTGGTAGGTAAGGCAGAAGTAGAATACATCTCTCTCTGGTAAGGCCCATAAAAAATAGAAATAGAAAGGCGGAAAGTATATGCTAGTGAGTGTAATTATTTAAACTCTCCCCATATGGATATAGACACATAGCAAGCTGCAAACACAGATTTCATTTTATGCTAAAGCAACTGTTAAGTCAATTTAATTTTGCCAGTCCTGGAGTCTAATGATGGACTGTATAAAAACACAGCAGTGAGTTAGGTACCTTAAGCCAGTGATTTCCAGTGGAAGTTTGTTATTGATTCATTCAGGCTTTCTAAAAAACCCCACAAATTTTCCTCAGTCCTCCACTAGTGCTAGCAGAGGTTACTCATTTTCCTTGAGGAAGGAGTTGGGCCCCTACATATTGCATCCACATTTGACTCTGACCGTGGTTTTACGAAACTGTATACCTTTCAACAGTTACCTCATGAGTCCCAAAATCTCCTAATCTGGTAGAAAAGTTGACCACTTAATTATGAAACACAGCAGTCCATGACCGCCCTTCAAATACCATCAGCCATGATACGGCACATCCTCACGTTTCCTTTTATTGTGTCCCTTGAGGTGAAAGGAAGGAGGGTCCCACTGATATTTTTCACTGATATTGCAATATTGCAAATTCTCTTTAAAGTATGTGAGTAAATTGTTAAGAAATAGTTAATGGGTGATATTAAGCCTTGTTGATTTGAGCAATGAAGGCAACATGATTGAAAATCAATGAACTTGTCTGAAATTGTAATATAATTAGTAGTTCTGCCACTTGAGTATATTAAATAGTTCAGAGGGGCCTTCCTGAAACAAGGTAAGTCACGTTTTGAAAGCCTCTCAGAAAAAAAGATAAGTAATTTATAAACACTTTATTTGTTCAGAATAACAGGTAGTGAATGTGCAGGCTATTTCCTGATGGATATTTAATTAAGATGTTGAATAATATGCTAATTCTAATAGGCAAGAACTCCAATTCCTTCCTTACTAGAGTCAGTGAAGGTTTGGAGTTTATACTTTAGTTTTTAAATACGTCAGTACCCGCCTTAGGTTTTAATCCAACTTTACTTAAGTTCAATYAGTCACTTAATGAAAGAAAGCAAGAATGGTCTGAATACAAAACCAGATATCGAGGTTGCTCCCTGGCGTTAGTTTATTAGTTTACTCTTTTCTATTATTATTTTCTATTTTCTGCCCCAAAAGTTGAGCTGTAGAAAAATCATTACTGTAGCTTACACTGAAAGCCGGGACATTGCTTATTTCCCCAGTTCTTGATCAGACCTCTTCTGCAGCGCCGTTTGAAGGCAGCGGCTCTCGAGCCACCGGCAAGGGGTGGCACCTGGCGGGTGAGTTTAAAGTCGCCAATTCCTTCTTTCCCGCAGTGCCACCAGTGATTCGCGTCTACCCTGAAACGCAGGCGCAGGAGCCTGGSGTGTCAGCAAGCCTCAAATGTCATGCCGAAGGCATCCCTAATCCCCGAATTACCTGGCTAAAGAACGGCATTGATATCATGCCAAAACTATCCAAACAACTAATGCTCCTAGGTAAGAACAGAATTTTGATTAATTAAAGTATTGTAGACAGGGATTAAGGAGGATTRTTTTGCACTTTAAACTAGAAGTTCTTGTACTTTCGCTAAGCCACAGTTGTTGGAAATCGTGTTACAAAACCCCTGTTCTTTCTTTTTATCTTTTTCTCCTGTGAATTTCTCGGGAAATACAGTATTGATTGATATAAGTGGTAACGGCGTTCTGTTAAAAGATAGTGTGCCTGGTTCTYCACTGCCTCGCCTCTTGTGTACAGCTGTGCAAATCAGAAGAGAAATGCATTAAATTATTTGTTCAGGTACAAGGACTATGTTGGATGCAAGTCAGCTGAGAATCAGGCTGCAGTTCACCTATCTTCTCACACCCCCCTCTAGAGGGGGAATAAGGCTCTTGACTCCTGTTGGTCCTTGTTCAAATGAAGGTGTAACAGACACGGTGAAAGGCAAAAATATTTATTTGCAATTTTCTGTGTACAAATGCACCTCCCCGCACACCCCCCAATCTGGCTGCAGTGTATTGCAGCCCTCAACCAGTGTTGGCAACACAGATGTCCCTGCATGGTTGGGTGTGATATCTCAAAATCTTCCAAAGGTTTTAGGCAACAGTCCCACTCCAGAAAGCAAAACAATAGGAGGAACTGTAGAAAGATCCCTCCCAAACCCAAGTTTTTGGTGATCTGATGAAAAACAGATTGCAAAATTGAAGTTAATTTTTCTCCACTAAAGCCAAAGCACTTTTTTTTTTAGCAAGAAGAAATAAATGAAATGTAATTTATTGTTTGCACTTGGGATTGTTCTTTSTTTGTTTCTGGCACAGAGTGTGTGTGTGCTAATGGAAAGAAGCAAAACATCAGCTCTCATGAGAATCCCCCAAATACCTCTATTTATGTATGGGGAAACATTGTGCGGTGAAGCCACCCTGTCGAGCCGTCACCGGGCAGCTGCGGCAATGGAAGGCAATTAAGGGCAGTAAAAGCAATTAGCAGCAGTGAGGAACACTGTTTGTGGGTGTCTTTCTTACAGCAAATGGAAGTGAACTTCATATCAGTAGCGTTCGATATGAAGACACTGGTGCCTATACCTGCATTGCTAAAAATGAGGTGGGAGTGGATGAGGACATATCTTCACTTTTCATAGAAGATTCAGCAAGAAAGACCCGTAAGCTTAATTTTCCATGTATTTATTTCTTTAAAGTGTACTTAAATGTAGTGGTATACATGCAATTTAATAGTTCAGTCCATTGCATGCGGTATGTTGGACTCTTACTCGTAAGGTAATGACAATTTTGTCCGCACTTTGATCAGAGGACTGGATACTGTTTTGGGAAGGAACCGCGTGAGGAAGGTAAAACCTCCTCGTCCAGAACAATGATGCCTTTCATGTGCCAGAATTGTACTGGGTGTGGTACGGGTAACATCTTTACTAAAGTAACAGATTGGCAATAGTTTTAGATATAAAAGAATCCAAAACCTAATGGTTTGTCAAATTATATGCACTTTCAGAAAATAAACTTCACTGATTTCTGTACAAGACTACTTCTTTTAAAGCCAGTTACGAGTCAAAGTTCTCAAATATTTAGATGCTTGAAAAATGTTCTGATTTAATTATTGATTTTACCTGTTTACATCACTAACTAGCAAAATAGGTTTCCCTTGGTGTGAAATTATCTTCCACTTCAAAGACAAATATCCTCCCAGCCACTCTTAGCTGCATGTCTCCCATAGGAGTGCGGCAGTGTTATCTGGACCACGCTGTCCCCAAAACATAATTAATGAAGGAGGTGATTAGTTGCCCCAATGGAAAAGCTCCCGGAGGCCTGATCCTTCCTAATTCTGCTATCTTAACTACTTGGGAGATCACCTGAGTTCATGGTGATGCTAAAAGTCTAGGTGCAAATGGGATTTTTGTTACTTTTCTAGCTGTTAATATAGAGCAAGAATTGAAAATGAAGTTAACCATAAATATGCGCTCTCCTGGCGATTCTTTGGAAAATATATTCTATTCCTCATTAAATAGATTTATGTACTCTTGTTAATATCGGTCGTTTTCCCTTGAATACTTGAGCAAAGGAAATTTCAGTGTGTTGAGAAATAATTGGATGTATCTTAAACAGAAATTCAAATGCAGATGTACTTTCAAAGAGTATTTGAATCCTAAAAAAGAATGCAGTTGCATGAAATTCCAAGAARAAATGTAGCAAAGTGTGTAGCTGCTGTAACTGCCAGTCTCAGGCTTCTGAAAGATGTCATGTTTGCTTATTGAACCTGTACAGAAAATCACAGCCTGTACCATACCTCCAATTACATTTGAAGGTAACATCTTCTCTTTAGTAAGACTTTGATCTTTGCACAGGCTAAAGTTGGCTTCATTTCAGTGAGGATTTTTCCCATGTCAAASTTTCAGAATTGTCTCTAGAAGGAGCAAATGTATTTAGAAATATCTATCTTTCCTGATATTTTATTTGAATGAATGTTACAGAGTTTTCACAAATTAAACAGTTCATGTAAACATGAGTATTAATTCAGTTACTTGCTACAATGAAAATTTTGACATTGTTTTGTTGTTTTTTTTCTTTTCCTGATTATTTTCTGGCTTTCCCAATTTTCTGATGCTGCAGTTGCAAACATACTGTGGCGAGAGGAAGGTACTGCAGTAAAGTTCTTTTGTCGTAGTGATAATGTGCTTGTCTGCTTTAATAATTCCATGATGGGCCATTCTCCACTGACTTGCCACTAACTCTATCAACTTTCACAGTTACCAGATTAAGTACAGACCAGACATTTAAAAGCTAAACTATTCAAATAAGAGATGTCACTCTTGTAATATAAATCGTACCTATAACTTCTTACATTTTCCCACTATGAAATAATAGATGACCATAAAATATATAAAAATGTGAATTTTATATAAACTGCCACCAATATGAGTAGCCTGAGGTTCTCAAGCTGCATTAACAATTGCACAAGTGTCAGAAGTGCTCCCAAATTACCATAATTGAACAAGTAAGACATAAATTCAATACGCTGCATTTTTAAGCAAGTAATTCAAGCTCTTCTTCCTCAGTAGCACGTATTGATGTTTACTAGGTGAGCAACAAAAATTGTGTTCTTGACTGTTAGGCAAAAAAAAAAACCACAACAGGTTTTGCTGCCCTCTATCCTTTAAATCGATGCAGGGTAAAGGTTGCCCCATTTCTCCTTGTTTTAATTGGCAGTTAAGATCTCTAGTTTGATCAAATTTATAGTGTGCCCTGCACAAGGTCAATGTCTGCGTATCTTGGAAGCCAAATTAGAAGAAAACCCATCCTAAACAACTAATTGACTCAAAGATATTATGGAGGCACTTGAAATGAAAATTTATTTTATTTTGTGCGTGCTTGTGCTGTCATAATTTCCAAAACGCACAGTAAGACGCATCATGCAAAGACCCAAGGAGTTCTCAAGCAGCTCACCCATCTGCCTCTGTAGGTACAGTGCCCAGGTGCATGGATGGGGGCCTCCCGCCTTCGGGCTCCTGGGGGCTGTGAGCAGGGTATCCGCTCACTGAAGGAAGGTTCTTGGATCGAAGTCCAGGCGTAAGCCAGTTCTTACATCTGCCAGTTTCATATGAGGAAGCTGGGACCTTGGTGTCCTTCCAGCCTTGTAGGGAAGGTCTCTGTGCACATCCAAACTGCTCTTGACCACCTACTGCAAACACCCCTCTCTCCCGTTGTTCCTTCAGGAAGGGCTGCACACTCACTCTGCCTTTGGAGGGTGCAAAGACCCTTTCATAAGTAGTGCCTCCAGGTACCCAAAATGACAGTTGTGCTTCATGCCCTTGGCTTGGAGCTTTCTGGTTTGCTGTGGCTTGGCCCAAAGGATTTTAGGGGCAGAAGGAAAGTGCCAGCCTTAGCGACCGATGCTACCTCAGCCAGGTGTGCAAATGCCTGCTGCATACCTGCTGTCCCACTGTTGGCTGCAGATGCATACACACAGCAGATGCAGCTGGCTGGAGGTCATGAGATGAGGCACAGCCGCCTAAGACAGCTCTCCAGCACTTATTCCCAAATATGCCACCCGCAAGTGCCTGGTGCACGGCGATGAARAGTGTCTCTTTACTGCTGATGTTCCTGTAAATGGCATTATGGGCACTAAGAATTGCTATTTCCCTTCTGCTTGGAAGTGAAATCTTGAGTGCATCTAATCAGTCCAGCATCATCTGCATGATGCTACATGGCTGTTTATATACTGCATCCCTTATGCTCCTTTTTAAAGAAAGTAGCTGGATAACCCTACCAGACGTAGAGGTATAGTAATATTTAAAGAACAACTAAGAAGTTGGTTGCAGAAAGTCTTATTATAATTCTGCTAAACAATATGGACTTACTGCTTATCAGCCTTGCATATTTTAAATAAAAGTATGAGCAATGTACAGGGAAAACATAGGCAGTAAAAGCAGATTTACTATTGATGTTCCTAAACAATCCAGTATCTTTAGAGCAGGTTTATTCCCCTGCCTGTATTGTTCTATAGTATTTGATCGCCACATTCATTCTAGACAAAGAATCCGTTGAACATACTTTAGCATGTGAAATCTTGGCACAGAGAAAGCTGGAAGAGAGGATGGTATTTTTTTTTTTACATTTTAACGTATTCTTTCAATTCCATTAAAATGCAAAACTTATGTGTAAGTAGCAATAGTAACAAATGGATTGGTCGACTTGAGCTCCTTTAAAATGATCACATCCTCATGCCCACAAGGTCTGTAGTAACTAAAGCTATTGGGAAAATGCCTAGACAGAATATTGTGTAGAACAAGCTTTTGCTGCAAGTAGAAGTTTTAACACAAGTAGTTGGTCATTTTAAAAGTCAGTCTGTCAGTCTGTTCTCAAAACCTTTCACAGACCATGCACAAGTAAAACCTCAAGAAATGAGTGCAAATAGCATGACCAGCCAGTTAAACATGGAACTGGAAGCACGTGCAATATTTACTCAAGGTACAAACTAGTTTTTAATTTCGTACAGAGAGAACTACGAGTAGCCCAAATGTAAGGCAGAGATTTGTTTTCATGCCAGTGTTCATTTCTGCAGTGAGTGTTGCTTTCTTTATACCTGAATAAAGGGAGCATATCGTGCCAGCAGGCAATCATCAGTTATATGAATGTATGCACTTAAAAAGCTGAAAGCCTTTTTGTTACCAAATTTAAGTTCTAAAATACTTCCAAGCATTTAGAATAAATTGAGGAAAATTATTGAAGTATCAGATCGGGGGAGAGTATTCCACAGTGACAAATTTGCCCTTTGATCTCAAAGGAGGGAAATGCAAATGTACACTCAGATGGAGACTGTATTCCTCAAATAAAGAAAACTCTTGTTGTCGTCAGGTGTCCTCCTGAAGTTTTTAAAAAATCAAGATGTTAGAGTCAACTTCATCTGGAATGGTTCAAATAAGAACTGTTATGTTTAGGAGACCCTCCTCACTCTTAATGGGGTTTTTGTTATATTAGGGTTTTTGTTACACAGATGAGGTATGTTGCCTTTTATAAAGCCTTTAGTTTTTGAACTAGTTGTGTCATCCAACCTGAAAAGTCTTCAATTAAAAAGGGGRAAAAAAAAGCCCTTCTCATTAGTCCCCCAGTTGCCAATCTAGTACCTGCCTCACTAGTATAAATAACACAACTGCACAAAATTCTCTATTGCCCACCTCTGTACTGAAATAATTCCCCAGACCAAGGAGTTGCAGCCGTATAATCAAGAGTGGAGTCTGTTTTACCGATGTCCATGAGATTGTTTAGAGATGTACCCCAATCAAGACTTGGCAAATACTTCATAAGTCACAATAAAACACCTAGTTTGTCTAGTAAAAAACCTGCTTTGTCTAAAAATCATTGTGAAGATTACTCTCTGAAAAAGTGTTTTAATTTAAATTGGTAAGCTTTTTTAAGAAGAGAGTACCTGAATGCTATTAGTAATTTGTATCATATTTTAACCAGTCAGCAGAAAAACTTGCACTCATTTTACTGTAAAATAAGTGGTGGGACTTGCCAAGTCACTAACTCTAAACCTACTGGGGTAAAATTATTACCAAAGTATTTTTGTGACTAATTAAGGCCTTAGTTCTGAAGTACACCCTCATTGTAATAGGATCATCAGACAGAATCATGCTGTTATCGTGCRTGAAAATAATAATAAGCATCTTCACAATGGTCATAATTTGTTGCCTGCCTGTTTCCACTTCTTAGGATTAAAATCCTTTACTCATGAAAATATGTGCACTCATTCCAGCCAGGGTCAAATTCTGCCCTCTGATGTTTTCACTCAAATCCCACTGAAGCAGGTGGGAGTTGTGTGCATGCTGTGAGCGCAGATTTTGGTCCAAAGTGCCCGAATGAAATGTTTTAACAATATACTCAGAAAAAATTAGCCCTTAGTCCATAAAGATAACTTAGTTCTCGATGGAAGTGTGGTAGCTTTTTTCCTACGTGCATGATCCCTCACTGTGGCATCACATTTAAGGATCACGGCTCCTGTACCCGCCTGATGCCCTAACTGGGGTATTTCTGTGGTATCTTTTAGAGAGACTCAACTTGTGAACATTGTCAGTACAGCAAACACTACATGCTGAGACATTGTACTCTGAAGCCACTTATTTGGCACAAAAAGAGGGTTTTTTAGCACCAAAAAACCCCTTCTAGCCTTACTAAATACTATGTATTTTACAAAATATTCCAAAAATGCATTTATCCAAATTACACATGTTTTTACTGTGAAGTTTTCCTATGATGATTTAGACCTCAATCCTGCAAACACTGAAGAGGTGTGAGAAACTCTGTAGATGCGAGCAGTGTTCAGAGCTGCCACCACAGGACCAGCCGAGGGAATTGTAACGCTGAACGTTGTTCAGATCTGTAGAACCGGGACCTTATTTCTCCATGGGTAAAATGTAATTAATTAGAAATTACAAATTATCACATCACCATATCGTTGGCAGATAAGTACACTATCAACATTACTGGGGGTGACAGTGGTCATTGCAAACACTTATTGGTGGTGGTATGAAAAAGATGAAATGATGATTGGATCTTTCTGACTAGAGTGCTTGAAAAGATCCTGAGTATTTCTTAAAGATGCTCGTTACTTCAATTGCATGTAGCTGAAGAACAACTAAATTATCAGTGTTTTAAGGCATTTCTKCATGACAGAAATGATAAAATATGATCTCCTAACAGCAAAGGAATGACAGACAGCCAGTTTTCCAAATCTCCTGGAATGCCCCAGTTGGATAAATGAGTGCTATTGCGATGCTGAACTACTCCACATTTGTGAATTACAGTTTGCAAGATTTCAAAAATGTATTTGTTTTGGTGGCTATAGTTAGTTCATCCAGAAAGTTTAAGAAAATAGAGAAATACATATATTTTCATTCATGGAACAGATGTTGAGCACTTCCATTTTGCATCACAGTTACAAGAAGTCAAGTTACCTGTAACAGCACAACCTTCAGATTAATTTTAACTCAAGCTTCTCTCTCAGTTCTCAAATTATTAGCAAGCTATTTTAATGAAATCATAGAAAAAACAAAGTCATAATCTGAGGGAGTTAACAATGCAATACAGGGGCTTTTTGTAATCAAATCCTGCTTCGATACATATGCACAAGACCTGAACGTAGTTATTTGCATACAACCGCTGCCACCAAGGCAATGCATTTTTGAATGTGTCTGTACCTCTTCACTCCTTGAAGCCCTCGTTGTGACATGAAATTTGATTTTGTGAATGCACCGACTGCATCCAAATGACCAACTTTTATGTAAGGCAGATTTTGTTTGTTGGGGGAGGAGGGAGAGTTCTTAAAAAAAGTCCTAACAGCTATGGATACGTAAAAAAAAAAAAAAAAAAAATTTCTACTCCTTTTGCTTTATCCCCCTTCAAGGCCTGAGTGTTGGGAATATGTTCTATGTCTTTTCTGATGATGGGATCACAGTTCTTCAGCCAAATGAATGTGAAATCCGGAGACACATCAGGCCCGAAGAGAGGATTTTCACAAGTTATGTAAGTCCTAAACCTGGCAGCTACAGCCGACAGCTGGGAAACTTTCTCTTAATCTCTTCAAAGGTTGTTATTGCTAAAGGACCCATTTGACGTTGGAGCTTGGTGGGCTTCRTGTGGCATCCCTGAGGTATATCATCTTGTTCTCTTGAAAATTAAGGGAACCACTTAAGTTACAAGACTGACATGGAGGATTACTGACACGCTGCAGAGAATTTGACTAGTTATCATGTCAAAATGTAGGCAAAGACTTCCACTTGTCCTGTTTGAACTGTTTACATATCCATGCCCCAAAGTTGTAACTGGGCTGTAGGGAAAGTACAAAAGTCAATAGCAGAGAGATGCACACATCACTCACTGGTGCTAACTGGCCCCTTTTACTGATGGCTCCATAGGCAGAGGAGTGGGCTACTTTCTGCTCTTTAGAAATAGTTTCCCAGGTTAAACCACAGCAGGGAGGCGAGTAAGAATGCACAGAAGATGGTTGTGCCATGCTTGTCCTCTGCATCTTCTGCTGCTGAACCCGAGACCCATGCCATCCTTGTTTGCTGTCCAACATTTTCTGCCAGCACTGAGTTTACCTAACCCTTGCTTTAGGAAATCACAACGAAAATTTGTTCAAGTGTCAGTGAACGTCAAGCACTGGCTCATACGCAGTGGAGCTCAACATGGCAAGTGGGATAACGCGTGCCTGCAGGCCCTGTGAGGCCAATGTTTTCAGCGACCTGTGTTATGTACTCCTGCGCGGTAACACGCACCATGTATATGGTCATGAAACTATCAATTCTCATAAAACACAGGTGCTGAAATACATCCAGAAATGCTTTTTTAGTCACTCCTTTATTTAGTTTTTTTTTTAAAAGGGGAAGCTGAGAATGTGGCTCCCTTCTGAAGAAAAGAACTCAGCCTTGCTTTCAATTTTGGGAGGAATAAAAGGGGAGAATCACTGTCATGAGCCCTGTAGGCTGCTTCAGGCTCTGCTGCCATGGGTCAAAATCTTCTTGTGAGTCTGTATTCAGTATTTTTTAAATCTCAATAAATTTGTGGTTGATACTGGGTTTTTTTCCACTGGATTTTAATATACCTTAGTAGAAATCCAGACTGATGCTCACGCCAAGACTGGTCCTTAGCACGGGCTTAATATTACTAAGCCACACTTGAGCTGTTGCTACTCAAAGACAGAAATCTTGTGTTTCTTTTCCAAAGAGCTGTAAATATTGAAGAGGTGGTTCTGGAGAAACAGCTTGAAAAGAACAAAGGAGAGAGGGCACTTAAGGAAATAATGTCATCACAGTGGTGGGCATAAAAGGGATTTTTAATGTCATTACTTGGCTGTCTTTCGGAGAGACCTCTAAGGATTTCCTACAGATATCATAGGGTCTTTTGCCTTGGTATAGGGAGGACTGACTTTTTTTCCCTCCCTTTTCCTTTTTAGTATCTTGAGTGTTTGCCACATAGACAGTGACACCAGCCTGCAACTTCAGGAGGGTTTCTACAACAAAGGTTTCTTTGTTTGCTATTAGAGGGCACAAAAGCAGATAGAGCAGCTGCAGCTGAGCACAGTAGCAGAAAGGCTGGTGACCTTTCCCTGCTCCTGTTGGTTTGGGTGGATGCTGTTGTGAGAGCCCAAGCCCCAGTGCACAGCCGAGGATGAGGAGGGCAGTTTGGAAGCTGTCAGGTGCTTGGCTGCGTGAATGGCTGCTGAAGCCCAAGGCTGGGCTTTTGTAGCATCTTTTAGCTTGCAGTAGCGTAGATCCCCAGCCCAGCTGGAGGGCCAGAAAGGAAAATGCAGCCAAGCTGTTGAGTCTTGTGTCTTCAATCCTTACACGTGGTCTCCACCAAGGTACCTAGCCGACAGAGCTGTGCTGCTTAGAGGCGAAATCTTTTTATCCATAATCATAGCTCTGATACAGACCCAGTGTTGGCATTGTTTTTTCTTGTACCTCCTCTTTCCCTGAACAAGCTCTGCTGCTCTAATCGCTTTCCTGTTAGGGAGGTTGTGCCATTATTTAAAGTGACCCAGCTGTTGTATTGACAAGATTTAAAACCAACAGTTGTGCTCACTGAAATATATGTGTTCATTTAGTTTTACCCTCGTTTCCACACCACAGCCTGATCCCACACAAATGCTCTTTCAAATAAAGCAACTCAACAGAAGGAAGAGCGATGAAGAGTAGCCAACATGCAGAGGCTTGTTGGTGAGACCACATGTGACTCTTCAAACTTAGGGTACCAATGAGCACCCACTAAAGCTAATACTAGTTTTGCACAGGACTCAGTGAGCGGAGGATCAGAGACAAAATAAGGCATCAGGCAGCTGTGAACAGGATTTGGTCCAAAGCAGCAGGATTTGGTTCCTTTTGAACAGGGAAAGTTTCTGTGTTGGAGCAATAAGCTGTAGGACCCTGCTTGTTTTGCTACTGTTTCCCTGAGCACAAGCATCTTAGAGCACGCTCTCCTGAACTGAAAATGAAGACTTTATGAAAAATATAAAGCTGTGATTCAATTAATGTAAATCACTGTTTTTTCAAAGCACAGAGTGATCTTTCTGTTGTTAATAAATGCTGACAGCACTGCAAGTCTTGATGAACCATGGCATACTTTAAAAGATAGATCCATAGACTCTGTGGTTATTTAAATTCAACGTGAGTTTGCAGGAGATCCAGCTGTTTAATGTCACTGGGTAGAGCCAGGCTGCAGTGTGGTACCTGATAAAATAATTACTTCATGTTTTCCAGGAAAGAAAGGGGAAAACTATCATCCTAATGGAATCCCTAGGGAATTTTTTCCTACGGTTTTCAAGGCTAAGCTTCTTGCTGCTCCAGGCCCTGAACTCGTAGAAATTAAACCTTTTCTCGTCTTCTGGTTTTTTTCCCCTCAGGAAGAGATCTGTCCTAGAGTGGAAGGTGAAGGCACTCACTCCTGCCTCTGGGCTTCAGCGGTCAATGTCAGAGACAAGTACATTTATGTGACACAGCCTAAGCAGAATAGAGTAATGATAATTGATATCCAGACTCAGAAAGCCATACAGGTACTTACAAGGGGAACTCTTTATTCACTGATAGCAAAAGACTTAATGTGGGACAAAAAAGTAGATCTTTGCCCAGTGGATCTGCTGACATCACTAAAAAGTTGGGCCTGTGTTGCTTTCACCCGTGGGGTCACACTGTGTTGTTCGCTGTTCTGTAACCTCACTGGCGGGAAAAAACTCCTTTATGGGTTGGATATCATAGTCTCAGGGCTGCATGTGCAGCCAGCCTTGCAGCTAGCGTGGTAAAATAATGCTAGGATGAATTTCTGGCTTATGCTTACTGAGCCGCTGCCTGACCTCGGTTATAAGCAGGTTGGGAAGAATGAACTGGTGTGGGTATAATTCAAGCAGAAATTGGCCCCAGATCTACTGGCTATAAGTAACAGCATAAGATGGAGTGATGTCTAGCCGGAAAACGGCACTGAGCAGCCAGATTTTTCTACTGCTGGTGCTGTTGCTGATCCCGCAATTGATTTGAAGGCAAAGCTGCACAAATGAGCGTAACAGTGGTGCATGGGAATGTCTGCAGTAAACTAATATAATACTAGTCATGTGCATTTGAGTCACTATGTAAATACCTATCTCTGTTTTTTTGAAGTCCTTGGATGTTGACCCATTACCAACCAAATTACATTATGACAAGTCCCACGACCAAGTCTGGGTGCTTAGCTGGGGTGACATGCAGAAGTCCTCGCCAACGCTGCAGGTAAGTCCTTATGCGCCTGAGCCTTTGCCTTTCCTTGGCTTGGCATCATCGGTAGCAAGCTGGTGGCTGGTTGGTTGCAGGTAATTAACAGCATTTAATGGTCTGGATATAAAGCTGCTCTTTCATTTGCATATCTAGTGTGTTTTATTCATCCCTCCTCCGTCCATCCTCACATATTTTTCCTGCTGTTTAATTTGTTTTTGAGCAATGACTGTGCCGTAGGCTGGCAGCAGGACTGCTTTGTTGCCAAGGTCTGTTTTGTTTTAAGGCTGATGACAGAGCCAAGTACCATAAAGTCATACAGCAAGGGCTGGCAGCTGACTGTGAGCACTATGAGCCTGCGATGCTCCAAGTCATTTGTGCAGCCTGCGTGAGTGCAGCTTCTTTTTAACTCGACTGAGGTCTAAAAGCAGTGGGTACCAAGAAGCYACAAAGAACATACTTTCTGCATAGAAATCTGTTACTCTTCAGGCTGTTGGTAGTGTTTCACTGGAGGTGTAAGTCAGGCTGACCAACACATTCAAGAATAAGCCTAAGGTAGGGACTAAGCGTGTGTTCACAGCAGAGCTGGAGTGCACCCTTCTCAGACGTTATGATGATCTGCAAATTTTTCTGTCTGCAGAGTTTGGGGGCATTGCATGTAAAAAGAAACATTAAAAGGTCAATGCACTGTACAGTGCCTCAAGATTCATACCTCTTTCAGGATTACTAGCCTATCACCCTCGTTATGCATTGAGCAAAACCCACCCTATTTTCCGGTTTGGTAAAGGCATTTACCTCTTCTAATCTTCCACATAGGAGAAGTCCAGGTTTTCTGCCAGTGCACTAAATTGCTGCTTATTTTCTTTAAACTCATTTTGTCACTTGTCTCTCACAAGCCTTCAGCCTCCTTGTGGGTGATGATAGAGCACAGTGTGGTAGAATTGTTCCTCTCACAGTAAAGTGCAAAAAGGAGCTCTCTAGGGCATGAAAAAAACATAAACAGCAAAAGTAAAACCTCGGGGACAAATTCTGTTATTGGGTGTCAGTGACTCCACTGGAGGGGTGCCAGTGAGGTCCCTGGAGCTCCTCCACGCTCAGCACCGTCAGACCCACAGTGATATTGGGGCACAGTAATGCACRTAGGTTTGGACAACTAAATTAAATTCCATTTCTGGATTGTCCTGGAGGATTCACTCTTCTGTTGACAGTGCAGAAACATGAAGTGTAGGCATCTAATTGGACATTTTGCTGCTGCTGCTGCTGTATGTCATGTGACAGAGTTGACACCAGAGCTGATTTGATCCATCCAGACATACCCTTCTCTAGTAGTTATTTTCTGGCACTTGCTGCCCAACCTTTCTGGAAACATAGGTGTCATGTGAATACTCCTTCTACCAGAAATGTTTGCTTCTAAGTCTACATTAAAGCATTCCCCAACAGGCAGAGAAGAAGGGTGGCTGTGCTTTCTGACCTAAAAACCTACAAATCTGGAGTCTACGTTAGTCGTGGTGTTGCCCAAGGCTTCACTGGAGATGCTGCCCCATGAAGGTGGGACGAGCCATCCCCACCAGTCACATGCTCCATCCAAGATAACGGCTGCAGCCTGCAGRCTTTCAATAATAAAGAATGGACCACCAACTCAACATGGACATTTTCAGGAAAAGATGCCAGAAACAGAATGAGGGCATATAAATGAAGGTTTCTGAGGCAATGACACCAGCTTGTCTCACCTGGGGATGAGCACTTTCCTGTACAGGGTATAAGGAGACAAAATGGGCTCTCTTTACCCTTTCTGACTTAATTTCTTCCATCCAGCTGTGAGAGGTCTCTGTAATTAAAGGAGAGATGGCACAAGCATGTGATTATTAAGAAGAACACACCATCTGCACAGTTGGAAACTTGTTATAAGGCTCCAGCTCTCAGATAGTCCTTTCTGTTATCTTTACGAAGTGCAGTTACACATGTAGAGAATGAGATTAGCATCAGCATCAGCAGATCTTTTCTTTTTTCCGACCTTCTTTCCCAAAAGGTGGGCAGTGACTAATTTGGCAAAGTTCATTCTTAAAACCTGCAGTAGTTAGTTGCAGACATGCAATAAAATATCTTTTTTTAACAAAGATGCTACTGCAGAGGTTGATCTAAATTTCCACTTGTTCTTTGGAAGTCAGGGATTTATCAAACAGCCCGTGCAGCCGACTACTGGGATACTGTTGTTTAGCCATTACTGGCTTGAGGGAAGCAAATGTCCGGCCTCGTGAAAGCACTGTGCAAGAGTGGGCATCTTTCTTTAACAATCTAATTGGAAGAAGTCTAAATGGCACGACCCAAACAGCTGTCTGAACTAAACCTTGTAGGGTTTTAACATTTCCTTAATGAATTATGTAGCTATAAATTCAAAGCAACTACTGTTGCACATTAGAGCAGCAGAAGTTCCTAATGAATGGACTAAAGTCATCTTGAACCAAGCAAACAATTTGAGTATTTAACATTTTAGTTATTGAAAACTTCTACCTCTCCTTTTCCGGAGCGGTGGAGGAGCTGAGTTCCCATGGCCGTGGAAGTGTGCACTGTGCTGGAGGACAGCACGGGGGGGCAGCCAAAGGGCCTTTCTCTGCTCTTCCCTGAATTTTATATGGTGCGGTGGATGGATGAACAGTTCTTCTCCTTCAAAATGATAATTRACTGCTGTGAGTTAGTGTTTGATCCTTCAAGCCGGTAAATTATCRCTGTGCATCTAAGTGAGATTAATAAATACGACCATGAAATAAATGTTTATTTTAGACAGTGAGGAATAAATTATTATGGTCTTAGTGTTGCCATACTACTTCAGCTCCTGCATGACTGCTCTTTCTCGACTTATAAACATCTTATGAAAGTAGAGTTGTGTACTTACCTTACAAATGTCAAGCCTCAAATACTATTTATTAGCACACCGTTTTCAAGACAGCTACACCAAACAATAGTTTGAAGTCATTAATCAATTTGAATCTACTACATCCCTGGGAAAAGCTACTCGGTACCRTGTATGACTATGTAACGTGTATTTACCTTTCTGCCTTACTTGCTGCTTTTCCTGTACTCAACCTTGTGTGTTTTTATTGTAGGTAATACCAGAGGCAAGTGCAGGGGAGGATCAGCATGTTATCCGCACACCATTTGAAGGAGTGGATGATTTTTTTATACCACCTACAAATCTTATTATTAATCACGTTAGGTAAGAAATGATCTTAATGAATAGCAACAGTGACCATACTGCTCTCTTCTAGTGAGCATCCTTCTAATAATCTTACAGCACTTGATGAATGTTAATGAATGAATTCGTGATCAAGCTACTCTTAAACCCATTTTCACGTGTGAAAATGGAGAAATGGTTGAGCAAATTACCTCTAGTTATTCAGCGAATCAGTGAAACAGCAAGAAAAAAACGTGAGCTTCCCTTGGACCATGCACAGGTGTCCTAACCTCAGCTTGGTCAGTGATGACTCCTTGCAGCAAAGCAGGACAGGCTTGCTTGTGCCAGGAATTTCATGGCCAGAAAGCTGCCTTCCCCCCTCAAAACCGCTTTATGGATCTGGGCAGAAACCTAGTCAAAGATTTATTGCCTGAAGTGGTAAAAGTTTATTCTGCCTGAAGCATAAAGCATGGTTCTTCCATGTGTTTCCAACTATTTACTTGTTCAAATATTGGATCTCTGTGTGAGGTGTACAGTTTGAGCAGAAAAATATGCATTGCATATTAAAAAAAAACACCTCTATGAACTATAAGTTTTGAATGTTAATGTGATGTAGTGGTTAATGAGATTGTATAACTAACATACTAATAACTTGGAGTAATACTGGCTGCTTCCCAGCAGGAACAGGAAGCATCCCATTAACATTATCAGAATTGATGATAACTGCACAGCAATTTATACTGTTCTTACCATGTTATAACATAACAACTGTTTAACCATCTTCTGTCCCCAGTATAGTTTAACTAAGTTAAACACTGAAAAATCATGATGTAACTCCTTACATTAATCTTAGGTTCCCTGCAGTGAACACCGAGGACAAGGGGGTCACACTTAAATGATTATGTGTTGCATCTGATGCAAAATAAATAACTTTGCTTCCTGAAACACAAAATAATGAGACATACTTCATGGCTGTCATTCTTAATTTTTCCCTACCTCATTTTTCCAGTTTGCTTTCAAAATATCGTTATGACTAACAGTAGTGCCAGGAGGTAGATGACTGCTGAATGTTAAAGCCTGAGATGAGAAGGTATGGTCTGGATTCAAAGACAGGAAGGTGGAACAATTACACTTTTTTTTGTTTGTTTTATTGTATTTTTGCTTCAGAGTGATTAATTGGCTGTATGCAGATGACCTTCCGTAAGAAATATTCAATGTAGATAATTGTCTATAGTTTTCCATGTGCAAAGCAGAGAATGCCGTGCCTAATTTCCTATTTCATTTGTTCACGGYCAGATCTTTGTCCATTCTCTTTCACCCTCAGCACAGAAAAATAATTGCTCACAGTCTAATGAGACTTACTGAGATCATGTTCTAAATTCTCTAGTGAGAAACAATAAATGGCAATACCAGCATTTCCCAGGAAGGTGAATATTTAAGCAATCTCTTCCGCCAAAAAATATTTGTATGCAAATGTTCCTGCATATGTGTTTCAGCTGCCTGTTATTTCAGATGGATATCTAGGAATGTATCCATTTTTATTAGTTCCCAGGGTAGATTGTTGTCTATTAAAAACTCTCTAAGTGCAAGGTTTTCTTTGAGATTTTAGATCACAGATTTCATGCAAGCGCTGTGCCTCTTCTGCAGCTGCGTGCACATAAAACACATTCTGACCCACTTTTTTAAATTGAAGTTTATGATAAGAACCATTTTTTAACTTCTTCGGGCATTTGGCCAAGTATTAAGGAAGTCTTGGGAAAAAAATGCTGTAAGGGAAGCATTTTTTAAAGTGTACTTAAAATGCATTCATCCAGGAGAAATACAAGTGTCATATCCAATTTCCCCACACACAGTGTGCTACGAATCTCCACTGCAGATATTTTCTGAAGTCTCTAATGGATGTGAGTATAATGGGAAAATGAAAGGCTTAGCCCAGTGATTTTCATGGGATCATACACTACATCATTGGCTCGTTCTTTAGAAGTGAAATCATTGCTGAGTGTCTCATTGACAGATGGATTAAGAATAAAGAAATAAACCCAGTGTTTTAAGCAAAATATATATTATCTGCATGCAAGCACGTTGTCCTCCACATTTCACAAAGCAATTTTACATCTTTCAGGGAAGAGATACAATACTAAGCATTCACTTAATTTCTTTCTGTCTGCATTGAATGGATGAAAAGATACTCAAGGTAAAATAAGTTTTCGTAAGTCAGTATCAGTGACCTGTGAATCCAGGGGAACACAAACAGGCTGTTTCTATGGGCTCCCTCTCAAATTAAGCAGAAACCTTTCTTGGCTATTCTTGACCTTTTCTTGTCTTCAGCAAAGGTCAGATGTGCTGCAGCGTATATCTTCTACAGAACATTTATTCTCTGCTCACTGTTGTCTGCCCTCTCTTGAGACAGAAAGCAAAGACCCTTTTTCTTCAGTGCACCCTGGCTGGTTATGTTCCTCAAGAAATGTTTTACACCTTCCCTGGGCTGGCGGGACGGTGCTTAACAAAGTCTGCTCTACACCTCAGCCTTTCCAGCTCCTGCAGTGGTCCCCAGGCACCAGGGGTAGCAAACACACATCACAGCTACCCTCTGATGCTATAATTGAGGAGATGAGGTT
This sequence comes from Phoebastria nigripes, assembly GCA_035582835.1. Lineage (NCBI taxonomy): Eukaryota > Metazoa > Chordata > Aves > Procellariiformes > Diomedeidae > Phoebastria > Phoebastria nigripes. The sequence continues at coordinate 4,290,336 of JAYKAV010001887.1, forward strand.
GGACATGGTCTTCACTCAATGGTTATACATATAGCTCGAAGTTGCTCTATGGCCCCACCTGGCAGTGATATGCTTTATTTTGAATGGTTCTCTATTGTGAGATTGAAGAAGTCTTGAGTATATATTGAATTACATCTCTCTAGACCTGAAACAGATTAAATACAAAACTGGCCAACAGTAGCCTACAAACACCCAAGCCTTGATATCATTCCTATTGTAAATTGGTCTTCCCAGTAAATGCTTCAGCTCTTGAAGATGTTATTCAAATACCCAAGCACATATTCAAGCTTTGAGGATCAGGTTGCTAATTTTAACTGAAATATATACCTCCTTTTAGCACATTTTAGAAGAGAGAGAGATTTCTTACAGAAAAGAGACAGCATTATTGCACACGCTTCCGAAACCAGCAGGATAGTGTTTCCCAGTTCTGCTGACTTTTGTCTTTTTTCAAGCGTATCACCGTGTCTCCAGAGATGACTTCAGTGTCATGTTTTCTATTTCAGGTTTGGCTTCATCTTTAACAAATCRAAATCCGCAGTTCACAAAATCGACCTGGAAACTGTGACCCACATCAAGACTATCAACTTCAAAAACTACAGCTGCGTACCGCAGACCATGGCTTATACCCACCTGGGCGGTTACTTCTTTGTCCAGTGTAGAAGGAATAGGTCGGTGGCTGCATTGCCGCAGCTCGTTATTGACAGTGTTACCGATGCCGTCATCGGCCCCAACAGCGACGTGTCAGGCACACCTTACATCTCACCGGACGGACGCTATTTGGTCAGTGCGGATGAAGACAGTGGCAGGATCAAAGTCCAGGTTCTATCTGTCCGAGGGGAAATCAAGTTGATTTATGACTTACAAACAAACATACACGTATCTGATCTGACATTTCAACCCTCTTTCACTGAAGGCAATCAGTACTATATATATGCTACTTCACATTTGCAAACAGATGTGCTTTTTGTAGAGCTGTCGACGGGGAAAATGAATGTACTGAAGAATTTAAAGGACCCTATCACATCAAAAGACTGGCCCTGGAGCAACTACAACAGAATTATGAAAGACAGTGGATTATTTGGACAGTATCTCATTACACCAGCTAAAGATTCATTGTTTGTTATAAATGGGAGGCAAAATACATTACGCTGTGAGGTTTCAGGTATAAGGAGGGGTAACACAGTGGTCTGGGTTGGAGAGGTATGAAAGGGCAATAGCAGTAGAGCCTTCGGCAGGCAAGTACCAGTTGGACCTTTACACTGCAACAAATGAGCAGTAGCATTGTATATTTTTACACTGGGAAAAAAAAAAAAAAAAAGAAAAAACAAAAAACCCCTGTATAGGCTTCATGGTACAACACTGGTCTACTTGCAAGTTTTATAATCTAAGGTATGCTCTGCTAATAGGAAGTGGTTTTGAAGGGATATTTTTTATTTGGGGGTATGATTTGTGGTTATGAGAAAAATGCTGGGAAGCAAATAATATCTCCACTGAGATACAGTATAAGCCACGAAACCTAGTGATTCTGTAGAACAAAACAAATTTTGAGTTTCCATACTGAGGAGCTTTTATGTTATGTTCAAGCCATCAGTTTTCTTTCCTGTATACCTTGCCCGTTAGCTGTGCTGACTACCCCACCCCAACACAGAGAGACTACAGAAGCAATGACTGCAGTTAAAATTCACCTCTGGATGATGAGGGAAACTAAATATCAGAGAGAAGTTTTCAGACCACAGAAACCTCGGAGAGCGGTTTAATGAAAACTGATCAGTTTTCTCTGCAGGATGGCTTTGGGAGGATTCACAGATGTGATTTCAGAAGGAGGCATAACAGAAATAGTAACTGTCAGCTCGCTTTCTTCTGTGCTTAATTTTGCTCTTGGTACTACTGAAGGCAATGTTATGCGTCCCCCCACCCTGCTTCTAATGCCTATTTGTGTGATTGTATTTGAGAAATTTGGCATGAAATATCCAGGCCATTAGAGTGGGTAAAAGCCAGGAAACACTGAGGAGGGGGGTCAGAGTTTGTAAAAAATTTTGTTGAGAAGGGGGCATTAGTCTTTCAGCAGCTTGTGAGTGTGGTCAGCTTGGGCATGATACGCTAAATCTGCTCTTCAGGGGCAGAGAATTAGTTCTGGTTATTCCCGTAGGAGGCAGCAACACTTCTAGAAATTGCTGGTTTCTCTCATTAAATATTTAGTAGCACTGAAGTCACTTGGTTCTTTGTAAAATAATAGCTACAGTGACAGAGGGTATTTTTAATAGAAAACTCACTCATTTTCTAGTCATAGCCTTAATTTGCCTATTTCTTTTCAGACATCCTGGGAAACAATTTTTCTCTGTGATTTTTTTCTTCCCATTTATAGTACACTTGTTTATAGTCAATTATCTTTTAGTTATGAGCAAAGAGATTCATGTAAAACCAGCTGAATTACCCTAGAATGCAACAGCTGGCATTGAGAAATTTCAGTTGAGTTCCCATAAAAATATAGATCGGTTTGCACATTTGAAAGATATAAAAACTTTTCTAGTTGCGTTTTTGTAACTTTCTATATCCATCACCATGAAGTAATCAGGGCAAGAGCAGCTGTGGCTCACAAAGTGGTGCAAACCAGGTGAGCATCACTGGCACCATGAACGGGCGCATCCGAGCGGTTGTATCCCACGTGCCACTTTGAAAGTGTGGTCTTGATGTGGGTGAAAACTCTCTCTGAAGGTAAACATCTGTTGCATTGGAGCCACCCGTCGGCCTTTCGAAAGACCCAGCTCGTTTTGCGAATGACCTTGTTGCCCAGAGTTTGTACGAAAGCAGCTGCTGAATGCATCCAGTGATATGTAGTGGCGCAGTAATTATTTTCCAACACAGATGCTTAAAGTCACCCATTTCACAATGCATACAGAGGGATTTTAAATGAGAAGGATGCAGACTAATACTGGTAATCTTTGCTTTAAATGTTAAACTTTACCAAAAGAGTAGCATTTTAGCATGGCCGTAGACCTGAAGTAATTTAAACCATTTCGGTTCTATAGAGAATATATAAAAATCTGCTCAGACAGACGAAGAAGGGGAGCTGAATCCTATGAATTCATTAAACACGGAGTCCTTGAAATTGCCCTTCAACACCCATAGGCTGAAACCTACATCTCTTTTCACTTATGAGCCATAGGGGTTAGAAGAGACTATCCCATCATTGCGACACAGACATAGAAAACAGATTGGCATAGCCTTCCTTTAGCAATGCATGGTGTCCATGATTTTCTACTCATCTGGTTAGGAAACATACCCACGTCAAGGAAAGGAGACGACCAGCTTTGTAAGTACCTTTAAATATGCACAACTCCTTTCTTGAACAAAGCTGTATCCATACATTGCAGTCATCCTAAATGTGTTTTACCAAGGCCAAACACTGCTCTCGTGTTATCTTTTATGACGTCTTGAATATTTTATTATGCCTATGGTAAGTTTCCCTGTAGAGACGTTCATTGTGTCATAGATCAAGCAAATATTACTTTTTTAAGAATATTGAAAAAACCTGTATATATCTGTTCAGGTAAATATTCTTGAGGCTGGTTTATATATATAGGTTGTGAAAGATGTGTAACAGACCTCACTTCTTCCTGTTTGTCGCAAAATACTGGAATAGCGTTCACTTGAAAAATCCCACTTGGACCTTCCAAAGATGTTCCCTTTCTTCCCTCTTCAGCCCAAGTTCTGGTGATGTGTTTTCTAAATTATCCTAATGGTTATATATCATACTTAGAAAATGAAGTACAACTTAGATTGTCCACRCTACTTGTGAACAGTTCCAATGACAGTCAAATCTGACATTAAAGTGCTGCACATTTGTTACTCTGATTTTATTTTTTTTATGACACAGAAATTTTCTATATACTCAAAAAATGTTTCAACTCATTTTTGCCTTTCAACTCTGTCAAAAAGAGACTACATTTCCTTGTGTGCAGTTTCTTTCCCACTCTCTTCATGTTCTCCACCAATTCACTATTAATTCCTAGCTAATAAATTAATTAATCACAGTGATTAATTGAAATGAATTTAAATTGAATTAATGACCATTTAGTTATCCTATAACACTCATGTATCAGTTGGGTATTCTGACACTAGAATCACGGGGAAAAAATAGTCCCTGCTTGACAATAAGACTCTAGTCCCAAGATGAGCTGTTTTTTCCATTCATTGTTGAGGTTAAACAGCAGTATAATGGAAGTACTGTTTTGTTGTAGTATTTCCCTCAGTATTTTCACTTTCTGAATGAGTGAGAGTTTTTACTTAACATCTTTAACTATGCAGTTCAGTGACTATTTAGAAACCRCCCACTTTTCTTTTAAATTGGAGAGAAAAGTCACGAGTGCCTTAATTTGGAATCTGTGACAATAATTAACATATCCTTATCATTTAATACTTTGATTATTTTTTTTTTACTGCTACAAAAATATCAACAAAATGCCCAAAAGATGTCAGTGGGCAGCGGTGGGCATGCTGTGCCCACAGGATGGGTGGGAGACGGGAAACTTGCAGGGCTGGTTGGTAACCCCTGCAAAAGGGGCTGAGCGAGGGGGGCTACTGAAAAACACTTCACCCGCCCTGAAGGACTTTGGCTGTGTTGACCTCCATGAACACGGCTTCGCCCGAGAGACACACGAGTCCTGATGACCTGTCGACAAGTACTTATTTACTTGATTTATACCATGATTAGGTCTTAATTACTAGAGTGTCTGGTAGTGTGCTGGGTACTGCGTAAAACAGATAAAAAGGCCAAGATCTCAATTCTGTAAGGAGATAATGGCTAATTCCCTGCATGACCTTACAGCAGGTCAACAAAATGAACAGGAAAGCGGGAACTGAGGCTGGGGGAGATGTAAGAGTTGACACGAGTGCAATAACCTGGTTATTCATCAGAGATAGGGGCATGCCATGATGTGATGCCTGTGTATTTTTTTCCCTAAGACCCCCTTTGTCCCTCCCCATTCAGGGCTTTATTTTAAGTGAACATCCCTAGGGTTACATGCATAGCTGTCGCCTCTCTTCATTGAATCCCTGGGACTGGGCCACTCGACCCCAGGGATTTCCCTGTCTGCTGCGTCTCCTATGACTTGCCACCTCATACTCGGGGAATTTCTCTCCTASAAAACCTGGGGGTAAATTTTGCTTGTTCTAACGAATTGCATCCAGTAAGGCAAGCAGCCAGCGCCTGGTTTCCATGCAGGATTACAACTCCCACTCTGCCTCCCATCTGAAACCTGCATTTGTTGCTTGACTCACTGCTTTGCACATTTTCTCTTGGACTAACCAAAAACAACTCCCAAACCCCCCTACAATATAGTTAGGTTATGGCAAACAAAGCAGTGCTCAATGTTATGTTTGCCTCTTCTAGTGCTGCTACTTGCTCCTAAGAGCTCATCCCCCCCAGCCCGGCAAGCATCCCCTCCGCCCTCCCTCGCCTGCGTCTCCACTGCCCGCTGTGTGCTTTCACGACAGGTACCACCGGCTGCCGTTCCTCAAATGCTTTGAACTGCCTTCTGGATTTCTCCCCTCCTTCCCCCTTCGTGCATCTCTACCCTGGTGCTGCGGCACTCGGCACCTCAGCCACGATGTGGGCACAGCTCCTGCCGCATCGCCGTGGTGTCTTCCCACCCAGCCGCTGCCTGCTTCACCCAATCCCCTCTGGAGCAAGAGATTTTTTTTTTTTTTTTTTCCCTTGTTGCTTTTTGAAGCAGACTGAAATAAAACACAGGGAAATCTTTCCATCTGGAGACCAGGAAAACCTGGGTGTTTCTTTTAAAAAAGAGATGGTGCAGTGATATTTGGTGTTGAGAACGGGACAAATTCCCAGCAAAGCACAGCGAGCCCAGGAACGTAGTGCTCCTATCTGCTAGAGAAAGAAAAACACACCTGAAATGTCACGCTTTCTTTAACCTGCCTCCAACAAGAGGGTTGGTTCTTTTTTAACACTGATCTCTAAAAATAAAGAATGAAATAGCAAGGCTATAAGGATTTTTTAAATGACCCTGAAAACAGAGAAAAGAGGCAGGCATCAATCTCACCTCTGCTCACATCTGATAAAAATCAGGATGCCCCCAAAACGCAAAGGTGCTGACTCGGGGCTCGTGCCTGAGTGGTGGGACTGAGCTGCAGCCCGGGCTGGGGCCATGTTGCCAGCGATGAAGGGGGCTGCAAATACAGAGCTGCAACTATTCATTTATTTTTTTATTACATGCAATGCGAGCTGGCTGTTGCAGCTCAGCCTAATACATTTGCCAAAATACCTTAGATGCTGAAATTCCATGGCTGCCCAGTACGACGAGGTGGGATTTACGGCCCGTACAGGCGGAGCAGGACAGTTTGAGCATGACCAGAGCAACTTGTTATGTTCTTGGCCCGATCTACTCTCTGCACCAGCCGAATTGATGCCCATAACTCAGTTCAGCGGTGTGTACAGCACAAAAGGTCGGCCCTGCAGAGCCCGGTGGGAAGATGTACCGGTGCCTCCAGGCAGTGCTGTTAATGACCCTCGGCGCCTCGACACGGGGTGCTCGGGTGACTTACAGTCCTCACAGACATGACTGGCTAGTAAAGAAGCTCTGTTTTCCTTTGGATTATTTTTTTCTTTCTTGTAATTCTATTTGTCCCTCATTATAAGAAAAAAGAAAATTCCTGAAAAAGGGATGAAAACTCATGCTAGTGGCACAAAACTCAAAGGTGAACAAGGCTTTGCATGCCTCATCTTAAGTTTGGGAAACATTGTGGGTCATATTTTCCAAAAGCTTGTAGTTGCAAGACAAAAAGCAAGACCCAAAAGAAATCATTATTTTTTTTAACCAGTTCCCAATACTAACTTAAAACAANAAAAAAAAAAAAAAAAAAAAAAAAAAAAAAAAAAAAAAAAAAAAAAAAAAAAAAAAAAAAGAGAAAAAAAACGAGCCCTGCTGTGGTGCTTCTACCATGCAAATTGCCACTGCCTAGAGGCTTGTTTAATTAAGCACTTCAGCATCTAACCCTTGGCAGTCTATGGTGTCTTTGACACTTGTCCAAAGCCATCAGATAAAGGCAGTAAGCACAGCAGAGAGCAGAAAGCCAGCTGCGTCTAGTAAACAAGACAAGCCCTAAGTCAAACAAGAAGCCCATCCCAATTTACAAAGGTCAGAGCACTGGCATTTCCAGAAGTAAGACTCAAATTCCCAGATTAGCAAAGGTTTCTCCCCGGTTGCGTGCACGTGATGCCGTGCGTGGCTTGATGGCCGCATCGCTCTCTGCGCCATCGGATGCCCGACCCAAGAGCTGTGTGCTTTCCTGTTACTCTTTTCACTTACAACAAGAGGGTGCAATGACGGCTGGCACTTCAACCGCCCTGTAATCACGGCAGAGCAGAGTGGAGTGTTACCTGAAGAGGAGATTTCTTTTTTCCTGCAAGAAGTATTGCAGAGGGAGAGTTTTTAATGTTTTATTTAAGGCCACAGTAAACTCAATGTTAATTGACTTCCAGAAAGTGGAGGGAAGTTTCTGCCTAGGAAAGTGCATAATTTCTCCAGAGGATTTGCTTTGAGGGCTTGCAAAGCCTGATCTGCGTGGGGTCAGGCAGGGAGACCAGGCTGGCATCTTGGACTCCCACTTCTCTTTTCTTTAGGCAGGTCCAACCAAGCTAGAAACGAGTAATACAACATCTGCTAGTGATTTTTATTTTTTCAAACAACTGTATTCTTTTCTGCTTTCCACCCTCATCTGTTTTAGCACAGCTGCACCCTGCTACCTACTGTACCTGCTGTAAGCTGTTTCTGAGCATTAAGAATGCAGAATTCTCCTAACATCGGCCCTGAGCACCCTGTTGTGCAGACAATTCAATATGAGCAGCTGTATTATATTTATCTGTATTTGGAGTGTTGCATTGGGCTCCAGTCTTATTTTTACATGGAATCCAAGACAATTACTTTAAAATATAGTGTCAATAATATTGGTGGACCGTAAATAGAGGCTAACTACTGGCTTATTAATTACCATCTCTAGCATTACTTTCTTTCAAGTGGCTGATGTGAAATGGTCTATATCCCACCTCATAGCTAAGCCTCAGGTTGTTCTTTTCATCCAGATCATCAGCACATCTAGTCCTAGTGCAAAGAAAATTCCCTGCTGCGTCGAGCATAGCTGAAATCCTCCAGGAAGACACCACATGTTGACACAGACAGCAAGCGCCAGCCAGCCCCGCTCTCTTGGCAGTTTTCCACTTCCCAAGCTTGCTCAGCACAAAGCCAGCTCTGTATTAAACACAACTTCAGCTTTGAAGCTGGCTGGCTCTGGCATCCAGCCGTTGGCACGCAGGATGCCATCTTTATCCCATAGCCAAAATTACTCAGTATTTTCTCTCTGTAAAATTATTTCAATCCAGTAGGTAGATCAGCTTCTTTATGATTTCTTAAGCAGATTTTAGTCTCTCAAGGCAAGGCATTTTCTCAAGCCTGAAAACTCTTTATGTGATTCTTTTTTTTTTTTTTTCTATTTTCATATCTTCAATAGCCTTTATTTTTTAATGGGGGAAGGGGATGCGGTCATGCTTGTAGACAACATCCTGGTGTGGCATTGCCCTTTCTCCCCTCGCACGTGGACCACATCGGCACAAATCACAGTGGGTACTGACCATTTCTAAAGCCAATAGGGCAGGAAAAATGCTGGAGCAGAAAGCATAGTACTGCCCTGCATTGCTACCACCACCAAAGAAATACGGACTTGTGTTGTGCGCTGTGGCCAGCGAGACTGGAAAGCGTGCCAGAGCCCACTGCTGAGTTAGCTAAAGTGTCTCACGTTAAGCTAAAAACCYGCTCTGTCAGACACTTAACGTATAGCAGAATACTATATGGGAAAGGGGGGAATAAGAGGATTGATGTAAATATGAAGGTTTGGGATTTTTTTAGGTTTAGAAGGGAAAGCAGGAGTTGCTGTGTTATACACGCAGGATCCAGCGTTAGTGGTCTGGAAGCTGGTTCTTCCCCACACCCATCCAGTGGCTTCGTTCAGCCCCACGTGCCGGAGCACCGAGCCTGGCACCGGTGTCCACTCCGGTGAGGAGGTGGCGAGGACGTTGAAACAGGGACCTGATGGAGTCAGTTTGCTGAATATTTTCTATTTGCACGGTTTAAAACAGACTAACTACTGGTAGCTCTGAGTGTGCGTGGGAAAATTAGTAGCATCCCTAAAGTGTACTAACTACACTAAGTTCTCACTTCTGAAGGCACAAAGCTTTCCCAAGCACAGGACATCCCAAACGTGCCGCCCCTTCCTCATGGACAAATATTTGGGCAAACATATGGCCAATAATAACAACCCAACAAATTATGATTCTCTCCAAATAAAAGGTGAGGGGGCTAAGAGCTTTTTTATTTCTTTCCCCAGACTTCATTGAGGAYGCTGAAAACTAATGAAAATTCATGATTAAATAAAGCTATGGCTGAAGAAAACAAAATTCAAACACTTTTGTCAATACCTAAATCATGAAGAGCAGAGAGCAAGATTTTAAAACTCAATTGCATTTTAATAGACAAATATCTGCCTCTTTTGCTACAGCTTTATATTTTGGACACACAAGCCTGTGATTTGCCTATGTGGATTCCTTATTCATCCTGGACTTCAATGTGTCCCTTAAGTCCGCCATGAAGTACAAGTTTAGAAATAGCACCAGGAATCTTGGGGCAAATTCTTACCCCACCATGGCAATGAGCCGCCGTCGAGGCGAAGGCTCCAGGAAGCCTTCCTCCTGCCCACCCCTCGGGCTTGAGGCGTGCAAGGGGAGCTCAGGGACCAGCCGCAGCCTTGTAGGGCAGCTGAAGACTAGATGTAGCACAGCTTGAGCAAAATAATACAGGCAAAGCCTTAAGATAAATGTATGAAGTGGCCCGCTGCAAATTGATATAGAGCTGTTTTCCAGACTGAGTGTTTTTTCACCTTTTTTCTTTCTCCCCTTGCCTCTGAACAGCATTTCCAGCTGCTTGTTCCCCCCACCACTGACTTCATCAATCTCTGAAATCTCTGTGTGCTCCCAACTCTCGCCAGAACCGTGATCCTGCACTCATCCTGCAGACAAAAGCTTATTCAGCAGATGAATCGAAACAACCCCACAAGATCTGCTGAAAAAGCCTGGGGAACCTTAGTAGGTGGGCTTGGGGTGGTTTTTCCTGTCCCCTTGATAGAAGAGCCTCTACGCAGATGGGCTAATTCACAGGCTGGTGCCAGTGGTGCGCTGTCCTGTACGTACACAGCGACAGCATGTCAACAGCACATCCCGACCCTTTGAGACTTGCTAAAAGTCCAGTTCATTTGTCTCAAGACAGACTAATAATAATTTTCAGCACTGAACACATCATACACTGGAAAATGTGCAATGGAAAAATAAAAATCAGCTTTGCCTGAAGAAGCCTCCTCTTGTAATGCTTGTACATGTGAATTTTCCCCTTTATTTATAAAATATATGAAAGTATTTTTAATACATCAACTTTAGTAGAGATTTGTACCAACACAGTATTCGTGTGCAACATTTTAAATACATTTGTATTTACTTTTCATGTGTTACACAGTACCACTCACACAGTGTATTTGCAGTAACCTGGTATAGAGGAGGGGCAAAAAAGAATCACACAAAGTGCTCTCTACAGATACTGTAAATGCTCTTTTTCTTCAAATTTTACAATAAAACTTGACAAAAGCTCATGCTGACAGCGTCTGTTTTATCCTTTGGGTGTTAGGATTATTGATGACAGGATACCATCTCCATTTTGCACTGGATGTAAGTCTGCAATCAATGGCTTTTTAAACTGTGGGTGTATTCATTCAGCTGAAATACAATTGAAGTGATGAGCAGGGCCCTCTCTGCCCTAAAAAAGCAGCTGAGTGTAATTTCTATATGTATACGTGTGTTGTTTATATGCACAAGTTCATAATGGTATATTTTCCAACCTAAATGATTCTATGATTCTATGATTTGCAGCTGGGAGCTTGCAGATCCAGACTGGACAGATAATACATGGAAAGGTGGAGAAAGGGCTCGAGGCATGCACAGGATCTGTTACCTACCACCGGCAGGGATGAACTTCTTTCAGGAAGGTACCATAGCCCAGTGCAGGCAGGACTGCAGTTCGGCGTACCCTTTTCTAGTGTATTCGCAGTGCGAAACTCAACCCAAGCCCAGTGCAAGCTTATGGGATTGTGCAGGGTGTAAACCAGGGCAGCCTTTGGCCCTTGCTGATTGATTCAAAGATGTCAACCTGTCTTTCTGGGTTAGCTGTGCAGCTTACCACACACTTCTCYGGGAGCCTTCATCCTCAGCGTTGCAGGGAGAGCGATGGACAGCCAACACCGTACCTGGCACCGGCCCCTCCGCAGATCGATCTGGTGGCAGACCTTCTCCTGAAAGCAATAAGTTTGGAATAGGTGAGCTCCCGGTTTTCTTATGCACAGTGTACTACGGCTCTATGGTTTTATATTTAAGATTAGCCTGCCATGTCTGTGTATTTAATTTACAATTATAATTTTGGCCTGGGAAAAATGAGTCTGTCTTCACATGGAGCTGTTGTAACACTGAGACACAGATGGCTGATTATTGAAATGTCTAATAGCATCTTTGTAATAGTCCTAAGGCAAAAAAAAACCGCTTTTGACAAGCATTATTTGCTGAAACAAATTCCATTTAATTAAGACATGAAGTCTGCACTGAAAGACATCCTAGCTTGTCAACAATATTAACTGCAGCATATACTGCTAGAGGTTATGCTTTGCATTAAGGCTAAATGGTAAAGGACAGGAGCTTTTTGAAGAATTTCTTAAGTTTTCCTGTGTAGCAAGGCTAAGCTGGTCATTTTTCTTGAACACTATTTTACTTTAGAAGCTCAAACCAGTGCTGATGAAAACACCCAACTTGACAGCTTTGGAGGTTAAAACCCTCTCTGTACCCTAAACACTCATTTCACCAGCACGGGCTGCTCTGCGTGCCCTGCCCCAAGGTCTGCAGAGCCCTGACATCCCAGAGCAGCACAGCCCGTCAGTGCGCAGCGGCTGTCTCGGCAGGGCCATCGCCACTCATAAGCGCTTCTCGTACCAGGATGGGTGTTAGCAAACCATCCCTCGTGCAACCACATCAGCAGGACAATACTGCACCGGAGACTCAGCAGAAACCGTGGGCTCAGTCCCAGGGACGCGGAGTTTGCTGTGCAGCGCTCGTTGAGTGAGACTCGTTAATGCACGGAGGGGTTATACACAGAGCCGGCAGCTCAAGGTCCGCAGTATCCCATATGGCAGTAAAACTATTCAAGGAGAAATTATGCAGATAGTCAACATGTTCAAGCCGAAATGAATTATGCTGAAAACATCAGCAGAAGTAGCAGTCAATTTGTGTTACGGTCAATGAACGCAGTTTCGTTTGTTTTCTCCTGTTAGAGGCCCCGGGGGCTCAGGGGGCTGGGATACTCGGGGATGCTCTAATGAACACCCTAAAGCTATTGCTCTTGCATCAGTATGCGACAACACTTGGAAGTTAGCAGAGAAAAAAAAGTTCAGTAATAATAGCCATGGTGCATGTGGCACAACACTTCATCCACTCGCAGTTCATCCGCTAGTTTTCCGGACGCACTAGAGGGCATTTTAATCGAGGCAGGATGGTTTTGGCAAGTGTGGAGGAATAAGGGCAGCAGAGAAGGTGCTATTTTTAATTACTGCAATTTCGACTACAGGCTGACTTCCAACTCTTGCTGGTCCCTCGCAGTTTCCCTGGATGCGATGGGAGCTGCGGGAGTCCAGCGGCTTTGCAGGACCTGCCTCTCCCGGGCAAGACCAGGAAAATGCACTGGTCCACGTTATCATTACAGGGGGGAAAAAAGGACAATTAGCAGCTGCACTTACCTGGCATTATATTGAAAGTAAGAGTACAGCACTCTTCAAAGCAAAACTGGCCACTGTCCCTCCAATAAGCCAAGAGTCTGCTGATTGCTGCAAGCCAGATTTTCATAACCAGGCTTACATTGATTAGCAACTTCTACTGATGTCTTATGAGTGCCAACGCAGAGTCCAATGGCCACAGTATCAGATAAAAGGGACTCTGGATAAGGCACAGGTTTTGGGAGCTATAATCAGATTTGTGTCAAGCATCCCTTCAAAACATCACCAAARCAGGATGGAGGCTGATACAGTCGTCACAAAACATTGAGTGAGGATACAGAATATGTTAAATTTTTGTTTATTTAAACCCTTCCAGCAATAAAATCAAACCCACTGGCAGTTGTTTCAAAGTGTTTCTTTAAGGCAACCAAACAAATCCCTGAATTATCATCTGCAGCAAACAAAATGCAGACACGCTATTAAGCCGGGCTGTAAATATCGTTGAAAAGCACACCCTGACCAATAAATTAGGGGTTGTGGTGGCAACGGTGTTAATGCAAGCCTGGAAGGAGACGCTCACTAGGGGCAAATAATGTATTTGCGGTGTTGCAGGAGAGACGAGAGAGGCAGCTGATGGATGCTGGTTGTGTAGCACACATTGTTCACTAAACCGTTCAGAGTGCTGCCAAGCACCTCGCGATCGATGGGCGAGTGATAGCTGGGAAGATTTACACTCACTTTCACACTTCCTCGGGAAGGCTGGGATGGTCCAGAGCGTGCCGTGAGATTGCTGAAAACTCAGTGCCAAAAAAAGCCCAGCCCTGGGTATAGGCTGCCGGTTTCCAGGCCATCAATAAAGTGAATATGGCATCTTCAAGGATTTGCTGTCCTCTCCCCCTGTCAGAAGGAAAAATATTCGTTAGACGACCTTTATGAATGGCTGTAGTGAGCTATCTGCTGTGTTTGGAGTTGGGAGCCGAAGGAGCACAGGAGCCTCAGCCACCACAGCGGGGGTCCCAGARCCGCATCGTTCACCTGGGGGGGGATTTTTCCAGGTGATGGGGACAGGACACCATCTGATTACTAGGGCTGTGCTGAACAAAAGCAAGCCAAGAACTGTAAGAAATCTAATACATTACTATAACTTTTTAAGAGATCAGGACATACTTCATGGTTTCTAGCAAGCTTCTAAAGCAATAAACCTTTTTTTTTTTCCTTATTTATTTACTTTTGCTCTTGAGGTGAGATTCAATCAAAGTGTCAGATGGTTCATGGAAGATAACAAAGCTTTGCAGGACGAAACTCAGCACATGATGGAGGTTTCAACCTTGCAGGACTTACAGCAGAGAAGTTCCCACAGGCGGCAGAGTAAAGCGCTGCAGGTATCCCCCCACGTGCTAAACATGAGAAATGTCTGTGACGGCCCTTCGCTGCTTGGGTTCAGGGCTGGATCCCATGATGAGTTAGATGGCAGGGGTGCCGTGAGTAATGCCACCTCATGGAGTGACTTTGGTGGGGTGGGAGGAGGGACAGGGACCTACCCCTGCTGCAAAATGTGCACAGGAGCTGCCTGGGAGATGTTAATCCCTGCTACAGGCACATGAAAAACTGAAGCAGGAAACAAGCAACAGCAATGGAGCTCATTGCAGGATTGGTATCTGCCACTCCGACTGCTCCGTGTCCATGCCCGTGTCCATGTCCGTGTCTGAAGCGCAGATGTCCTTCCACCTTCTGCCTCTCTGGGCAATATTTCATGGCAGCAAGCTGCTTTCCTTTCTCTGTGCGGTGTCCAGAATAAAAAGGATCAGAGCCCTGACTGGCTACTGGGGTAAAAAATAACTGGAAGGAGCAATGGTCTTCTGAATATGGAGCAAGCAGTAGGAATACTGGATTTGCCAATATTTCAGGTATTGGTGAAGGTGAAGCCATTTTCAAAAAGGAAGAAAAAAGAAAAAACATTTCTACCTGCAACCCTTAARATAGCTGTTAGCAGTATTAATAATCTGATCACTAATGGCTTCAATCCAGCATATGGGGATTTATGTCCTTAATTCGCTTTGAAGATAAGGTACTGCAGGGTAGGTAAATCCCTACTCAGATGTGAAGCAAATGTCCTGCTCCTGGATGGTGTCAGCGTGCCCTGTGCCTCCAGAGCCCTGGCTGGCCCAGGGGTGAATCAGCTCATGGACTGTGCTGCTGAGCCCCGTCAGCTGCAGCACCAATTTGTAATTAGCTGCAAAAGCAGAAGTTTAAATCAGCATGTTTGATTTTTTTTTTAAAGATGCTTTATGGTCACTACATGGGGCATGCAATTTCATCTTCCTGTGGTAACAGATACTTCAGCTAAGTAGCATCAGTTCACTGAAGATGATGTTTAAATCTCCATTAAACTCATCATTCCCATAATAAATATTCACAAACTAATAATATTTTTAATGTCTTAGTGGGTGAATTTTAAGTAAGTTATTTAATCATTTGTCCCATTTTATTTACTACATTTTTGGTTGTGCCATCACATGATTTAATTATTTAATGACAGGGCAAGGCAGCAGCCTCTACCATATATTGGTAGRCCACAGGAGCCATATACATTACCTGCACTAATTGTTCCTATTAGGACTGTGCAAAAAACATCCTGTGATGGCAAAAACATCAAGAAATGATTCTTCTTGTACCTTTACTTGAGAGGCAAAGACTGGATTGTGATTGTATGGCATAGCTTGGGGTTACATGTAGTCATAACCTTTGAGGGGCAGTCCAGGATCACTAGTTAAAAATAGCCATATATAAATATAAATAAATCCAGCAATTACTATGGCAACTGGAAGCGCCGCATATTACACCGCACCCTCCGTGCCTTGGCAGTTTTGGCCCGCAGAATCCCAGTATGGACCAGTCAGGCACTACCCAAAGGTGGCCTCATGGGTACCCCGGGACTGGAAACCTTGACTTCTGGTTCCACTTTAGTAGAGCAAGTCTCGCTACATTGACTTGATGTATGAGTGCAGAAGAAGGAGCGGGAAAAAATAAGGAAATTTTAGTAGAGATAAATAGGATTTACAATGCTGTCATCTCTAGCAACTTTGGTGTTTCAATTCATTAAAAGCCCAGAAAAATTAGATGTTTGTATTCATTTAAAATAATTTCTTCTCTTTGACCTAGCTTAATTTATCATTTTACGTCTCCTGCAGTGCTTAGGAGAGCTGCTGTTTAAATGAACCCAAAGGAATATACGAGTAAAATATTAAGTAGTTATCATTAACAACACGGTACATTAAAACCCAGCACCATGGCTTCCCTACAGCTATTTTTGCCAAGCCAGACACAAAGTATTCTCCTACAGATGTAGGGTTTGTATTTCTTGCAGTATTGAAGCCAAGACACCTTGTGACAGTGTTTTCACAACTGACACATGTATCTCAGGAATTCAATTGTAGTCACTGCAGATAAAAAAAAAACAGCAAAGGGGAAATCCTGCACCTCAACATAAACTAATCCTTATTCAAATAATATTTTTTTAATTTTTCAAATAAAAACCTCCCATGGTTTATTTCTGCCATTTTGTATAAATTTTGGATTTTTTATGTGCTTTTACAAGTAGCTACATTTTGGTGATGATAAGTGCTATTTATAATTTTGTACATTCAAATATTTTCAGAAAGGAGAGGCTGGATAATCAACAAGCATCTACCCAAACATTCATATCTTCAATTTCGGAATTGAATTTTTGTTTCCGTCAGCCCTGGGTGTACTCTGACAGGTCCAATGCAGAGTAACATTTATGCACTCATGCAGAGTTACAGGTAAACCAAGAGTAAGGTTCTTGCGTAACTGTGTTATTCATTTCTCCATCATCAGAAACAGATAGAGTCAATGAAGGCTACATAAATAGTATTTGTCTAGCGGGCTTAAGCAAAGACATAAGGAATCCTGCTAAGAGTTTGGTATCTTCTTTTTAAATGACATGTATTAATGTGGTTGTCAGGTGGAGAGAGGGATAAGGAAAAGATATAGGGCTTCCCCAGTATCTTGAGCAAATCAGGGACAGAATGGAATAAACTAGTAAAGACAATACAAATATTAACTACATGAAGGTGATGTTACTACTTTATTACAGTGCTTCCTGCATAACACAAAAATATAAAAAACTCTAAATGGAAACAAAACCTAACATTATCACCAAGAAATTTCTTCCATAAATAGCTAACCTGGGCTGCACTAACATCATCTCAAAAGACCCTTTCCAGGATGGTCCTCTGTTAGATGCCAGCAAAAGCCATTACTGTGGTCTAGTAACAGCAGAGCACACATACACATGTACCCTGCATGGGAGAACAGTATGGCACCTCTGTCCAAAACGCAAAGAATAAGTGCAAAGAAGCAAAAAGTGTGTGTATATATATATATTTATAATACACACACACACACACACACACATATATAAAATCAAGTGGCTTTCTGAAGATGATGCGGATTTTCATTACGTTTAGCAGCCAGGACATGGTATGTTCTTTCCCCTGTTTCTCCTACAGCACCAAAGTCTGTGACATGGCATTACTGCTAGTTCAGCCCTTCCTTATTAAAAGCTTTTTACAGAAGACTTAATTTAAATGTACACTTTTTCTGCTCATGGCCATGATTTTCCCAGGTGAGAAGATTGACTCTTAATGTCACAACTACCATCTGTTGACTGTCTGAGATGTTCAGAGGAATCTTTCCATGTGGTCTGATTTGATTTCTGCCTGAAATCCGTGCTCCTTTCTTTGGATGACATCCAGAAAACACCTTTGATTTTTCATTTTGAAATACCATTTGCAGCTTGCTACATGCTGACTTGGGAGTTAAGAGATCTGTGGGGAAATGAGTGACACCAGCATCAGCAATTTGTCATAATGACTCAGAAAATTACAGGATAAAATGTACGTATCATCAGCATTACAATAAAAGGAGGGCTCACCTGTTCTCCCCTTCAAGTGCATGAGACTTTCTGCTCCAGACCAAGACCCCCTCTCACCCCGCGCTGAACACAGAGCACAAGGCAATGGGCCACGTCACGGTTTGCAGAGCGTTCCCAGATGATGGACACAGCCTCTTTCACCCCAACTCAAGAGCCGGCGAGACTGAGGTCAATGATGTTAGCAAAAAAAGCCAGGAGCTCAGAGAGAAGGAGGGAGGTGGCACTTTATCAGGTTTGGAAGCAAAATGGTCAGTTAGGTGTGGAGAGGAGAATTAACTAAGAATTAGAAAATAAACACTGTTTTGGCCGTCAGCTAAGCCTACGAACTGCTGTGGTCTGCTTGGAGCATTCCTGTTCGCTCTGTGCCGTGACGTCTCTGCGGGGACCTGGCAGAAGATGAACTTGTGAGAAGGGACACGTCAGAGACGTCGCAGCAGAGCTGGGCTCTCAACCACAGAGCAACCTGCCAAGAGCAGCAGGACTCTGTTAGGTGACAGGTGAACAGGCAGAGGGACAGGTATCCACAGAAAAATAGCTATAAATAAAAGTCATAGTCCAGTGAGTTCTCCCTGGTAAGGCTATTGCAGCCGATCTCTAGATGTGTCTGTGTGTGAGTAGATGTGCGTGTCATGTTCAGTAGCTGTTCAGAGCTCAGAAAGGGACCTCTGCCATACTGGCTTGTAATATAATAATATATGTGTAATATCTGAAGATCAGGACCATCTCTCTATTAAACTAGATAACAAATAATTAGATAATTTTAATTTACTTTATGAATCTTCTAGAGAGTAAACTGCTTACAGGCAGCTAATGCAATAAGCTTACTTTATAAGCAGAGAGCAACATCTGTTACAATGAAGAGTCTGCAGCACACATTAGGATGCTGTRCACGGCCAGCCGTAGTTAGAGTAAATGTATCATTAAGTTGGTAGCCTTTCCCATTCAAAGCACACTTTTCAAGATTTATGTACTGCAGACAATAAGATAGCAGGAGAATCAACTCGTGCTCGACTCTTCTTGCATTCACCCCCTGTCCCATGGCAAGATAACGTTAAGAAAAAGGGTAAGACAGAGCGTGGAAGTTGGGTCATTTCCATGCATGGCAAAGGAAATACAGTTTCAGCCCCACAGACATACAAAGGTATGGCAAAGGCTGTGCTAAAAGGGCATCGTTAAGGTCACATTATCAAGCCCTAAAAAATCAAGCAACATCATCATACAGCCTTCCTTGCATGCACATTGCTGTCAGAGATGCAATTGCAGGAAGTGTCCCAGGCCACACCCTGCCCAGTGTAGGCAAAAACCTGGATTAATATGACTTCTAAAAAATCTTAAATATCTTCATTGAGTATGTGCAAGCTGCAATTTTTCCAAATGTTTTTAAAATCAACATTAGGCAAATAGAAGTCACAGAAAGGGACATTCTTGATACAGATACTCTTGTGATGGATGTGACATGCCTATTCCAGACCTGAAGGGTGCTATAAAAGATCAACAAATATATTTTCACTTGGGCAAAACAATGCGTATAAGGGAACATGTCAATCCAAACACCTACCTTTTTCAAAGTTACAGTGATACCACCAATGATTTTCAAAAGTGACCAGTGATTTCTTAGGTGCCCTCGCTGTTTGAATGGTAGAGGAACCTGTTTTTTGGAGGATGGATGCTTTATTGCCATCAGTGCAGCTTGTCTATATTTGTAATTGAACTGGCAGCACAATATAAAAATAAAACCAAATCAGCCGAGCAATGCTATTGTCCATCTTAACAGTAATAGAAAACCACATTGTCCCTTCAGGCAGATGAGCATAACACTAAAGATATCTCCTGATGTCATTTTTGTGAAAGTTGCATTTTTATTGTAAATTAATCTACTGTGTCAGTCACACATACAAACCCTGTCAATGGTCATCACGCACTCCAAGAAAATGAGCCTTGCTTGCTACTGGATTTTGCAGTTGCTGACTTCCTCTGTTTAAGGAGAAGTCAACAAGGCAGTGTTAATGGGCAGGAGTCTGGTGATGAGCACAGTTTATCAGTCTTGGTAGGAAAGAGAGCCAGCCCCCAGCACAAGCACAGGGCTGCATTGCCATGAGCTTGCTGTGGGTGTAGCTGCTGGGAGATCCACGGCAGATTAGCTGGGGAGAAAGACCGTTGTATCTGTGCTTTCACTAGCAATCATGGGCTCTTATAATCCCCCTCTTCTTCTTTTTAGAGTCTGGGGCAAGTCCCAGTGAGGGTCGTTGTGTGTATGGATGGTTTGTGTCAACACTTTCAGCTTTGTGTCAACATCTTCCCTCCTGGAAGATTAAAGGCTTTGGGGAGAACAAACTTGAACAGCATGAAATAAAGCAAAATAAATCAACACAGGAGCCACATCACAGTCACCTATGCAACAAAATCCCCTCCCAAGATTTTGTATATGTGGTGGAAAAATCCAGCAAAGACAGACAGCTGATTTACCCTTCCAGACAGAGCTATTGGAGAGCTACCCTCCGTGCTGAGCTCTAGATAAGAAGCAATCAAAGTTCCTTTGCTGCTGGAAGGTGTCACTTGCTCTACGTAAGGACATAGAGATACTGGCATGATGGATGGCCAAGAAATGATCATGACAATGCTAGTACAAGGTTACTGTACGAATTGCTGTACACCGACATTGGAGCACCTTAAACATGGAGCACAAGGCCCTGTGATGTCCAAGAGAGCAGGAAATGAAGTGCTGAAATCTTGGAAGTTGTAGCCCTGATGTACCATTATGGACAAGATCCCCTGGTTACACTTCGCTGCTAGATTCAGTAATGAGCTGCTAAAAAGACTTTTTTTTTATCTCTGGAAGATTATTCCATCTTAGACTAGAAGTTATTAAAAATTCCTGGGGCTTTCAGCATTGAGGAGCCAATCCTTGTATATTCCCTACCCTTTGCCTGGTGGATGGGAAGAGCCTGCGTGTCCTGTGTCCTTCTCTGGGCAGTTACCCACAGAAGCAGATGGAGGAAATGTGTGAACTTCACTTAGACTCTGACCGTGAGTTTTCAAAGTAAAGTTCAGTGCACATCTCAACATGGAGCTCAAGGTCAGCATTTGTCAACATGCTTTATATAGGAAACAGAGGCTATTTTTAATCTCTTTGTTCTCCCGATCCTGGAAACGTGCCTCTTCCCAAAAAACTCAAGCAAACAAAATTCACAGAAAAGCCTACAACTGCACACACTCCGGAGGACGGCAGATACCTCTGTTACTGTGTACTGAGGCTTACACACGGATGCCGAGCTGTGCTTTGCCTGCGTGATCCAGAAATAACCAGG
Organism: Phoebastria nigripes; assembly: GCA_035582835.1. Lineage (NCBI taxonomy): Eukaryota > Metazoa > Chordata > Aves > Procellariiformes > Diomedeidae > Phoebastria > Phoebastria nigripes. The sequence goes on from JAYKAV010001887.1 coordinate 4,311,471, forward strand.
CGGGAAGATACTGAAGGGTATATGAGTCTTACTGGGAGAGTGTTAGAGAAGATGTATGTCCACAACCCTAAGCACAGGCACATCTGTCCTGACATTGGACCTGGAGCTTGTTCAGCTTTAGATAGTCCACACTTTAACTTAAGGATCCTGTGATCACAGTGCTCTGACTGTGAAAATTGGGATGAATATAGGGCTTCGTGCTCCGGATTTTGACCCATTGTCTGTGGTTGGGTCAACTGGCATAGAAACACGTGTGAAAGAGCTGCCTCAAAATAGCTTTCAGCCTCATGGGCCATTCAGAAAATTACAGACTCCCTACGATTCCTGTATGTGCAGAAAACCCTGTACAAGCTGTGACACAAGCTGCTCTGGGGGGGGAAGGAGGTATCAGCTTAAGATGCACTGAAAATTTGATAACTGGATTAGGCAAAAGAAAGAATTTCCTGAGGGGGGAAAAAATCCACATCTTCTCTACTGAGAAAGATTTCTAGATGAATCTCATTTATCATGCATTCATTTATTAAGTAAATATTCATAATATATAAATGCTAGTGTCACTTTAATATTCTGATTAGCACGGTACATCTTTTCCTCTGTCTAGATAATGGTGAAAGTCATGCTAATTGAAGTGATGTTGTGTGTCAAATGATATAGAGCTGATTTTCTTAAGACTTGAATGTCTGTTCCAATTAACTTCCAAAGTAAATTGCACTGAAGTTCCTTTTTCTGTCTTTTATGAAATAGAATACATAAAAAGTATGAGTTGCAAAGCAAATCTGCCAAAGTTCTCTTATATTACCTCTCCACATATTCACTGACCTTCTGCCAGTCATTTCCAAAGTAGAGAGAAGCCTTCAGAACTCGAAACAGTTATCRCCCGCTCCTGTAATAAATTCATATCTATTTGCAAATACAAGATCAGTGCGCTGTCTAGCTCAGATTTCAGGCTTTTCTGTACACTGCACAGCTGTTACAGCAAGCAGCCATTCAAGAGAGAAAAAAACTGTACACAGAATAAAGGATGTGAGAGATATAAAGTCCATATGTTTGAGTGAAATAAGATCATTGTGTCTAAATTGCTTTTTTAACTGTTGCGGGATGTGTTTATAGTCCACCTTTACAAGTGACACAGAAAAGCATCACTTGGGTGGGTTACCATTGAAAGCCTGACTTTATTAACATCCACTGTATCTTGTCATTCGGGCTAACATTACTGGAATATATTGTACCGACCGCTACTTTATTTTTGCAGTTCAGAAGTGCGTTTGAAAAGTAGTTTACATGACAATCAAGCATCAATTTCAGGCCAAGTGAATGGGATGAATAGTGAAATAAAAGGAAACATTAGCTGGGCACCAACAGTAAAACAGAATTATTTTGGTCACATCAGTTTCTAACAAAACGAAATAGAACAAAATATTCAATGGTTGCACAAATATTACTTAAGAATAAGGGGGAGAAAGCATGAAAGACTGGAATCCTAGTTCATTTGATTTTTAAATAGCAAAATTACTAGTTCAGTTGCCAGCACACTGCTCATATCTCAAGTCTATAAAAATTAACTGTAGGAGACCTTATTCAGGCTCTGATTCAAAACGCTTCAGCCCAAGGTGTAACTCCACTCTCAAACCTAAACTCACTCATACTCAAACCCACATAATCTCCTAAACGTTAAGCACTTGTTCATGTTGCAGCGATTTGAAGGGGAATTTAGATACAGGCTTCATCACTTTGCTGCATCAGCTCTTAGCAGATCTTCTGGACTTCCACCATCTGTAGTGTCAAATCCCAGGAAAGGGTTTATGCAATATCTACAATTTCTAAGTGCAAAGAGTGCATGAGGGGATGCCCCGGCAGCTTCGTGGGCACGGGTACCTGGATCCCATGGGGCTCAGCTGAGGGCCGCCACCACCACCGTGCCCATAGCCCCAGCCCCAGGCGCTCTCCTGCTGCAGCCCAGCTGCTCCTCAGCATTTAGCACCACTTTAAATTCTCCTGGCAAACCAGAGGTACCTGAGAAGGAACAAGTAAATATTTAATCTACCGTCTGAGTTTTAACAGGTAGTTCTGGGGAGAGTTATTGAATTTCTATCTGGAAAGATGATTTGTGTGCTCAGAATATCAGAATCTGATGGTCACACAGGGATGTTAAGAACAGCAAACTCTCCCCAGAAATACTTGAATTACTAACATTTCAGCTGGTCTTTTAATGACTCTTGCCTAAAAGTCGAGGGTACTTTATCAGCATTCATGCAATGGAGTGGTCGGGGAAGCTGCAACCATACCACTGCCTTTTCAAAGCCAGGAATGAAGTTGATTGGCACTGATCAGCCACCAAGAGCAATATCAAATACACTTTAATCAATAGCAGCTGACAGGGCTCGAATAGCTTTGGAGATGCAGACATGCACCCAACCATCACTCAGTCTGAGAGGTGGATACCGGCACGGTCGCAAAGGGGACCGCACTCCCACCGGCTCAGCTCCGGCGGCATAACCTTCGGAAGGACAGAAGCGAAGAGACTCAAGCCTGAGCTTTCTTATTTTTAATTAAGTTAATTCCTTAGGTTACTTTAATTTAGTAATTTGTATTTAATTTCCTGTTCAAGGGGGAAAAGGATGAGGAGAAGCAGATGTTGCCCCCTGTGGTCTGTAGAACAAAAAGAGCCATGAAAACTCATGCGTCCATCTGATTGCTTTTTTATTAAGTAACACAGATGCTGGGAAGGTGGCGAGAACTGAGGTATGTCAAAACATTAACTTCTGTTTTGTTTTGTTTTGTTTTTCATTCTGATTTGAGTTAGCCAGTAAAAAATAAGATGGAAAATAGGTAGTAAACCTGCTTTCTCTTCCAGCCATTGAATACACAGAAAACATCTGGTTTTGTCTTTTTTCTAATGTATGAGAAAGGAGTGTGACTAGGGACTTTTTGCAATAAAGCACTGATTTTTCTAAAGGATGTTTAAGCAGAGGTTTATTTATGTGCTTCATCTGTAAAGGGTCGGTGTTTCTGTTTCATGTAGAAGTTCAAAGTCGTAACTGCTAAAAAAAGGTGCAGGACTGATTTAATACAGGCTGACATAAACGTAATTTTTGGCCACGCTATTCAAAAACTTGTCAAATGGTGTAGCATTTTGATGTATCCTCCATGCAGCTTGGTATGGGTTGCAAATGCAACAATTGCCTTAAGTTGCAAAGCAAAAGGAAGGCGGCGTGCATCTGCACTAGATGGGGCAGGAAGGTAGGAAAGAGAAAAGACATCCTTCAGATCTGTTCGGTTTTAGCCATTTTGTCAGATCTGTCAAACACTTTAATAGATTCAAAAGATGTGAAATTCTGTAGCATATATAGGTTAAATAGGGAATGGCCTCTTCTGAACGTGAAAATCTATTAATCCATTTCTAGAGCTCTCTGGTCATGGTCAAATGAGYTTAAGATGATACAAATGAGATTGCTATGACTGTCCTTTGATTGCAAGTCCAGTCATTGTGAAATGAAGAGAGCTGAGAGCCTGAAGGCTGAGCCAAGAGGAAATATGGAAGACTAATCCAGAAGCAGAGTAGCCTTGGCCATCATTTTGCTCTGAGTCACCTCTCCTGCTCTGCCGACAGAACTGCATCAGTCTCCTGGCTTTGCTCATAGCTTCCACTCGGCAATATTCTCACTGGCTCAGCCATGTCTGGTTTAGAGATCATTGTCATCAAATTTGATAGAGACCCTCAAGTTCTCTTGGCTAGACCATTTATACTGCAAAATAGTTTGACTATTTCTGCTGCACTTTTCCAGCTGGAGGACACGCCTATCCTACGTCTTGTCTATGTAAAGGTCTTTTTATCTACTTTGGTTTAACCAGTCACAGAGCAGTGTGAGCTATACTTTCCCCCAGCTCCAGGGGATCAGGGATGCTCAGACCCAGAGTTTGCAGTAGGTTTGTTTCTGGTAGAGAGGAGAGCACATACGGAGGAGGCAGTCTGCAGGCATTAACTGGAAAGAGAGAAGTCATAACTTTGCCCTGGGAAAGAGTGCAAGCATCACATTTTTAGGGAAGAGATCATTCTGCTGGAAGAAAATTCCACTGTTTTCTTCAGTACAAAAAGTATTTCAAATCACTAAAATATGCAAACCATTCTCTTATATTCCACTAGCTCCAAACCGTAAAAATTTACAGCTGAAGCCAACTCCGTGGCGRGCTGACGCTGGTAAAGGAGACTAGACCATGACTTGTTATGTAAATAAGCCCATAAAAGTCTTGAGTTTTTACATGAAAATCAGATCTGCAACAACCATTCTGCCTTTAGCTTTGTGGATTGTTTAATTTGTATGTACATGATTATGCAGCATTATTATACAGAGAAGGCATTTTATAAACCTTTAAATGATCAATCTGTTAAATAAATAAAGCATCTCTGGTGATGCCGTACTAACTTTTTCGGAAGCGCCTCATCCTTCTGTCATTAACATAATAAGCTTGAATAATGTTTTCACAGCAATTACCACCAGTGGGTCAACGTCTGCTATTAGCAACCTTTCCTCCATGGATCGTGAACATAATAAAGCATGACAGCCACAGAAGACGATGTGTGTCAGAAGACTTTCTCCAGTATCAGTGCCAGGCTGCTTTAATCTGGCACATATTGTGACAATAGATTTTCAAGGATCATTCAATGCAACAACAATTTACTGTCTCAGTGGGAGTTTTCTCATTTTGAGAAGTTCAGGAAGTGGTGTAAGTCTGTAAATTATATCAGACATAAGAGGAAAGTACATATATACCAAAGTGTTTTGTAACAAATAAAAGTTGTACCTGCTCAGAAACTGTTTTTTTCAAACTGTATTTCCTCTCCCTACGTTGTTACCTTTTGGCATTTGTTCACATGAGGTCAAGCTGGCACAACATTCAGGCTTTAAAGCATTTTCTTGCAGAAGTGCCAGTAAAATGTTTTAGAACAAGCAGTACTTGGCCACTAAACTTCATTAAAAGTAATGTGATTTAAACCCAACACCTGGGGGTCAGCTGGGGGTTGTGGAGGTTAATTGCAATTGTTACTGTATTACTTTCTAAACTCAAATTTTTATTCCTTGTATGCAATAAATCCTGCAAAGTCAGGTTACAGAAAAAAAAAGCTCTACATACAAGACATGCATCATCTCTAATTCAAACGTAGGAAAGTGTTCTGCAGACAGTAATTAAGCCTCTCAACACCTTTCACAGTTGGAAAATAGCCCGCTTTATAGGTTGGTGGAACTGATATTGCAGACTTCATGCCAGACCCCCAGTGGCTTCAGGGCAAGCGTGGGAGCAGAACCCACATCTCGCTCCTGAGGAGCATCCCAGAGATGCCACCTGTCCAGCAGAGAGGTTTCAAAGCAGTAAGGTCACTAGAAAATGTAACGCTGCAAAATCTTCTGTTGTGATTAAAATAGATATTTTTCTCATAAATACATTGATGGGGATTTTATTTTCTTATGCAAAACAGCTGCACAGATAAATTTGTCCACAGAAGTAAAAAAATTTCTTCCCTATTTTAACAGTGATAGGTTGCTCTTATGGGCTGAACCTCCAGCCTAGAGATTTGGATCCTCTGGTGGGTGCTTTGGAATAATTCGCTCACTTCTTTTTACCACCAGCCCTTGCAGAGTGAAACCATCACCTTCTCCAGTTTGGGAAAGCGAGCTGGGGCTTTCTACAGGCAAAGGGACTGCAAGAGATCTGCTCACCCTTTGTGATGGGCACTAATCCCTCTGTAAGCGATAATGTCAGATTTCCTGGAAAATGTAATTTTACTGAATAAGCAAGCGAAAGAAATCAAGCTCTGACAAGCGTGTGGATAATATCTGAAGTATTGATTTGAAAATAGATTTTGCCTCATTTTTAAAATTCTTTTCTCCTGCCATTTTGAAGTAACAACCATGCAAGTCTCATGTTTGGTACTCTAACATACAGTAAGTTATTGTATTTAGTCTGCAGAATTTAACACGATTTATGCAATCAGGAGTTTGAAAAACAAACCCCACCTCTGTCTTCTCTTCTTGGAAACATTTCAGTTATTCCCAGTTTCAATTATTTGCAATTCCACCAGTGCGATCAGCATATTTAAAATTCAATCAGCCTTCTCGTTTAAAACATTTCATGTGTGTGTCACACTAACAATCAACAAGAGTCCTGAATTTAACATCTGTTCCTACTAGTAAATGGTTTTAATTTGAGAATTGAAAAAATATATAAAGTAATTACTAGGCACTCAATCACAATGAATAATGTGTTTGCTACCAGCAGTTCTGTCCTGTCAGCAAAAGCTCTGGAGAGACAGAGCAGCAGAAAAATGGAATTGATAGAAACTGGGGGAAAAACTCAAAATACTGAAACGTGGAGCAGGATGCTGCTGTGCCTTCCCCCGGACAGACCCGGGGAGCGCAGGGAGTCATTGCTGGGGGGGACAGGTGCTAGCTGGCTCGTGGTATGTTGTGTTGGCTTTTGCATCTCATCACACCTTCCCTCTGCCCCTATTCTTGCTTGTATTCTGAAAACAGGTTTCATTTTGTTGCCACAGAAGGGTACAAGCAGCCCGCTGCTCCGATGGCTTTGGCCAACACAGCCCTCTCCCATCACCTCCTTAGCAAATATTACGCGTTTTGCTAGATGCTGACATTTTGCGACTTGAACCAATGTTTTTTCTGTGAGCAGTAAATCTGGTCCACTCAAGAATAAAAGGAAAATTTGAAACAAAATAGCAGTGAGAAGGTCTGTGCACTTCAGAGCAAGTCTTGCCCAGCATTTTACATACAAAGAGATCTGATGCCCTGCAGAAAAGATGTGCCTCTGCCATGCAGGCAGGGAAAGCAGAAATAGATAGCTCAGATATCACAAAGCAAAGTCCCGGAGAGGCTCCTGAAGTGGGGGCTGCTGGGGCTGCTCAGCTCAGACCCAGACTCCCTCGGTAGCTCTTATCCCTGGAGACCTCTTGGCTGCTGCTCCAGAGTCACTCTGCAGCTTCCCAAGGGAGATGTTGTCCTCCCAGCAGGTCCACAAACAAACGAAAAATCACCATATTTTAAAAACCATAGATAGATAAACATTATAAAACTTAAAAAAAAAAAAAATTTCGTCTGGTGGGTTTCCTATGTGACTAAGCACATCATGCCCCTTGGGTTTTTTAGAAATCAAAATTTGAGCAAAGAATTACTTCTGTCCTTCTGAGTATTAAAAGCTTTAATGTTGAAGACTTCACTGGGCTGGAGGCATTTTCACCCCAGGTGTTTCTGGAGAATACAGGACTGGATGCCAACAGGTCTCTGGGAAAGCCTGGACCAAGAACACAGACAGATCTGACAGGAATGTGCTTTTCAGCCTAACGTAAAGAAAGCACATTTTTCTCTCCTGTTTTATATCATTGCAGGTAGCATTAGCACAGCCTGATGCAGCAGATTTATCCTGTGAAGAGGCTTACGCCTCTGCTTAGAACCATAGAATCATAGAATCATAGAATCATTAAGGTTGAAAAAGACCTCTAAGATCATCAAGTCCAACCGTCAACCCAACACCACCATGCCCACTAAACCATGTCCCTAAGCACCTCATCTACACGTCTTTTAAATACTTCCAGGGATGGTGACTCCACCACTTCCCTGGGCAGCCTGTTCCAATGYTTAACCACTCTTTCAGTAAAGAAATTTGCCTAACGTCCAATCTAAACCTCCCCTGGCGCAACTTGAGGCCATTTCCTCTCGTCCTATCGCTTGTTACTTGGCAGAAGAGACCAACACCCACCTCGCTGCAACCTCCCTTCAGGTAGTTGTAGAGGGCGATAAGGTCTCCCCTCAGCCTCCTCTTCTCCAGGCTAAACAATCCCAGTTCCTTCAGCCGCTCCTCCTAAGACTTGTGCTCCAGACCCTTCACCAGCTTCGTTGCCCTYCTCTGGACACGCTCCAGCACCTCAATGTCCTTCTTGTAGTGAGGGGCCCAAAACTGAACACAGTGTTTGAGGTGCAGCCTCACCAGTGCCGAGTACAGGGGCACGATCACTTCCCTACTCCTGCTGGCCACACTATTTCTGATACAGGCCAGGATGCCGTTGGCCTTCTTGGCCACCTGGGCACACTGCCAGCTCACGTTCAGCCGGCTGTCAACCAGCACCCCCAGGTCCTTTTCCGACAGGCAGCTTTCCAGCCACTGTTCCCCCAGCCTGTAGCGTTGCATGGGGTTGTTGTGGCCCAAGTGCAGGACCCGGCACTTGGCCTTGTTGAACCTCATGCAGTTGGCCTCAGCCCATGGATCCAGCCTGTCCAGGTCCCTCTGCAGAGCCTTCCTACCCTCGAGCAGATCCACACTCCCGCCCAGCTTGGTGTCATCTGCAAACTTACTGAGGGAGCACTCAATCCCCTCATCCAGATCGTTGATAAAGATATTGAACAAGACCGGCCCCAAAACGGAGCCCTGGGGGACACCGCTCGTGACCGGCCGCCAAGTGGACTTCGCTCCATTCACCACAACTCTCTGGGCCCGGCCGCCCAGCCAGTTTTTTACCCAGCGCAGAGTRCACCTGTCTAGGGCATGAGCCGCCAGCTTCCCTGGGAGAATGCTGTGGGAGACAGTGTCGAAGGCTTTACTGAAGTCCAGGCAGACCTCATCCACAGCCTTTCCCTCATCCACTAGGCGGGCCACCTGGTCATACCTGGCCTAACAAACAGCACACGCCACTGTTTAACACATACAGCTTGATTCATTTTGTGTTTATTCTTTCCCGAATCACTTATTGGGGAGGATTTATGATGGCACTACACTCCACCCGGAAAGACTGCCGGGCACATTCACAAGCCGCTCACCTCAGGGGCCAGCAGCTCCTCGAGCCCAATGCGCAGCGTGATGACAGACCAACGGGGGCATCCACCGCTGCCCAAAACACCTGGAACAAACCCTACCTTTCATTTCTGCCCCGATATTGATATTTGACGTTGGCGCTTGATGGGGTTTACGGTGATTACTGAACCTTACAGAAACGGAAACTGCATGATGTTTGGGGGCAGGCTCTGTTAAACAGGTCTGGCTGCCATTAGAAATGATCCCTTGAAGCCTGCAGATGGATAAAAGTGGTTTCAAAAGCCATCACGTCTGCCACGTTACAGCTCCATCCTATAATGCTTTATTCCTGATTCCTGACAGCCCCTCACACGATGACTCCAGAAGAGCCAACACTCATTTGCAAAGCCGGGGAAAGMGGCCCCATCTCAGCACTTTGCTCCATTGACTCGACCATTAAATGCTTTTGTTATTTGGGGAATAAACTTTCTCTGCCCGGGGGAGCAGGGATCCCAGGGCAGAGGTTTGCGTTATTTATCCGGGACATGCTGCTTTTTGCACCCACATCATGTTATATCCCAGCAGTACGTGGATCCTTTTATGAGCATCTGATAAAGGTAAGCAGTGCGAAAAATAAATAGAAGTCAGCCATCCTAATACAGTTGAACTTCACCAAGAAAAAGAATGACTTCTTGCTTTTCTGAAGTGCACTGTTTACTTCAGTCCTACCAAAAAGGGACGTTTAATGTTGCTGCTAAATGCAATACCCTTTGCAAAGACTATATACTCTGCACAGCACCACTGACCTTGCTGGAATAGGACACATTAATCTCTTTTTTCATGTAGTCCTTGCAGCACGAATCCCCAAACTGCAACAAGAGGCTACCAAAAATTCCCCATACAGGATTTTGGCATTTGATGCTACGCTGGAAGCCCAGGTACAGCCAACGACAGAAGAGGGAAGAGATTTAGCCTTCAGACCAGTGAATGAGCATGAACCTAAGGATCCCTCCAGCAACACAGCTGGGAAATCAGCACATCAGCCTATTATCTGTCAGTCAGAGCGGTTCTGCAAGGCATTTGGAGCAGGGATCAGTCCCCTGGGGGTGGCACCATGGCTGGTCTAAGGGAAAGGGTACCATCTCCATGCCAATAAATAACAATAAATCACACTGCCATCCCTGTTCCTCCCACCGGTCAGCTTGGGTCTCAGCATCCTCCTTTGTAAATCACTGCAATTCTTAAACCACCATTTGAGTCTCCTATCATTATCAAGGCATCTTATAAAATTATTAAGATTTGCATTTAAAGGAAAAAAACCAGCAATACTCTGCATCGTGACGACCGAGCCCTCGGGGCTGCTGGAACCTCCTTTCCCCATGCTCCATGGAAATACCTTCAGTATTAAATCTGTGCGTGCATCGAAGGAAGGAAGAAGCCACAGTGTGCACTGGAGCACAACTAATCATACTTGTCAACACATTCACGTTATAAGCAGTAATTTTAATAATTTTAAATCCTTAGAGAGATTACCAAATTCTGTGCAAAATTACCAATTTTTAAGTAACCACATTCCTCTCAACATTTCTTTTATTCCAGAAGTAATATTCTTACTTGCAAATCCCTAATTCTTCCATTGCAATTATTTTAACCATCATTGAACAGCAATTAAATAATAAAATATCCTAAGCCCTATACATTCTCTCTGCTGCGAACATTACCGATACCAATTCCACCGAAGGCAATGCAGAAAAAAAATTTAGTGCTTCCAGCCATTGGACTTAACCCAGAAAAAAAATAGATATTTTATAGAAATATCTTCTGATTATTCACTGTATGAGGAGGAAGAAGAAATTATAGAAGAAAATATGGGACAGATTCCAAATTATTGCCGTTATACTGATGTCAAATTAAAGCAGTCAGCCAACAGATTGGTTTGGAGTGTCTAGAAAGAACTTTCTTTTGCCAAAATGTTGTTTTGTTGAGTTTAACACAGGCATCTTTTGCTCATCCCTTGGAAATATAGAAATAAGATCACATAGCACTTTATTCCTGAGAATTGGTGGTCGTGGAGGTGACACAAGAGTGACTGGATGCTCTCTGGTACAACGTGATACCTGTATGAGACTAAACACATTCAGTAGCTCTCACTCAACAGGTATTCAGCCTTGCTTTAATATTAATATCAAATTATATATATTGATATTAATAAACTAAACCTTATGCAATGCTGCAGTCACTGAAGGCCGAACCTGGCACAGTTATTACCTCTGAGCGTACCTAAAGGTGCAGCTAGCCAACACTGCAGAGATACTGAAATTTTCCCAATATTCTTTGGACCTATATTTTAGCATTTTTTAATTATTTTTAGCACATTTTCAGACACGGGAAAACAAATAGAAACAAAATGGTAATTATTTGGTGATGTAGAAAATACATATTCACTCCTTTTTGCCTCAGAAGTAAGAAAAGTATTTCACTTCTCATATTTGCTGGCAATGTTCCATTCGGTTCATAATTTAGATGTATGATTTTGTACTTCGGATCTGCTCAGTCAGATGGACAACACAATTCTTAATTACTTCAAAATTATTTAAATGGAATAATAAATCTAGCGTTTGATGTAACATGGCTGCCTGACCCAAAGAAATATGTGGGTAATTATCATGCTTCCCAAGTGGATTTTTTTTTCCCCAAATCAGTCACTAATTATTGGCTATACTCGCAATGATCACTTGGAGTAATTGTGATGTTTTGCTGCATTGTTTCRGACAAGAACAATATAATCCTCTTAATGAAAATAAATGTATAGATTTTATTCCTAGACCAAAATGCAAATGTAGTTGGTCTGATGGTTATGAACATAATAAACAGAAGCGACTTAAAAAACCAAAGGTTAGGAACTTGCAATACTAATTTTCTAAACAAGAAAACTCGGTATCAACCCTGGGCCCAGGCAATTTGTGCAGACTCTGGAGAGACCACCACAGTGTCTCCCCGATGAAAAACCGAAGCCCCCCAGCCAGGACTGCACCACTGGTTTATTTGCTTTTTTTTAACTGAGCAGKGAATTAATGCTGTCTTTGAAAGTATCTAAAATTTCATTATCATTGCAGAACCCTTAACAAGGTCACGGCAAATGGAGGTAAATGTAGATCAGTCTAGTAATGAAAGGGTCTAGCCATGAATATAGATTTTTGGTTAGAAGAAGAAAAATCAGTGTACCTTAGACAGGTTTTTAAAACTTTTCTGTATAATAACTCACATGTGATAAAACACCATTCAAAATCACAACTTCTCAGACTAGCACAACCTTCTAACTTCCAACTTCAGGTAGCGAAGTCCTCTTTAAAGGCCAACAACCTAAATTAAAAATAACCAGCAGTAATAATATTGATTTGTCATCTCTAGAGCTATATTTTTCACAGGTGTCTGGTTAAACTTCAAGTAATCTCCTCAATTAGGACACTTTTACTCTCAGTTCAGTTACCCAAGTGCAGGTTTCAGCTGCATTTAAAGTTGCTTTCAGGGCTCTAATCCATGTTCTGTCTTTGATTGCTCTGGGAGAACTAAATAAAAAATAGATTGCTGAAGCATGAACAAGGATGAAGAGAGGCAAGAAGAAGACATGAAACAAAAGCTCTGCCCCCAATCCTGCTCCATTTCATAAATCCTTGATTAAATGTGGAGAGGGTGACATAACCTCAAAAAAATTTCCTCAGACTTCTATAGTATTTCAGATGAAAAGAAATGTTCCTTCTCACTTTCCTTTTAGTCTGAATATAGCTTTTCTCTTACTGAATTTGCTTTAAAGAAAAATACATCTTTGCCTACATACTACGGTATTTCTCATTCTTTAATTGTATTATATAAATACGTATATATACACAAAAAGAAAGGGAAAGAGCAGCTCTGCACACAGCCCTGCCTTTTTATACTGGGCTTCCTGCATGTTTAACTTGAAAATGTTCTGATAGCCTCTGTCTTTGCAAGCACAATACCTGATTTACTAAAGTATGTAGTAATACATAGCGTGAACCAGAGTGCAGAATGAAGTCCCTTAATGCAAGCAGTAATCTGAGTTGTGTTGTTAAAAAATGTGTAGTAGAAAAAAATATATATTATGTACTACCTTCAAAATAACTGCCATATATGTCTGTGTATATGTGTATATATACGTGTGTGTATATATACACACACACACACACATATATATGTATATATGACAAGTTTACCTATCTATCTACAAAGAAGAGTGTATCCTAACTATGACCTCTTCAGTGGAAAACTTTCCAAACCATAATAAGCAAATCAGTTAAATAAAACCTAGAGATATTATCTTCTGTGATAACATGGAGCTGTTTGTAATGACACATTGGTAATTTCCTCCGGAGAACTGCACTACCAAAACCAGCACAAAAGTTCCCAGCCAGGCGACTTTTAACCCATGGAAGAACTAACCAAGGCACCTGCAGAAAATGCATTATGACTAACTTTGGTTTGCTGGCGTTTCATAGGAAATGCATGATCGTAAATGTCTGCCAAAACAAATTCACTCCTAATTCTCTTAGATTTACTGTTTGCTTTCAAAAGTATAGAGCGTGAACTAATCACAGCAGCAATAGCAGCTCTTTTAAAGAAGGAAAACACTTAGTGGGTGGAAATAAAAAAGGTTGGTTTGTCACTATTGTCCATAAGTTGTTTTTTTCTGAAATTTTCATTAGTGAAACTCTTCCCCTGGCTGCCAGTGAAGGTGGCGYGTTCCCCCGTGCCCCGTCTCTGCTCAGCCTGGATCACGCTATAAAACCAAACCGCTGATCCCCGGCACTGTGCTGCCATCGACACAGAGGACGACAGTCGCCYCAGCCAGTGTCCTACCTCTCTTTGCTATTCTGCACCTCTTTTGAACACGTTCATGTAGAAGCGAGTCGTGCTCATCTTACTCTTATCAGCAGTCGCCAGCGCTTGGGATGGTAACTTTGAATTAGCGTGAAGTGAGTAATTCCCCAAGTCCTTTGCAAGAGCTTTAAGCAATAGCTGCTGTATGAAATTATGCATTTCCCGTTGCTGTCAGCAGTCCTTTTATTTACCATGATTTTTCTGTCCTTTATCCCCAGCCCTAATTTTGACCTTTAACTCATCAGTTACCTTTTATGCTTTCCACAGCCATCATAAATTTCTATTACTCCAGGAGGCTGCAGTGGAAGATGCTGTGTGACAGCAGGTACTGCTGCGCTCTCTCCCCGGCTCCTGGGCAGAGGTGCTTTATATCAAGTCTGGTTTTCGTACGTCTGTATCCATCAGAAGTGCTGATATATAGGAGCAACCGATCATCCCTGGCAGGGCTGCAGGAAAATGCCCCCAAGGCATAAAGGAGGGACTGGAAATATGGACACGTGCAAAACTTCGCAGCTTGTCTCATAAACATGCACATCACACAGGCAAAATTAATGTCTTTATGATGGTGAACGCAAGCCAGGGAGCTCAGCAGCTTGGTCCAGTCCTGTCCCTCAGGGCATCCTCTCTCGGTCGGTGTAAGTGGCTCCTGGGCAAACGGACACATCTGGCAACAACAACATTTACTGCAAGCAAACCCATATCTTTACATTGCCATCTTGATAAGTTTGTCAAACTCATCTTCACTCAGCTTCAGTTCCCGTCTCGCCTGTGCTCCGTGATGGTGTCAGTGCTTCATAGTTACGAGATGTCACACCATTAGTCCCAATGTACCTGGGTTTGGGGACCAGAAGCCCCAGCTCTCACCCCTCCCTGCCCACACCCGCCAGATGGAAACAGAGGGCAGAGACCACTACAGCTTTGCTCCTCTTTCACAGTGACATATTTCAATCAGAATGGCTGGTTCTTTAATTATTTCCTCATTATATACGATACAACACCACTTGTGTGCGAGCTGTTTTAACTAATGTGATTTTGCTATGGAGAATGTGAGAGAAAGCGCTTCGTTAATTGGCTTGCCTGCAAACAGCAATCAACGTGACTAACACACCCCGCCCGACCAGGAAAATACAAATTGAATCATTCCCACAGCTTTCCTTTATGCACTTTCCATCCAGGTGCACAGAAAACACATTTCATATTAAATCCAAACCACATAGTGGACATAAATTTATACAAAAGTATTAAATTGTTTCTATTTATAAAGTAATTCTGGATGAGATTATAGATTCCTGGCTTGGATTGACTGCAAATTCTCCATCCTGTGACTTGATTAAAATGCATTATGAAAGAAAGATGGCAGGAAGGCAGCCTGCATTTTCAAGTCAGGAAAAAAGCACCCGGCTTGCCCTGCTGAATGTCCTTTTGAGCAGTAGGAGCTGCTTTAGCAGACTGCCACATCTTTGCTGCACACTCAGATAAGCCCAGCTCCAGAATGCCACATTTTCCATTCCACATTTCCATTTAAAATTCCTGTTTCATATGCTATTCTGAGACCAGTTACTTGCAATCTGGATCTTAATGCAAATATTTAAAGCTTAAGATAGAAACAGGAATAGCTAGCTCAAGAAACTGATAAAGCATTAGAAAGCCTTTTATCTTTCCAAGTTACCATTTCACATTTGATTCAGCATGGTAAGTAATAGTGCATGGGCCCGTATGCATATTCTCATTAATGAAAATAAGGACAACAAGAACAAACAACTGAAATAAATGTCCATGAAAATGCAATTTTTAGTGAACGAGAACATTTCCCATTGCTGAGCCCTGGGGAGGCTGTGAGTGGCAAGAAGGGCTGAGCTGAATGCGAGGGCTACAGCGATGGAGCGGAACTGGCTAGAAAATCACACCACCACCAAACCTTTTGTGTGTGTGTGTGTATACATATACTTTATACAGCTATCTATATACACTTTTTATATATGAAGTTTATATACATAACTTTATATATATACATATATATTGCAACAAATTATGAACTCATCAACTTTGGTTTCATTCTGATTTGACAACTCTGATTTTTTTCTGGCATGAAACTACCCTTGAAATAGCTGATACCGTCAGCCTTTGCGCTGCCTGATTTGGGCAAGATCTGATCCTGCACCTCCTGCTCACCCCGCAGGCTTCTTCCCTGCAGAGGGATGCAGAGTGATGCAGAGGTATCTGTCTGCTGGAAATCTTTGGTAAAAAGGACACCAGCTTACAGCGGTGGGAGGGAAGGAGCACTCTTAGGACACTTTTCTTGGACACAAGAGCTGCCAGAGTCAGAAAAGATGCTGAGAAACCAAGTTTTAACCAGCCCAGGTAAAGGGCCAAAGCAGCTTGGACCCTCGCTCCGCACCGGCTCTGGCCACATTACTTTTACAGACTCATTGCCAGCAAACTGATATTACCAGGAACACTTTACCAGAAGACTCTTGATGCTCCTGGGTTTGTCCTCATCTTCAGCCTCTTCTTTTTTCTCCCTTCCCATAGCACTTCCTCAGGCCATGGCTTCTGCGTTTAGTTTTTCCCACACAATATCCCACTTTGAGGAATAAGTGATCTTCATCTGTGTATTGGCAGCAGATATAGACATGATAAGAAATTCAATTAAGCCGGCGGGCCAGGCGAGCGGAGTTGAGACAAACACATTCAGGCAGAAAGAATAACTGGAAAGTAATGCTGCCAGAGCGGTGACTGCCGCAGCACGCTGCTTGCTGCAATCACTGAAACAGAAACATGTTTCAGGAGATGAAGGTCATAGAATCATAGAATCATAGAATCATTAAGGTTGGAAAAGACCTCTAAGATCATCAAGTCCAACCATCAACCCAACACCACCATGCCCCACTAAACCATGTCCCTAAGCGCCTCATCTACACGTCTTTTAAATACTTCCAGGGATGGTGACTCCACCACTTCCCTGGGCAGCCTGTKCCAATGTTTAACCACTCTTTCAGTAAGGTATTGTCATTGGGAAGCAAAAAAACCCAAAACCTGTAGGAAACTATAAGGCTCAGTACCGCCCTTTGCCATTGGCCCTGCAGCATCTTTTCCCCTCTGGATCTGGTCCTGGCTGTGCAGAAATAACCCAGAACTGACACCAGCTGCAGTCAAACAAATCGACCTTCTCTTTTCTATTTGCTTTGCACGGTGCCGCCAGTCGAACCGCGGCCAGGTGGTACCGCCAGGACCTGCAGCACCTTCCAGCAACTGGCCCCGAAACCCAGACCCTGCCCAAGACCCAGCAATACATCGGAGCAGACTGGTTTACTCTGTCCTGAGTGTGGGCAAGGTGCATCGAGGCTAGGGCTCTCCTCCAGCATCATGGAAAACATAATTCTGCATCCTTTGCTATGCATTTCACTGTCCTACATTTCAGCAACTATTTCGCTACTGCTTCCAGCAGGACTCACACACCTGCTGCCACTGGCCACAGAAATGTTCATATGCGATCAGATCCAAGATTTCTCTTCTTTACACAGAATCTGAGAGTGTCCAGACCTAGGTGTCTCACAGGAGGACACACACAGACCCAGGTATTCCTCTGTCTTATCCCCGCTTGGTTTCCTGACATTTAAATTAAAAACAAAGCACATGGCTTGAAACCTTTCCCAAGTGTTTGTCTCCGTCAGGTGTAATTGTGGGCATCCCTTGTAGCCATATGAATAACTAATCTTCCTGGAATCTGGAAATCTAACATTTGGGATTTATAAGAATATTCCAAGGGGGCATTCCTGGATTTTATTTTCAATTTCATCCTCCCTTACAGAGTTAACAGCAAAATGCCCCTAATGTCTCTTTTATAGGGATAATCAAAGATATGTACCATAGCAAATATACCTCTAATAAAATGAAACGTCTGAATTGAATTAAATGAGATTCTGTTGATATCTTTTGCTGGAAAATCAACCTGTTTCTTCTTAAATTAACCTGGCCTTCAGTCTCTTAACACCTAATTGTTACTTCCCTGGTATCCGCTAATGGGTTTTAAATCAAAGGAACATGAATGATAATTGGGACTGTTTAAATTCCTTCTCATTGATTTGGTTCAGTAGTTTCCAGCTTCTTGAGTCTGGCTCTGCAAATGCACTCTCTGTGCCTGTGGGTGTGCGCAC
>JAYKAV010001887.1:4329617-4372540 GCA_035582835.1 Phoebastria nigripes
GTGAGTGTGCTCTGAAGATACATGCACACATGTGTATGCTACTGGTTTTGTACTCATGCAATACATGAAACCCAGCTTTGAAATGGCAAAACCACAATAATGTATATTCAGCCAGTGCTAAATTTCAGTTTGGTGATCAAATTCTCCAGGTCTGTTAAAATAACATCTAAATATGTAATTTTCTTCAGACTCAATACTTATGAAACTAGCAGACTCTCATCTAATTTTTACAGTCCCGTGTATGATTGTCAGCATGGGATGACGTTGTGCTATAGGAGGCTGGGAAGCTGGGTGCTTATGGCTGTTCTGAGGGTACGATTTGGGGTCGGTAGCAGCTATAACAAGTACCTGATGCTGTACTTTATCTGCTCATATTTTAACCCAGTGCCACAGAAGGTCACTTGCTTCCAAGCTGTCACTAGCTCCAACAAGCAACGACATCTTTGACAGTGTCACTCCCCCTCCCGTTCAGAACTTGCTAAATAAATAATAAAAAAATGACTTTAACATTCCACTCATACCTGTCTCCTCATGTGGTTTCAGTAATGCCAGCTAGGTGGAATTTATGCTCAGTGTAATCAATCCAGATAATTAATCAAGGAAGGAAACTTTCTGCCTGATATTTTGATCTGGTGTTAATTCTGCTCCCTCTTTTAATCCTGCCATTTTGTCATTGGGGGGTGACCTCCGGGCCAGCTTATAACCAAGTCTGTGCATTGGAGTTGCCCGCAGTGGTGATCGCCCACTCCTGTCCCCTGCCCACTCGTGTCAGCCCCAGAACCGCTCCCCTTCCCCGAACCACACTGGGTCAGGGGTCTCACTGGTACGGGTGTAATTTCTTCTCCCTTCCCAAAATTTGAAGTGTTGCTTCCAAGCAGGAGCTTCCAGTCTATTCTCTCCTCTGTTCATTGCCTGCACAGCGTATGTTAATTCAGATTTTAAAATAGGCACCTCTTCAGAGAAAAACAGAGATTGCGTATTACAAGGGAAGAGAAGACTCCCAGCAACACCGGCACCTCCAAGAGCCACGCACGCCTGAAACAGAGGGTTTATCTCTGCATAACTGTGTATTGGAAATATTTCTCTGCTCAAATGAAAAGATACAGCTGAAAACCAAAAGATACAAAAGAGATAGCGCTTTTAACACCCAGCGAGATAAAGGCAGTGTCATTCATGCTCACAGATATGTTGGAAGGATTTGAAAAAATCCTGCAATTTGTCTCTTCTTCTGACAAACAGAGGATGCTCGTGACCTGTTGCAGCTGCGGGTAGTGCTGTGACTATAACAGCATGGATCCAGACCTCAGCACTGTGCTCAGAGGGCAGGTTTGCCCCAATGGGGTATTTTATCTTCGGAGTGAAAACACCTTCTCTCCATTCCTTGCTGTAGAGCACAATCAGCTGCAAAAGCCTTAATTGCTCCACGTTGGGTTTCTTGGTCCTGGTTTCCAGAATACCTTGGAGAATAGCAATTAAAAAAAAAAAAAAAGCATCCCAGTTCTTTCTGAGCATTATCCTCTACGTACATAAAGATATACTATAGATATTTTCAGACATGGCTCCAGCCACATCTCCAATATTTACTTAATGTTCAAGCAATCCCTGTTTTAAACCCCCTTTTTTAAACACAGTTCCTACCAGTCACAGGGCGAATGTATACAGTCTGACATCTCACACTGTGTATCACCGTAGGAAGATGTGATTGGACAAGACAGTGCTCTCCGTTTGGGATTCATGCAGCGGCTGGACGTACCCTTGCTGCTTGGCCGTTACTGGACAAAAGCTTCATTATAAACCCTTCAGAGCAGCGAGGGGGGGCACAGCTTTCAGACAGGGATCTCCACGGCTCTTTAGCCACACTTTGCAGCCTATGAGCTGAGAAAATACACATATTTTAACCTGACCCCAGTTCATGGGCTCCAGGCAATCCCTTTTTCTCAGAAAATATGTAGCAGTGGTTCTCTGCATGGCGCTGAGATCCTGGTGCGGTCTCATTTCTCCCCTACCACTGCTAACATACAGCTCTGAGCTGACCCAATGTGTTTGTACATCATCCCGCCAATTTTGATGCCAAACCAGGCAGGTGAGTTCAGTCCCGCACCGGAGCCACTGCCGGAGCCAAAGGCTGAGATGGAGATCTCGGAGAGCCCTGACTCATGCYTTGAGAATCGCCTCATGCGGAGAGCGATCACGCTTTGGATGGAGCCGAGACCAACAGGCGATGTGCAAAACACAACGCAAGACAGCAGAAACTGAAGGAAAAAAGTGCGCTTTTAAACTGGGCAAGGTGAAAAAAATTAAACAGCTTTTTTTAATGCTATTGGTAATTAGGTTTTCAATTTTTCCCCAGAACGAGGATGTCTGAAGTATGGATCATACTCATCACATGTTTTCATTGGAGAAGATAATACAGGGATTATACGGTGCAGCACACTTTGAAGCATAGTGTCTTGATCCCAGCTGTTTTAATTAAAAATACTGTGAGCAGGTGTTGCATTAGTCCTTGCAGGTCTTCTGTCAAAACCTCTCTGTAATCAAAAGGTGCAAGGCAAGTTTAAAGTAACCAGATTGGTGTCTCCATCATTGGCAGGGTTTACTGAAAATAGGAACATTTTTATGCACTGAATATTTTCTCACTCAAGGCAAGTTGGATATTTTCTATCATCAGACTATCAGCAGGTGGTAATATTTTGATGCTCTAATGCTACTGAAATAAAGACATCACAAAAAGCGCACTGTATGATTTTTATCTTGAGGAAATCTAATGCAATATGCCACTTCAAATTTTAGTTATATGTCCTTACACCATGAAGAACAGTAGGCAGTTTGGCTGCATAGCAGAACYGATCTTCCAGGTACAATCTTTCCCAGCTGCATGACGTTTCACCCTTACCTTTTCTAATATAGCGTTATAAGACAAATATTATTGGTGCAAAGAGCTTTAAAATCACACCACTTAAAAGTTTAGACTCTTGAGGAACGCAGCAGTCCCTAAAGACACAAAGCACCACCAGGATGAGAAGCAGAGTAGAGCTTCCCTGCCGTGTCAACAAGTATTTTAAATCCGTGTTGAAAAAGCTCCACAATTACATTATGAGGAAAAGTATCTGAGCAAGTAAATACTCCGTGATTTCCCCTGATAGAGCGACTTTCCTGCGAGTCGCTGAGACATTTCAAGATCACTTTGCAGTTCAGGCAGGAGCTGATGAATAGCTCATGATAGGTAATGAGGAAAAACCATCATCAATTAGAGAGCTGGGAAACCTTCCAACGGGAGAAGGAGTTTTCCTGTTTATGTTACAGAAGATCCCTTGCACTGAGAGGGCTAAGGAAGATGGCCTGAGACACATGCAGCCCATAGCAGTACTCTTCCATTGCTGACAGATTATCTATACAAAATATGCCAAATATTAAAGTGACTATTCCCTGGACTCCAGAGGGGAAGACTGCATCTTAGTTTGCTTGGAAAGAGAAATCTTCCCTTATGTCATAGCTCAATCATAGAGAGTGGTCAAAGACACACAAGTGAGAAGGAGGAGAGCAGGAGATCCGCCGAGGAAGAGGAGAACTGCACAAACGAGGAGCAGAGAAGAGAGAGGAGCGCAGTGTCCATGGGATGAATCCATGTCTTAGTACAAAAGAGTTTTTCCAGCTGGGTATTTTGTCACAGAACCTTCSTCCTGTAATGAGGAAGTCAATGTTCACCAGTAAATGCTGCTGTGGCAGCAAGATGATTACAGGAATAAAATCCGGTCCATCAAAAGAACTGGTGGCCACCCATAACCTAATACCTACTGGTATTGCTGACCAAAAAAACTACTAGAGGTAATATGGAATGGAGATTTATGTTGTTGATGTCTTTGTTAACTGCCCTTCCCTCCTCTGCAGTGGTGCAGCAATACTGCTCCTTGCAAAAGTCACAATGAACCAGCCTTTTTTGTAGGTGTTTTAGCTGCCCTTAATGTAAGAAAATTAAATTAAATTAAAATAAAAACAAACCACTAACACAGCAGGACGAGAATCAATTTTGCTTTAAAATGATTACTCAAACCTGGTGCCGAGCTTATATAAGCAAAAATATTTCCAAGTTTTGCACTTTTCCTCCACTGCCCTCATTCCCTGCGATGTCTCATGGCTCCGTGCAGGAACTCCCCACCCGGCCGCAGTCCTGCACTTGGGTCAGGGCAAAGGTGCCAGGGCCGTGGGTGCCTGGGGTGCCCAGGGTACCAGGTACCACCACAGACCTGCCCACGAAACTCGGGAACATTCATGCAAAGAAATTTCTGAAGCCAAATATACGCAGCAGAAGTTTGTTTCCAAGGGTTATGCTCAG
Source organism: Phoebastria nigripes (assembly GCA_035582835.1). Classification (NCBI taxonomy): domain Eukaryota; kingdom Metazoa; phylum Chordata; class Aves; order Procellariiformes; family Diomedeidae; genus Phoebastria; species Phoebastria nigripes. The sequence goes on from JAYKAV010001887.1 coordinate 4,333,951, forward strand.
TCAAGGAACGTGGGTTTACCAGGAGCCCAGCATGTCCCTTCTGCACTCAAAGAAATACCTTGTAATGAAACATCCATGAGAAAGTCTATGCAGCTTTGAGGAATTATGTAAAACTAACTAATGCTTAAAACAGCAACTTTTTTTTTTTTTTTATAATTTACACACGATAAGGAAGATGGGATTTGTCAAACAAATTGTGCACTCAACAGAAGCTGCTAAAAAGCTTCCATAGGTTACTGAGCCATTTTTAGGCTCAGGATGTCTTATGAATATTTCTCTAAGCTGCCTGGTTTCCAACCAGCTGTACTAGCGCATCGTCCCACTAGACGCGAGTTGAATTTACATAGTGTGTTCAGATAATCGGAGTTGTGATCATTTACATGAAATGAACGAGACAAATTTTTAAACAAATAAACAGTCAATGGTTTTATGAAAACATGACGACTGCATAATTAATTCTTCCCAGGCACTGCGAATTCCTGCATGGTTTGAACGGTTGTTTTCAGAGTGTGACATTTAAAAAAGAGGAGAAAAAGCACTGGGCAAGTCTGAGAAGATTGCCTTTCATGGTGCTGGTGCCTCGGCACTGCGACCAGCCAAGAGGACTTGGTGGACAGTTGGGTGGGCTCCTACCCCATTCCTCAGCATTGTCCAGGCATCCACAGCCCACACTGCCCATCAGGAAGGAAAGGATTCCCACATCTTGAAGAGCTCAGAGATCGAAGGCCGAAACACACCCCAGGGGTGCCCAACACTACAGCTGAAATATCTCCTCTGCTATCTCTCATTTTCTCATCCTCCTGAAATGCTAAGATTAATGACTTTGCGAAGTCTGCCCAAGCGCTCTCCTCTGGATGTTCCACTTGAAGACTCCCCGTTTCCTCAGCCCCCTCCACATGACCCAGTCGCTGGGACAGTAAGCTCCATTTTGATCTGAAATTCTTCATATTAATAATGTCATACATTACATTTGACAGCCTCTAACTGATTCTCTGACTTTTATATGGCAAAAACTTTTGGCAGTGTTATTGGCTTTCCCTTTTTTATTAACTGCTCTGACTGGCAGCAAAATCCCCAGCAGAAACAGATGCTCCCGGGGGAATTTTTCAAAGGTTAGATCCTCTCATGCTGATGCAACGTTTTTGTCATTATTCAAGAAGACAGATTAATCACTTAGGCCTATATCCTAATCACAGTAGGAAAAAAAAGTCAGTCAGGTCCTTAAAAAAGGTTTAAGCATTTAAATATACTTCACAAATCTAGTCCCTGGTAGTCAAACACTGGAACAGGGAGAGCAGAAAAGGGGTAGAATGAGACAAAGGGGTGGATGTTCATTACGAGCCCAAAGAGAATGAAGCAATCATGGAATGGAAAACATAGCTGGTGAAATGTAGGAAACTGTTTTTTTCTTAACAAGAAGGTAGAGGCTAGCATGAAGAGTACCGACCCTGTAAGCGCAATAAAAATGGTAATAATTCACAGCTTCTGAGGACACTGAAGCTACAAGCCAAAGTCACTCACACATGGATTCCATAGGTTATGCTGCAAAATAACTTTATAGTTTATCCAAAAAACATAATGCTGTACTGCATTCCTACCGTGCAAACACCCAAGCGAAAACACATGGGCCAAGAAAAAACAACACACAAACTGTCCTTGACAATTCACTGTTTATTATAACTCTATGTTTAGCCCACTAGTCCACCTTGCCCTTCTACATCCACAATATAAAAATAGAATAATAGTTACTTTCTGGAGACAAGACACTCATTGCAGAGAATCCAAGTCACCTCAAAAGGACTTGAGATTAATTGTCTGAATTGAGATATTTAACTACCTTGATCACAGAAACTCTTGCGATGGGTGAGATATTATTGAGAAAAGTCTAATGAAATTAGTCATGTTGAATACGTTTATGGTTAATGGGAGAGTGGAGCAAGAGCCATTTCAACCATCTAACATGTGAATATGAACAATTCTATCTTGGAATGACAACGGGCCACAGAAGAAACCTTTTAAGTACGTACTAAATCCATCACCAGCTCCCATTTGAACCTCTCATTTTGGATGCATCAATGGCTATCAACAATTTGTCTTCCAGAACTCACACACTAAAATGCTTTGTCTTCTGTTTTCTTTTTTTATACTGGGGAGGCAGATGGTTAGACTTCTTCCCTAGGTGGAAAGTCTTTATTGGCAATACAAAAATGTGCTTCAAATGTCAATTCCTCTTCAGGTGCACCTTTAGTATGGCAGGACGCTGGTGAAATAAAGGACCTTTTCTCTGATTTTCCTTCCTGAATAATTTCTACTTTGCTTCTGCTCCAAAAATTCTGCCTTTAAAGGGATTTCTGTTGTCTCAACAAGCAAGTGCTGCAACTAACACATTGACTTAGCCCAAGTTTCTTGGGATCCAGATTACATCATTTCTACAGGCAGATGCATGATTTCTTTCCCATAAGTTTACAGTGCCCCTGAGATAGCTCTTAGTAGATGGAATTGAACATTGAGAAGATAGAGCTGAATATTACTTCCAGCACAGGTGGTTTGCACCTGGAGGTGAAGGTGCATACTTAGCCCCTTGTGATGGCAAACTTCCTTTGTGGAGCTGGGCCTCGGCTTTTGCATTCACACAATTAAAAGACTTATTGAGGTGCCTAACGAATGCCCCACAGAAAGAGGCCAATTTCCACCTCCCATGACTGACAGTGAACTTTCCTATAACAAATGGGAAACAGCATCTTATAAAAATATAGCAAAGGCAGCCTGGTCTTTCACTTCCAACTGAAAAATAAGTATTCACCATGAGGCATTATGACTTTAAGTGCTCCCTAAAGACAGTGATATCCTTCCCCCACCAGCACACTGGCACCAAGCAGCCTGTTGTGTCCAGAGTACACAGACAGCTACACAACAGCAAGAATTAATGACTATTTTCCGTGTTACGAGCAATTATTTTGGGAGAGGACAGAAAAGGGTGCTCTGGAAAGGCTAAGCAAATTTGAAAGACAGTGCCCAGAACACACTTCTGCATGACAGTCACTTCAGCTGGTTTAGGGATGGACTGGAAAGTTTGGGTAAACTTGCATTTTCTTCATGTCTTCATTCTAAGCTCAAGGCTGGCTAGCTGAAATCTGTTGCATGTAATGAAACCTCATAGGATGGGCCGTTGATTTGAAGCCTTAAGTGATATCCCTCAGGCRGACGGGGAGTGAATGGGTCGCTTGGGACAGACTCTCTTTGCCAAACATATCTCTCCACCACAGGTTATAGTGCCCAAAGGGTGTTCGTCCTCCCTACCTCCTGCTGTTGAAGGGCAACCTYTCCTTTACTTCCCTCCCTCCCCACAAGGCCAGCCGGAGGAGTCCATCTCCTTTCCCCGATTCCCTTCCAACCCAGCTATGGATCATGCTCAAGGTCCACTTGACTGAGCAGTGCAGACTAGTCCCAGGTCCTTTGGCTCTTAGAGGGCAGATCATTGCTCCCATAACAAGTTCAGCTTCCATTGTTCTGAACGCTCTCAGTGTATTTCAAAGGTATATTTTGAGAGGTGAAGTGTATTTTCTTGTTGCTGAGCCATGGTGGAGCTCGTCTGTTCAAATCATCTCCCAGATTGTTTACATTCCTGTGACAGAGTCCTGTTCATCACAAAGTCAATATGAAGTCTGATTATTATGGTCAAATGGCTCTTAACTCTCCAGGCAAGTCAGCCATTGATCTCTGAAAAACCCCGATGCTACTTGATTTCAGGCCTCCATGTGAACTCTAGATGAATGAACGGAGCCGCTCCCACGGGGCTTGCAGGCTGCGCCTGTTCAAGGCCACGTATGATTCCCTAAATACCGTTGCTTTATCCGTCCCTATTCCGGGTTTTGTTGCAGGATTCTTAGTTCAAATGATATTTGGCTGAAAAAAACATTCCAGCTCATGCACAAAAATGCTCAAGGCAGCATCCTGCAATAATCTAAATAAAGTAATTCTCTTCAGTGACCCGGCTCAGAGAGGCAGAGCTGAGAAAGGAAGGCTTTTGCACTGTTTCCACGTATGTATGCAGACAGACAATAGGGTAATTTTCTTTGTAAACTTAGAAGAATCACAACAAAAGTGTTGGGACTTTGCTTAAATTGCAGACTTTTAATTCTGTCAGATAACAAAGCTGACGTGGTTTGTCTTCCTTCCAGACATCACAGCAGTAGCCAGCAATTTAAACCAGATCATTCAGTACTTGCCAGATTAGCGTAGATCCCTTCCAAACATGCAGGAGAGAAGAAGCTTAAAATTAATAAAAAGAAATGGGAGATTGCCCAAAGTTATATAGACTATACTCAGTGTTTAAAGGCCTGATACAGACTCTAGTGGAATGTTCCTATTAACTTCATTAGATGCTGAATCATACTCTTGGACTACTGCAAGCGTATGTGTACAAAAATGAACACAAAAGAGCAGCTCACCTTCTATCTCCGACTGCTACTCAGAACAGAGAGGCTGGCATATTAAGGGAAAGTATGCATTTTAGAGGAATTTATAAATCTTTTAAATTTATAGATTATTTCTTTAAAAGAGGAATTTATCACATTCAATTGAAAATGAAAATCTTAGTACCTTTTCATCCGAAGTAATGAGGAAATGCATTTATTCTTTACTCTGCAAATCTCCTTATTTCAGTAGACAGCACTTTTTAAATGCTGCAGTACATTTGTCTTGGCAAAGGCATTTCTTTTTCAGATTCCCAAGTATACGTTCTTCTGGAAAAAAGGCTTTCCTATTGTCCTAGGGATATTTTGTACAGGGTGCAGACAAGGGGAAATGCATTTTTATTGTTCCCTGAGGAACTGAAGACGTTATGCTTCAATAGTTATTTCTTTCCCTTCCCGAAGCACACCTTGTGCCTGTACAGACGTTCACTCAAATACACAGTGCATTACAGCAGAATTTAGAGAGCAGAATCTGTCCATCATTGTGGTGATAAAATTTCAYGCAAAAAGAAGAGTTACCCTGTGCACAACCATACTTAGAGGTGCAATTGTAAAACTCAGCCAAGTATTCAGACTAACCAATAATTTATTTGTCAAGTTTCATTTAGTTGTCTTAAAAATGTTAAAGAGAAGATGTTGAATTTATTCTTGACATTTCCCCCCTGTAGATAATAGCTTGCGTAAACATGGTGTGGATATTCAATGTTCAAGCCTTAAAACTCGGACTGTCASTTAGTTACATAAATCATGTAGTATTATTGCTTTTCCTTCATGACATATGTAACTAAGCAACAAACCATGAATTTAAATATTAAATTTACTACATTCTGCCCTTTTCATGGTGATAAGTGATATAGAGRTCTCAGCTCAGCAGGAGGTGGGTCGTGCTGTCCTAAAGGTGAAGAATCAGAGAAACATGTCAACTCAAAATCGAAATGATGCTGCCTATTCTGGATTAGAATTCACATAATGAGCTTTGGTGTCCTGGCAAGGCTCAATTTCCCAGTTATTCCCAAAAATTAATTCAAAATACCAAGAATGGGTCAAGCCTAGGCTCGTTCTTGAATTCAGATGACAATGCAGAAAGACCTACAGAAAGACCTACATGTCCATGGCCACCACTTCATTGCTGGCTGTAAATGACCAGAGCATCCAAAGAATTCATAAGAATTGCTGCAGTTCTTTTCAATCAAAAATGGGATGTGCTAAGACAAAGAGCTGGAAAAGCAGTGCAAAATGAGGAGTTCTCTTCAAAAGAGTTGGAAGAGACATTTGTCATTTAAAACAAAAATTGAAGACTTCTAAGGGAAAAAATGGCAGAATAACCTTAGAGTAAGAGGTATTAAGGTACTAAAGGGAGTAACCTTTAAAGCCTGCCTACAAAATGGATCCCTGAAGTCTCGAATCGTAATAGCAGAGGGGAGGAAGAGAGCCTTGAAATAAATGAACGTTAGTCCAGAAATCTCCCAGAGATGACGGAGAGTGCAGAAGTTTCATGCTAAACTATTTTATTTCTTCGATAAAACCTGAACTCCAAAGTAGCACAGAGTGCAAGAGGAAAGGAGAAAGGAAGGATAATAGGARGGGAAATAAATCTCGTCTTTTAAATGCATTTAGTGGTGTAGCGATAGGGGTAGGGATTACACTCAATTTAATCTGAATGGATAACACAGTCCAGGATATTAGCTGTAGTTTTCTTAAAATCTCCTCTGAAACACAGCTTTAGCATTTCTTTCTGCAACAGTAGCTTTGTTCCCCGGCTGTGCCATTCACTATAGCACTCTGCTGTTCGGTTTAGCCCTCTGCAAAATGGGCCTTGTGACACAGCACAGAAAAAAATAGTTTAATTCAAGGGAGAAATTGAACCAGTGAATAGGGTGGCAGGAGTCCTGAGCTGGTTAATTTGGGGAAAATTATATGAACCACTTGTGTAAAACAGCATGGGATCCACCAGTTACAAACATGAACTGCTATTGTTAAGCGGACTAGAAGATAAAAGAGATTGCAGGAAGACTTACCCAAAAAATCAGCTATTTGCATTCACCTACTTTGTGCGGTCTGTGAAGCTGAGAAACCATTCACCGTTTTGCAATAACAGGTTGCAATAACAGGTTGTATTTGTAATCTTGCAAATTAGCATACCTCAAGTTGTGCAGCCCAGATGRGTTACAGCTCCTGCCTGCTCCAGCTTGCCGTCCTGGTCAAAGATGCAYGCTACCCATGTCGCAGGGTGGCAGGAATGGGAATGGGTGACCCCAGGGAAATTCAGGAGTTGTTTGATCTGAATTTGCTTCACTCATTCACTTCAGTGAACACCCCGTGGCAGGATTACACCTCCTGAATCTTTCACCTTGCTTCATGTTCACATCTTCTTCTAAAGTTGCTACCCAGATACTGGACTAAGATTATTTTATATGATCTAATAACACAGTGCCAAACATGGGATAGACAAAATAGATGAAGAAGATTAGTTCTATTTTTATGGTAAACTTACTACCAGTGCTTAATTAACAACATCACTTGGTGGTTCCTACCTCCACTCATTTTATCGGTGACACAAGGGCATGCGACAGGGGTGAGTGGCTGTACCATGTCTGCTTGCAATAATCTGTCACTTCACAAAGGGCTGTGGTGCCATTAACTGGGTTAATTGGGTTCATAATTGTTGCCAATCCGGACATCTGTGCTCAGCTGCTGCCACTGAAGAAGAAAAAAACAGCTAAACACAAGTTCCATGAAATGCTGCCGATGAGAAACTTGCCCCCAGACAGCTTTTACRTCCCAAAGGAGTCAGAGAGAGAAAGAGGGTGCACAGGGGAGAACCCTCTCGGCTGGTGAGATTTTCCTAGTTTCAGAAGTTATTTCCAGAAACACAATTTCGAGAATATGAACCCCTGATTTCCCAGAACAGATGTGGGAAAATTTCTAGGTAAATAAGACTAGAAACGCAAATGGGATTTGGCAAAGGGAAAATGTCAAGGGAATTCTTTTGGCTAGCAAAACATTCCTTTTTAAGTAATCTTCAATACTGGAGATGTCTCAATTCCTCTATAGTACCTTTCTCAGAAAAAATACTGGGAGGAAGAATTTATTGTTTTCTGGCTTGCAGATCAAGAAATGCTATCTCCCTCTTTCCAGTTAAGGTGGGCATAGGATGAGGAAGCTTTAATTACTGTGGGTAACAGAAGAGCTACAGGTAAATGGTAATTTAACTTAGTGAATGTATTGAATTAGACAGCATTTTCTGAAAACTCACAACTAAAGAGATTTTATGAACAAAATTGAGAGGTTTTGGCTTTTTCTTTCCCTGTAGCTGACATTTAATGTATAACTGTTCTCTGTGATTGACATTACATTTCAGATGAGAGTTTTGTTTTGGTTTTTTTATCTGCTCTAGAGAGTGACACTAAGTTATTTCATGTGATTAGCGATTTAAGTAATGTGAGTAGGTTGGTTGTCATGATTAGCAGAAGCTAAAGCAAAGCAGCATTTGCTAACTGCAGAGAATTGAGACGATGTGGCTGGCCGCAGCAGCTTATTAAATGTATAATGAGCTCAGGCAACTTATAAAAGGAATCAAGATTCTGTAACGCAGGGAAGCAAAGCTCCTAAGTACCAGCATATTCCTGTAAGACTCTGAGTTGACACGAGATTATTATAAAGTATTTAGTGAAAAGACATTTAATTGAACACATGAGTATAGGAAAAAGAATTTAGGACAGTGTGTTTTTCTGAGAAGGATTTCAAAGTTTGGCTTAACCAAGTCAATAATTGTTGCACTGCAATGCTGCTGAGGTGGGAATCAGCCTCTCTTCTCTCATCGCAGACCATTTTTTCCAGCCACTAAAGTACCACCATTTGAATCTGTACATTGCTTCTGGAGATCTTTTTTGGCTTTCTGTCATCTACTATATTTAAATTCCCCCGGCATCATAATATTCCCACTTTAATCAGACCCTGCTTTGATTTCAGACGCTATCCTCCTGACTTTGCGTTGCAGACCTTTCTCTCCACAGCCGCTGTCTCTCAAAGAGATCTCAACATGCCTGCCTCCAACCTTCCCGTTTCATTTGATGCTGTTGCTACCAGTCTGCAATGTAAAATAACGATGTTTTCAGCAATTCTTAAACTGTTGATTTCTACAAAACACATATACCTTACCTGCATCATCTTCCTACAAATGCACCACTTCCAATGAAGTTAGACTTTGTATGGGATTTACATGGTATGTCCCCAAAGCGATACAAATCTTGATCTCCAGAAAGTGTGGTTCCAGCGTGCTGTTTAAGTACCGGATATGTGGGCAGGTGATGTAAATCTCATCAGACAGTGTAAGAAATTGGAAACAGCTGTAGGCGAGTGAGAGCGCTGCCAAGAGCAGCTTTATCAAGGTTATCAATTTGGGGGTTTTTCTTGCAGTCAGGCAAGAGACTCSCCATTTCCATCAGGTCATCAACACCCCCTCGCTTCTCAAACCCAACAGTACTTCTGTTATCAAGTCCAGCACAGAAACATCCCTGCTGCTTTCTGATCATGCTTTACAATTATAAAGCATGTGTCGCTCCTGCCTCCCAAACTCCTCATGGCTCTTTGGGAGCACAGGGCGAGACCTACAGTAGGTGAAGCAGAAAAAGATATTGTAAATGGCGGTGCAAACTGAGGGTTGCAAGAGCTCTGCTCCCTTTCTAGCAGTTAACTCACACAGCATCATCCCAAGAGACCTGGCTCTTATTTGCAAGTCCTGTCGTTACCAATACTCTCCAAACCATCAAGCTGAGAGTCGTCTCCCGGCGTAGGGGTCAGAGGAAACACGATGAACACAATGTATGACCAAAGGTGTCGGAGCAAGGCTTACAGGAATACGGCATGGCACGTGATCCAACAGACAAGAACGTTAAGCATGTAACTTGCACTGAGTTTTAGCAAAATTTGGGAATCTGCCTCCTTTCCCCTCCTCGAATATCTTTAAAAATCCCATCCCTAATGAAATTCAGGTGCTGGAATTGATGAGGGTCTGCAATGCGAAATGTTAATTTAGCCCAGACTCCATAGCATTGTGCTTATTAGGCAATTCTCTGATTTGGGGAAATATGCTCTACCTCGGGGGGGTTTAACCATTTTTATCCAATAGGAAGGAAAAAGTTTTTCATTTCCTTTTGTGGAGAAATATATACAAACTCGGCAAGAGGAAGGCCTCAGTTCATGTAAAATGTAGGAAGATATAATGGAAGTTTCACAGTACCCTTTCAAAGTACCTTAATACACATTTGGCAGACTATTTCAGCTGCTGAATTCATTCAACGTTTCCCTACTTTCTGTTCAAAACTTGTGAAATATGGTGGTTTTATGATTAAAGCACTGTCATTTATAGGTTTGACTTCGGTCATTCATTTAGCAAAAAAACCTTTGTCCAGCCAAAAAGAATAATTTCATCTCTGTCCAGTTGGGGAATATCTAACAGTGCTGTCTGGCCGCAGCCGAAACTCGGGGCAGAGCGTGCCACCCCATCTTTTATTTTCATCTTATTCCTCCCAACTCAGAAAGTTAAAGAAATTATTTTAACCAGCCTAAAGAGCTCATTCACTGGCAGCAGGTGGAAGAAAATTTCCTGCTTGCACAGAAGATATTATTCCAGAAGGGAAGTGGCAAAAGAGACATTTACTATTCAATTACAGACCCGCTCGCATGCCAACAAAGGTACTGCAAAAGGCAGCCTTGGATTTCCATGTAAAAGGGGAGACTGAGTGCTTCGGGGTACTGCAAATAGAATATGGGCTGCTTTGTCGGGGGCTTGAATTCAAGCCAGATCAGATCTCAGTGCAATGAWATAGCAGGCATTTTATCATAAAACACGCACCACACCCTCTCCTCAGATTTATAGGGGATTTGATAGAAATCTTACACATGCTGTTTTGTAACAATGATGAACTTTCATTATCTTGCTCTAAATACACAGGTCAGCAAGCAAGAGCATCCAAAGGAACAAGAGGCAGGCAGCTTGCATCTCCAGAGGGTTTGTCTTTCCTGCRCATGTTAGTTGAATACACACATGATTTTAAAATAAATCCTTCGGTTTAAGCTGAAAAAGGGAAAAAAATATTTGGGTTAATAATTTTGAGCTCCTTCTCACAGCAAACTCTCTACTCAGAGGAAAAAAAGTACAGTCAAAAGGTAGCGAATTAGCTGTAAAGGGCAGATTTTGACCTGATAAAATCGGCGTGGTTATTTAGGGAGCAAGATTTCATTAGAGTTGCTATAGCAATTGGAACAGTTTGACAAAACCTAATGAAGGATTATGACAGAAATAGAGAAGGGTATAAACCGTCAAAAGCTATAGGAACAGAAGCTTCATAGGTTTCTGAGCAAAATCCCTCTGGAAGTATACTGCTCTCCCTGGAAGATATCACACTCATTTCAAACATTTCTCCGGGGTATTCACWGAGCAATGATTGCAATACAAAACCGAGTGCCCTCTCTACCGCAAAGAGTTATTTGCGGATTTTCCCCTCTGAGAGGCACACTTTATTATTAAGTGCTTTATAATAAAAATGCTTGGCACTTGCATGGCACCTTTCATCACAGAGCGGTGCAGAAGTTACTCCCGATGCTGCATGTTAGCCTCCTCAAAGTGGTATTAGATACATCCTGTGGCTGAGTAAACGGAGCCCGAGACATTAAAGGACTTTACTCCAGCCTTTCCAGGGATGAAGCGGAGATGTGCATGATGGGGGGGCTCCTAGATGCCTAAATAAACCTCACGGCACRTGAGCGGGGGGTACCTGCAGAGCTCTCGCCCACGTGAGGTGTCCCCATGATGGGCACATGCTGCAAAATGTCTTCTGGGTCCGGCTGAGCTCCCACTGCACTGCAGTGCTTCTCCAAGGTGTAAAATCAAAGCTACTGTCCACGGGGGATGTTCTCAACTCGAACTCTGCGTGGGGCCAAAAGTGTTGCTCAGGAGCCGCATGACAATATATATATTTATTCCATTTTATAATACCCAGCGCAACCTCTCCCACCAGTGGAGAGGGTTTTCCCTCAGATCTGACACTAAGAAAAAAATTGCCTCCAGGTCAGCAGAGCACACTTAAAACAATTCCCAGCCAAATTAGCATGCACTGAGCTGGTCCAGCCTGCAGCTGCGCATCCATCCCAAGAGCAAGAAGGAAGGAGGCTTCCCGCCTTGCCTTCAGCTCTCGGCCCATCCAAGTTCCTGTTGGTTTTGCTCTTCCCTTATGGTCAGGGCTCTGATTTCCAAAGGCACAAGCAAACCTATAGCCAGCTCTCAGGAAGGTGAACAGCACTGATTTTAGTTGCAGGATTTTTAGGCTGTTGGATGTGTTGAGCAGCGACCCTCCAGGGTTCAGCAAGTGGGAACTGCTCCATTGCTGGGCAGAGCTTCACCACGGGATGGATCTTCAAATGACAGACATTCACCTGGCAGCCCTGCAGCAGGGGGTGAAACAATTTTTTCTTTCCTAGAGACTTCTGTGTTGCCTCTTTACAGCAAAAAAATCCAAACCAATAATAAAACCTGTTCTTCACATAGTTTGACCAATGTTAATGGACTTAAATGGAGGATAATATGATACTGGGCTCTTTGAAGCCTCCAACCCCAGAACAACCCTCAAAGCCTTCTAGAAGGATATTATAAATAAAGATTCAAATTAAAAAGTAGATTTGTTTTCAGTTTTGTCAGAATTGGGCAGTCAGGTCCTGAGCAGCTGGCCCCGGGTTGCTGCGGCGGACAGAGCAGTGCAGCGGAGAGCATGCAGAGCTTCCCTCTGCTATAGGAAATAGCAGATAAAACATGTTTTCCAAACATTTCTGTTAACAGCTCTATAAATGAATTTTCTCTGTTTGTTCAGATGTATCAGTCAGCTGCTGGTGAGTGTTTGGAACGTGCCTAAGCATCAAAAAATGTATTTTGACATTAATTTTTTTTCTGGCAGAAAAACCGCAAAACATTTAACACATTGGAGGCCTTGACGTGTCAAGTCAGTATGCTAACTATGCTGTGGCAGCTCTAAATCACTTCTGAAAAATTACCTTCAGACTGCCTTTGTCAGACAGATGCAAAAAGAGAGAATTTGCTCACCAGTGTCAGTGCAGAGGGCACACAGAGCACAGCACACTCAACCATTTAGTGATCGCCGTATTAAACCTGCAGGTGATGTCCCACTTAAAACAAAGCCATTAGCCTGCTAGGTGCTATGTCTTTAACTATATTAAAGAAATAAAGGTCTTGTTACATAATTTGGAATATGTCTGATGTTGAAGTCCTATCTTATTTTTACCCTGCTTTAAATACTTTAGAGCTAGACAAAATAATGAAATTTTAATTTTTAAATGAAGGAGCTTTGTCTCTGTTCGTGACCCYGTTACACTCATTCCCTATGAACCTCAGGATCCTACCTGCAGATCCTACCTTGCATTTGCATGCAAATGCGGATGGAAACACATCTGGAATTCAGACCCAGCATCTGGCAGTCTCTCCTTTCCCACCGGGGAAAGCCGCCTGAGCTGACCCACCGCCACACAACATCGCACCCCACGCTGGGTGTTTCAGGTAGCTGGTGAAGAGAAGGCGAGCGGGGTCCACCCACTGTGTGCCAGCCTGACCCGCGAGGCTGCAGGAAGGATTGGGAGTGAGACGACAGAGATGTCATTTTTGTGGGCTTTGGATTTGGGCCATCACCAGCAGAGCTGGGAAAACTGAGCACCACCGAAACAGGCCAGCCATTTATCGGAAAAGCCAGCATCTAGAGCAGCTACTATCGTGCATTTCAGAGTTAGATATAAAAAGGTAAATGTGGGATACTCCTCTCCCAGAAAAGCCTTCTCCAATCTCCGGCAACAGGAGGCTGGTTCAATACCACTTCCCACGGCTCCTCCCGTGCATCACAGCCCCAACGCAGCTCATCCCCCCGCAGCGCTGCACCCCACTGCGGCAGCCGGYGAGGACGGCCCTGCAGGGACACGTGTTTGCTTGCCCCGGACCTGGGGAAATGCTGGTTTAAATTCAGAAGCATGAGCTTTTAATCTCCCTCCAGAAAGTTTTTGTTACTGTTAACTCTAGTAACACCGGTTATTTCTCTTTGTCATATCAGATGGTTAATCCCTCTATCAGGTTCGAGTCCTCAGTCTAAACGCTACACCGTGGCATTCCCACTTAGCATTTAGACTGAGGACTCAGCACTGATAGGGGGATTAGACATTTCATATTGCCATGTTCTAATATATTTGAGGTCAGAAAATTATTTCCTTTGTGCACTTTTGGATTGCTGCCTTTCAGTTTCAGTGAAAGTTGCTTAGTACTTGCACAAAGAGATCAGGAAAATGGCATTTCCCGGCCGATGTGAGCATATAATGTACTCTTGAGCAGAAAATGGAGGAGAAAACACATGCTTTCCCTTTTGCATTATTCATTCAGCTTTAACTATCACTCTTGATACCCACCGCGAACACACGCAGGTGTGGGAGGGAGCTCCTACTGCCTATTTATCTAACTGTCTTACAGTTCATCCAGCGCGGCTCATCAGTGAATGCCACTTTGGAAGTGACCATTGATAATTCGTGAGTTTCACATCAAATCTTCCTTGTTCAAAAGGAAGGTGATAACCTTAAAAGAGGTCCATAATCTAATCATTTCTACAGAGGCTTAATACATGCAAGGGCATGAGCAAGCCCTAAAGAAAATACAAAATTACAGCGGTGTGCATGTGAAGAGGGTTGTATGCTGATGATCCGCAATGTCTTGTACAGAGAGATTACAGTTTGGTTATCAATTATAATATCCTTCTGGTAGGATTTTTTTTTTTTTTTTCTGAATGAAAATTCTTGCACAGTTATCACCAAGAAAAGAGAAAGGAACCTCTTTGGTTGGATGGGCTACAGTCCTGCATTATAACCTGTTTCACTTTTCACTTCTTAAATGATTTTATTTGGGGTAAAAAGCCTTTTCAGGACATTTGCAAACAGAGTCTAATACCCAACACAGTGTTATCCTGATAGCACAAACACATTTCTCTGATAGCGTGAGGCAATTTGGAGAAAAAAAAAAGAAAAAGAAAAGCTAGTGATATAAGGGGAAAGAGATCTTGGTTTCTCTTCTTCAAAGGGATGGGGAAGGGAACCTTTCCAATGCTTGAGGGACGTGAACTCAGCATGTGAAGTTTTTAGGTTGTTCCAAGCATGTTAGTGATAGAGAATGAAAAATATGTGCACTAACTTCTCTGTGGGAAAGTAAAAAACCACAGAGCTGGTCCCAGGTCTGCTCTAAGGAGGCTCCTGGTGGTGCAGAGTCAGGCCCCAGCCTGCTCTGAGAAGGGTTGAGTGGTTTGGTAATGATGAAAATGAAAACTATGAATCCTCCTACAAGGGGCCATTCTAACTTCAGAATGGGCTAATACAAAATATGTGCATGCTTTAGGGACTCAAATCTAAACACAACCTTTCGTTTTCCTTCATTTAATCATCAAACTCCTCAAAATTTATGATTTTAAAGTAACAAGAACCTGATTTTGCTGGAGAAATGTAACTACATACATACTGCAGAAAAAACCTTTTGCTTTTTGAGTTGAGAGCAAATTTGAATGAGGATTTGTTAAAAGTCGTTATCAAAAAATAAAAGTTTGAAAAAAATTGACAAACCAAATTAATCTGAACCCATACAGCTGACACACAGTTCTGCTATGGCTATGGGAACACTTTCTCTATTCCACCAGAAACCAAAGGGAAGTCAAGAGGCCTCCGTGCCACTCTGTTTCTTCTGGTGCTGAGCAGTGATTGATGAGAACTTAGCTGCCTGTAGAAACAGCAATGCATCTCTCCACTGATAAACCACACAAGGTGGGAAGCAGATGAGCCGACATGCAAGCAAGAAGACCTTGAGGTGACAACAGCTTTGGGCATGACAGGGACTGCCCAAGCAACTATTTTAAGACATTGAGCAATTCCCATTGCCAGGAGCTGATGGTACTGGGAGTCGGAGCTACACCGCATCAGCTTCTTTATCAACTATGTAAGGCTTTTTTACATAGCTGTGGCTTGATATGGAGCTGTTACCATAGAAGGACCAAAAAAACCCTTTCAYGGGCTCACTGTTTCATACCGAATTGCACCACTCCTCACATCCTTGAAACAGTGGAAAGAAAACACGACGATGTTTGCAGGCTACTCTCACACCTTAATATCTCTGCTTTCTTGCAAGGCCATTGATACAACCAAACATATGAGCAAATTGAAGGGCAAGACGATTAAGGCAGGTAGTCATTCAGGCCAGCATTAGCCCCATAACCCAATCTTTTCAGCCAGCCTCCATACTCAATGAATGGCCAGCGTGAATCACCCACTTCAAGAACCTCTCTGTCTCCACTGACTATAGAGGCGGGCAGGCAAAACCAGAGTCGCTAGGCTAAGCTTAGCCCCTCGGCATACCCAGCAAAGGGAGTGGCTCAGAAAACGCAAGGAAACAGTGATAATAACAGGAGAAGAAGCAGGAAGCCTTGATTCACTCAAAAGATAATATTCACAGCATCTCCTAAATGCTGTTCTTCATTTTCCTCCCTGCAGTCACTTGCCAAGCTTCTCTCTGCTATGAATGTTCACTCCTACGCTTTCCATGTGTTTAGGGTCACCATGCAGTAACTGGCTACAATATGTTTGGCACAGTCTGGAGTAGCCGGGGTCACACCATTAGACTGTCATTTTCTTAGAACTTCAAAACAGCCCCAAAATAAGAAAAAGTAGCATTTGTGGAAGTTTTCAACATACGGCTACACGAGCAAATTTTAAACATATGGGCTATCATCAAATGCATTCAAGATGTGTTAAAGCCCATTCAGTGATCCCCAGTCAGTTATTACGTAAGATTTCATAAGACTAAGGAGCTAGGTGCGCTTTTCAGTCTCACAAATAGTCCAGGGGCACTGCATCCGCAGGAGAAAGATTAGAATCCATCTCATTTAAAGGGTATTCATTAATTTATTGTCTGGGAATTTGAACAGTAAGTAACTCACCTTTGGGATTTCTCATCTTTGGTTCTGGTACTAAATAATATCCCTTTGATATTAAAGAAAAAACAAGGAATGACCAAAATATGTATTTAATTTAACTTCACACAGGACATATACAGGGGAGTTGGTTCATCCATCTTCTCTTAAAAATGAAAGAGATAGTAGGTATTGTTGATTATATTATCCCACTGGGAGACAGAAATAAACCTGAATGCAGAAACTTAAATCATGACTTGCAACTTACTAAAAAAAAAAAAAAAACCTGAAAGAAATGTTGTATCTTCTCTTTTTATAGCAATATCCAATGTAAAAATGGCAACAATGGCAATTCGTAACTATGAATAAGTAACCGATGATAGTAGATCTTTTGTAATGTCAAAAATTTGTTATATAAAGCTGTAACATTTTTTCCTCGGAGAACTAAAGTGACTCCTATTGTCTTAAGTATTACAATGAATCATGAAAATTATTCTTTTGAAGGGTGAAACTAATGGATGCCTTGTAAGAGCATAACCCTACATCTTTCCTATAACACAACCCCAAACAGAACGTCCGTCTTAACTTACGCAACAGATACTCACCAAGACAGCTGCAAGCAGTCAGGCTAGCAATGCGAATTTTAATGTCATTTGTAGATTATTAATAACTAACTCGGAGAAGTTGCTTAGCCTTAGCATTTCAGCGATCGACTTCAAGAGAGAGACATTTTTCCTTTTAGTTTCACCCCGTCCCTCTATCTTTAGTTTTGCCTTCGTCCTGGGATTTGCCATCTGCACCTGGTAGCGGGTGAATGCATCTTCTGCTGCAATAGATATTATCCTTGCCCTTCAGCTCAGCTCAGCTCCAAGTGCTCTCTATGATCACTTCAAAAATGTCAGCTCTGGTGTTTACGTCAGCACTAGTAAAACAAGGGAGAGAAAAAAATTCTGAATTTCTCCAGAGGTGCACCTGAGATTCACTACTGGAAACCTGATTCTGCCCCAGTAAAGACTCACAAACCGATTCACAGATCTGACTATGGGGAGTACACCTCTCCGGTGGAGGCTCTGGATAAAACTGCGTTCCCCTTCTGAAAATCCGAAAGAATACTACAGGGGGATTAGGGGCAGTGACCAGGCATGGTGGTTTAAAAAAAAAAAAAGAAGAAAAAAAAAAAAAGAAACAATTTTTAAAAGAAAACATCACTGTGTTGGAAGGAGCCTAGTTCTCCAGGGGTAGCAATTGCTTTGCAAGCATCTCCCTTTGCAACCGTCTCCTGTATATCTGCACCAGCTCCAGAAACTAAAGAATCTTCCAGCAAATAGTGCGCAATTTCTGCCAGGTTGTCTTGCCCGGGGAGAACAGCTGGGACTTGATATACTTGGGTGAGCGTTTGCTTTACAAGGTTCATTAACACTTACAGAGAGTGCATAAAAGTTTGGGTTTCACCTCTGACAACATGTTCACGGGCATTGCTGGTCCCCGCCGGGCTGGGAGGAGGAAACAGCCGGGCTGGCGGCATGGTGGTGAGTCCAGCTGAAGGCTCCGCAGCGCTGCCGAGAAATGTGATGAGCGGCATGGACAGACCGGGATGCATGTGTGGGCTTTCGAACACCACTCGCGAAGGACAAACAAAATTCAGAGACTGTATTAAGAGGAAGAGTGAAAGTGGAAGGCCAGCGGGACAGTAAGATAAACATTAAGCAACGTGCAAAATAAACAAGGAGGGAGAAACCATGGGAAGCAGCAGCACGTTTAAACAGATTGCCATGGTAGAAGTAACATGTCGGGAGAAACGGTGTAAGGAAGCGTCGGTCAGAGCTCCGTGGCCCTTTGGCAGTAATATTATTCAGCCCATTCCCAAGGTTCATAACTTTTGAATTATCTTCGATTTTAAGCCATCTCTTGGGAATCGCATTGGCTGGGCACCGTGCCGCTGGCACAGCTGGGCATCCCTGCTCGCTCCCTGCCTGTGGGCACGGCTGGAGCTCCTCCTTCACTGTACCATCAGCAGCATCCCCCCATGGGGCAGCTGCACAGAGCGGGTTTCCTGAGTGCCGGGAGCCGGTCCCTGTAGCAGCAGTCCAGCTAAGAGGTCTTGCTCTGTTTTACCAAAGGGAGCATCTCCGCTCGCCCTGCCCTGCTCTCATGCTCAGAGGGGCTGCTAACTAATTTCCACACCCAGCATGCTACACTTGCAAAAAGAAGAGAGACCTGTTCTTTACCTTGCCCTTTATTCAATGAAATGCATTGTGCTCAGAGATTGAAATCTGAGCCCTGGCTGAATTTAAACTTGTTATTTTGGTCTGCTTATTTAGTCTGTCGTTTTCTTATCCATTTACCATATTTTTTCCTACCCGGCCGTGTGCGTGAGAGGGAGGTTTGGCTGAAGGTCATTTACACAGGAGCTGTTGAGCTTGTCCGAACCCAGCCCCGCAGTATGTCCCCCACCAGCAGCTTTCAGGAGACTCCACAACGTCCCCATCACAGCACTGCGCAAAACCGGGTGCTGGGGGGACTTCCCCCTCCATGCCAGGCAATCAGTCACTGGCTCATATCAACGTGCAACAGGAAGATTAATATATGGAGGAGACATTTTTAAGGGTAAAATAAGAACTATCACAGTCAGTGTTGCGGTTCTTTCCCAGCAAAACTCTCCACTGATGAAGGCTGAGGAAGCAGAGTGTAGGACGTGACCCTTAGCAGAGGAGACTCTTTTAAAAAGTCAGCTTTAATTGAAACCCTTGGAAGCCCTTCATTTTTGAGAAGTGGGCCACATTTTCCTAACACTGAAAACAAGAGCTATGTAGTGGAAGCATGAAATTTAACACTCAAAAGAAGGACTACAATACACARTAAGTGCAAGCAGCCATTGAATTCCTTGGAAAAGCAGAACCAGAAGGATGGTTTCCTCTGGGACCGCCTCCTCCAGACCGCCTGATTGATCTGATACTTGTGATTTAAGCAGCTACAGTTTCTGGATGTTATTACGACTCACACCAAGTGATTCAAAAACCGCATGGTCCACAAACGAATATAAAATATTCAGTTGGACCAAGGCATTTTTGTTTGGGAAACCAGGCAAACAAATAAAATGCTTAGGGTGGGAAAGCTGGAGAAGTGTTCGGGGATAAGAAAGACTTACCTGGCCTCAGGGTTTCCATACCACAAAGTAATTGTTGGCCAAATTAGAGATGGGACATCTTTGGTTAAAACACTTTGAGAAAGCTGTTTCTCCTGCAGGCAGCAGTCATGGGGGGACACTGTGGCTTGTGCAGCGTTCGCTCCATGCCATCCCAGGTGCAATCAAAATTGGATTTTCGTATCGGCTTCCTCATTAGTTAGATTAATGATTCTACCTTAGTGATGGAGAAAAACAAGGATGGCTGGTCACCACCTACCCCAACCACTCCCAAAGCATTTGCTTGTCCATGCTGGAAACCAGCAACAAGAGTATAAGGTTATCCTCTTTGGGAACAGCACAGCCAAATTTCATGCAGTGCACAGTGTCCACACCCTGTGTTTCTGTGTTCTCACCTATATTCAGAGCAATGTATCCCTCATCACCCCATTGCTACCACTTTTTGGACTCTTGGCACCTTGAGGCAATGAATTTTTCTATGTGCCGACCAAGATGGGGCCCAACTTGGCTGTCCTCCAGCCTTTCACATAATACAGAGGAGTTTAATAAAAATCAACAACCTTCAGTGAAACACCATTGCCCACAAATACCCCATCGCACCTCGGCATACAAGCAGTCAAAAAAGAAACACAAATAAAAAGCTTTATGGCAGGACAAACCATGTCCCATATTCTTTGAATGTGCTTCATATTATAAATCACCCATGAAGGTGATAAATGTGTGCACTTAAAACAAAATACATGCTCTGCTCAACGGGGCTGTTCAGCATAACAAAGCTGCCTGAGGGCAGCTAAGCTAAAATAAGTGTATTGCTCTTATTGGCATTCTTTGTGGTCTAGATGAGTGCACAGCAGCAGGGTTTCCCAACCCACCGCTCGGTTTCTGCTTTACCCTACAAGATCTCCCCGCCACGTTGGCCTGAATAACTGTAGAGAGCAAATGGCCAGGCAGGTGCTCTGCACACAGCGACGGGCGGTGGGACGGGGCTGTTGTACTTGGCATGCGAGGCTCGCCACCCAAGCAGACCCTGCAAAGCTTATTCCAGGCAGTTAGCGACACTTGTCCTTCTGTTACACAGACTCCGTTTCTAACACCTTCATCTCATTACCTGGAAGGTTACATTTTACAGGAAAGATAATTATCTGATTCTGTCAGCTGCTGTTTGATTTCTGTATTCCATTCCAGCGAGATTTTTCTTATAACAATGTCTTTGCTAATGGACAGTCCTCTGTGCTGCCCATTTATAACACCTTTCCTATTATACCTGTTAGACGAGGTCTGACACCRCACAACAAACATTACTGAATTAAACCTCAGCTGTAAAGTAAGCAAGCCTTATTATACCCAATTTTACAGTTGGGTAAACTTACATACTGGAGACATTTAAATGACTTTCCACAGCATTACAGAATGAGTCAGTGAAGGCACAGAGCCTAGAAAAGTTCAGCTCTCAGTCACTCGCTCCAGGTCCCCCTTCGAGAAAGCAAATTTATTAAGCATGTGGTTAATGTTAAGCTTATGAGCAAGGGGGCRTTAAGCCATTACAAAGCTCCCTTCCTTCAACATGCCAAAAACCTGCTGCCAGCCAGCAACGGCAGGATATTAATCGTGCCTTCCACCATCCCCATGGTGAGAAGGCAGCGGTGATTTATCACTTTGCAACAAAAGGATGTGACATTCACAGCTTCTGACACAGAAGTGGAGGAAAGCACCCCGGGTCAGGGGACATTTGGGGCCTGTTTGACGCCAAAACTTAAAGGAAAGCTACAGTAAAGCGAGGAAAGTGGTAAAAAGAAGTGATACTGCTGTCAGAAGCAGGACAGAGTGTTTTGCAAAATTCAGATGCCCCTTATAGGGATGCCAGCCATCCCAGGATTTGCTTTCCTTTAAAAAGCATCAGTGTCCAAAGATTAGCTAACTAATCTGGTGTAGGCACCAATGGAGTCAACTGCTCGGAGGTGACAGTCGTGTCCACGGTGGCCTTGGACACACCGCTGGCCAGAGGGCTGCCAGGACCAGCTCAGCGGTGGAACCGAGCCTGAATCTGTGGCACAGCCCAGGAGCAGAGCACAGAGACTTACTTTTCCATACTCCCCCCACTGCAAGACTATTAAAATCCCAACTTTTTCATTACCACCCTTTCTGATTACCTGGCTGTCTGTAAAGAGATACATTTTCCCTTCTAAGTGCCCAATTCATCCTCTTTGTTTCATTCAATAGTGCTGCACTCTCACCTTTTTCACATCACAGGTCACGGAAGTTGCAATTACATTACAAACATTAGATTGCCATTATTGACAGAACGAAGCAGAAGGAGCTGGTGGTGAAGAGAAGAGAGTTTTATTCAGTAATAACCAAGGCAAACGAATAACTCCAGAGGGAATTGCACTAAATGCAGGTGCTGCAATGGAGGGACGTGGGGACTCGGGGGTGTAATATGTGATTTTCAGGATTTGGGGGGCAGAGCCTGCAGGCTGGTTAGAAAGGCAGGTGAGGAAAATAGTGGGAAACTTTAAACTGAAATTATTCCAAAATCAAGAAACTGAGTCACTGGTGTATTCGGAAACTCCTTGAGATGGGAAATTGCTCTTCAGCTTAACCTGGAATTTGCCGTCAGACAACACGTGTGGAGCCATGCTCTCACACCTCATTTTATTAATAATTAATAACTTGAGAAATTGGGAAAACAAGAACTAATTAAACACTAAGAGAAGGGAGGCCACTGTACAATTGGAGAAGGAATACCAGGCCAGACTAGAAAGGAGTTGGGACTTAGTAACAAATTCATCCTTCAAGACGTCCCCTCTACGCCAGACCCCAAGCCCAACCTCTTGTCTGCAAAGCACTCGAAAAGAGGTCGTGGCCCAGGAGCAGCGTTCCTTGCCCCTGGCTCTAGCTTACATTTGCTGTCCTAATTGTGTTTGGGCTGAAAATACATTTCTTCCAGAGGAACAAGAAAAGGGCAGGAAAAATCCTGGCTGCCTTCCAGGAAGCTCTAGTCATTTCAACATCATCCTGAGATTTAGACCCTAAAATGAATTACAAATCGACCAGTTTTGCACTGCTTAATGGAGGCTTGTACAAGGCAGAGTGGGGATTCCAGGTCTCCTGCCAAAAAGGAGACAAAAGCCTTAGTGGTACCGTGCATTTCATAACTTGGGAAAAACTCATATGGGATTCCTTATCAGCAAATTCAAGGTGCCCATGAGCCAGACAGTCCTCTCACTTACACTGGCATAAGCCCGAAATACATTCGCTAACCCATGTGGAGGGAGGGAGGGAAAGGAGAAGCGAGAAGAAACCAGGTCGCAGTGAGAACTTTGGGGGTCTGCAGAGAGGGGCTGTGGTGAACCCCACTTTGTTTTTTAACCAAATTCAAATGTAGATGGGCAAAGGATGCTTATGCAAACACCAGCTTGGAGCTTGAGCTCTCCCTTCTCTTCCCATGACACTTGCTGAGCTGGGTTTAACTAACATGCCCAGAATTTTGTCACCCAACAGGACCATTTGGGACGGGTGAGGACACTGGCAATATCTTAAACAGGGCTGCATCTTTTGTCTGAATCACTCAGCGCTTGCCATTCCCACAAAACTCTGCCAGATCTGTGAGACCACCACTTCAGAAATAATCATGCATAAGTTATTCAGCCAAGGACAGCTGCCCATCATGCAGGAYTGGCTCCTTTTCTCCCCATTTCAGCAGCTGCTGAGGAGCGACAAGCACCAACATGCTCTTTGCTCACCAAAACACCCGGGGAAAACTCTCCTTGCTCAGTCCAGATGACATTGCACCCCATGTAGGAATTGTGACATTAAAACTTTCTCAATGCATATTACATAGAGACAAAGGAATGAGCTGTATTTCATCACGTGAACTTTACAACCAGAAAAATCAAGCACGTGTCGGTACCGCTGCAATTTCATCCGCTCTCTGGTCTCCACAGCATATGGTCTGATGGTGCTATTCCATTTGCTGTCCCTGGGAGAGCAGTTTGAAACGGAGAGAAATAGCATGGTACATTTGAGTTTATGGGGTATTAAAAGGGCTACAGTGAATGGTAGCCAAGGCACCGAAGTAAATTATTTATAGTGCAATTGCACCTTCTCCTAAACTACCCTTCAGACAGGTCAGGCCTCGGACAGTCACATTCAGGTCTTGTTAAATCCAAAGAAGCCAAGGCTGTATCCAACAGTGCAGACACTCCAGTTTTACATTAAATTGTGTTCAAGTAAAATTCCTTCAGAGTAGCACTCTGAGAATGACATTACTCAGTTCTCGGGTTAGGGGCAGACACAGATTTTACGTAAAACTCCCTTCATCTAATTTTTTCCCCTTTTTGGGTGGGATCTCCTAACGCACCATAATCTCTATATTTTCAAAATGTTAGGACAAAACCAGACTCCCTTTCTTTCCCCTGCAATACTGAATATAAGAGTTAGCCAAGCGATCTCTTTGAGCTCAGGTACCAGCTAGGTCCATGAAAATCTAATTTGCACAGAAAAATGGCACCAGTTCTGCACTGCAGAGTGCTGCAGTGATTTGCTGCATCACTTTTATGCTGTTGCAATGTAGACCTTGTGGTCTGCAGGAAAAAATTGTTAGCCTTCCCAGGCTGGCAATGAAGTTTTTCAGCTAGAGGAGATCTCCTCTAACCGATGCAGAACCCAGACACTGCTCAGCACCCTACGGAGCCCTCTTTTTTTTGTGGGTAGAGTTTGCTTTAGCCAGGATGGAAGAAGAAAAAAAAAAAACTAACAGCCTAGCAAATTAATCAGGGCTCTCTATGACAAAGGTACTACAGAAAAGGGATCAGAACAAACCCTTAAGCATAGTCAGGCTACAATTCTCCAGGAAACACTAATATTAAAGACTTACTACTTAGCCTACATTTTCTATCCAATTACGGCTGGTAACGGCTTGTCTCACAGCCCTGCAGGCAGGTGTTTTGGATCCTTTCTTTGGGGCGCAGTTTCGTGGTTAGAAGAGGCTAGATTGCATGGTAGATTTTGGAGCAGGGCTGGAAATCACCGCTGCCCTCCTATCCTTGGACTCCCAGGCATCCTGCACAAAACCCCACCCCAGCTGATCGATGCCCAGCTCGAAGGAAGCGAGCAGGACGTTGGCCACCCGGGCTCTTGCACTACGGAAAGATGGTACCCCCCTATTCCTGGTGATGAGCAGCCGCTGTGCTGCGCRCTCCTCCTCTGCCTTGGCCATACGCAAGTAGAGCAGAAATACTGTCTCAGCAGCAAACTAATGGGTACATATTTTTATGAGACTTGATAGCACTTTAATTGATTTTATTGCAATTTATGGCATTTGCATAATGATGTGAGTCAATATGAAGATAGTGAAGCAGGAGGTTATAAAAAGCATTTCAGAGGCTCATTCTCAGGGAGCTGAGTCCAATCCCAGTATTTTAACATTTCAGTTTTCTTATTTTTGGTAACGCAGTTGTTTTGCATAACTTTCTGAAGCAAGTAGCAGCATTCTGACAATATGCTGACTAGCAGTAGCATCTGACAGTGCTACCTAGGAAATATCTGGTATCAACAACTGATTGAATTAAATCTCTAATTACAGGATTTTTAAACCAAGGAATCAAATTTACCTTGTTAAATCCTTCTATAAAGGGCTTCTCCATCAAACCAGAAGCAGTGCCAGTGTCCTGCTCGAGCCAAGCCGCGTGCCTCCACCAGCTCTGCTCTGCAACTTAAGCTGCGCTCTTGCACCGGGGACACAGTCCATCTTAGCATCCAAAGCACAAGACACAAAGATCATTAACAGGACAATATTACGACTTAAATGCAACTAAAGAAGATCTTGTTATCTGTGAGCAATTCCTTAGATTAAACATTATGGAAGAGCTTGTATGTTGAATCAATGCCATGGAGCTCCATTTGAATGGTAGACTTATAGGTAAGTAAATACAAGATTATCGTCATTATTAGAGGGTTTTTTCCAGCACTGATGGCACAGCAGTCATGATCTATAACTGCATTAAAAGCAGCACTCAGTAAACAAAGCTTGGCCAGCATCATGCAAAATGACTGCTGTAAATGGGAGCGCTGCCCACAGACACCTCATCTGCTAGGACTTTCTACCTTGGCAAAAATCAAACAGCCCCATGAAGGATCGGTTTCCATCATGCATTACAATCCACTGGCTTCATGCCATTCACTATCAACAGGACTAAACCAGGAGATTTTTCTTGTTTTCCTAATGGACTCCAACAAACGTGAATTGTTGGAATAAGAATTCTAATTATAACAAATAACAAAAAARCTGTAATTAATGCTTGTTAACAAATTTCTGGAAGTAATTAGACTACCTTTCAGCAGAAAACATTACGTCTTGCTATATTATTATTATTGTTATTGTTATTATTATTGTTATTAAATATGATCCTTTCTAGACCCTCCTGCTTCTCTGGATCCTGTCCCACATACAAATATCCATCAGGCCAGATTTTTAGTAAACTCACACAGTACTTCCAAGGCCATATTACAGCCCTGGGATTGCTATTTTAATACCAGCAACTAAAGAAATTAAAGTAACAAAACATAAAAGAAGACGTAGGAATTAATCAAGTCTAAATCAAATCCAAGTAATTGTATTCAAATGCATAAATACTGGTTTGGTGCTAATAGCAAGCTGGTAGCAGCTAGAATATGGCATTCTTTGAAAATAAAAGAACCAAAATCAATCCTTTTACGGTAGAGTCTTTTTTTAGTTCCTCCATAGCTAGAATGACACCCAGGAAAACAATGCATGTGATCACTAATCCATGGTTTGCTCTAATGGCAAAATACCACTTTACCACTTTGCTTAGTGCTGCAATGGCATCAGCTGGGCAGCGAAAAGCTGTCAAAAAGCACAAAGCGGGTCTCACRATATCCTTGGGGGAGAGGAAGGGGGCAGAGGGAGATCGTACCTCCCCTCTGGGAGCTGGAATGGGGAACAGCACCGCCCAGCAGCGACCCTATGGCTCCAGCAACTCCCTGGAGAACCCCCCGGCCAAAGCCCAAGAGGCACTCGAAGGGGCTCTGCCCAGCGGGCTGTAGCGGGAGGGAAAGACGTCCCACCCCACCATGCAGCCGCTCGTGCGTGGCCCGTAGGGACAGTGCAGAGCCACATAATATGCAATACTTGTGTCCTGGCTAGCTCACCCATTTCTGTTCTTGCAGCTTCATATGATCAAACACTGTCCCAAATAAAGTTGCCATCTTAATTAATTACCGAAACTGAGTATAGCCCAGAACTAATACTAGTCAATACTTGGACTTTCTTTCAACTGATAGTCCAAAACCACTTTTAATTTAATAATGCTCACAGCAGCCGTGTGATCTAAATGGGTTTCATTACACTCTTTTTACAGATGAAAAGTGCAGGGACAATAAAATAAAGTCACAATCCCCCATAAGCCTGACTTCAGGTTAGGTCATTTGGCAGAAGGGCAGCTGGGGTAGAAAGCAGAGAGGGAGGGAAAAATCCGATCCATAGCTCTGAGACAGGAGCATTTCTCCTTCCTGCCCCCTCGGAGGGGAGGAGAGACTCAGGTCATTCCGTGCTACGATTGGGTGTGCATGTACTCTGCAAGACAAAATTACATCCACAGATGGTCTAGACAAAAAAACACAGCTAATTTTAGCTTAGACAGAACCTCGTGTATGTATCTGGGGGAATAAAATTAGATGCATTTTATGTACTTTCTAAATTATCAAGAAGAGCTTACTCTGTAAATAAATATCAGCCAAAACCTAATTTTATGCTTTATACGATGCAGTTCAGTATTTAGTTTTTTTCACGAAATATCACAAGTAGCAAAAAAGCATATTTCTTTTTGTACATCTACACAGGCACATTTAGAGCTGGGTATTTTTTTGTCTATCTTGTAAAATCCCATTATCACACAGTAATGTGTCCCTAGTACCCTTTACAGATTATTTTTCTGCTTTTCCAATTCTGTTAAATAATTAGTGGTAATTGCCCTAAGCAAATGGTTACCGAGCAATCCAATAATGTCAGTAAGCAATTTGTGCTTTTGAGATGCCCTTGTCTTCACATGTTTGCGTCAGTGGAGCCCAGAAGAGGACAGCCAATATGAACACCTACTGCACCGCTCAAAATTCGTGGAGGCAATTAGCAGGAGGATTTGCATCAAGGCCTACATGTTTTGGCATAGGTGGCACTGGAGAAAATGGGGGCAGGAGGACTGGGGTGAAGGATGGGGCTGCCCAGCTCTGCCGTGCTCTGTGCTGGGCACTGCTGGGGCCAGGGAAGAGGCAGAGGCACCATCGTCCCGTGCTGCCTGCCAGGAGGTGGTGGGTTGTCCTCCATCCCCAAACTTGTACCTGGTGTGGTCGGACAAGCGAACAAGTCTGTGGTCAAAAGCTAAGAARTCTGTGGGCAAGAGGGTAGAAAAGACCGTGCTCTTGGGAAGCAGGTCTGAAATGGGCATCTGCAAGAGAGCATCTCCAGAAGGGGCAATGAGGAGGAGAGTGGGAAGAGGCTGTATCTGGAGAGAGATGCTTCACATCCTTCAGCATGAGCAACAGCTGAATTTTCCAAAACAACCATGAAAGCTTCCAGCCTACGTACTTATTTCTCAAAATATCAGATTCCCTGTTAATAACTGAAAAAGCAGTGCTGTGATTCTCCTCTGCATACCTGTCTCTTGTTAATCTGAAATTTTTTGTTTTAACATTTTATAGTACCTGTGCAAGCTAAAAATAAAAACAAATAGGTATCTTTTAGTGAGAGTCCAAATGTGCTGTCCTTACCCCAAACACGCTGAACCACCAAAACATGGTACATGAAAAGAAAACCAGAGATTTATTATGCGTGTGGCATTGCCATTCTGCACATGGTGCATCGGCTCCTGCTTACGCAGCCCAGGACCGACTGCGTTGGCTGTTTTAAAGAGCCCCAAACGTTCAGTGTCAAACATCTGAGATTTTCAAGCCTGCTCCTTGGAGTAACAACAGAAAAATAACATTAAAGGCTATCAAGTCTTTATGCCGTTGCATACAATGAAAGAAATCTAGGCTCACCCGGAATACCTCTTCTCTGGGATTAATTATTTTTATTATGGACAGTGATCTTCAAGTTCACTCTCAGCAGTCAGCAGGTGTGAATGGTAAGTACAGCCTGTTACACTCCAGACAAAAGGCAATTTGCAGCTTTTTCACAGTGGTATGTAGAATAATGATACTGTTTACGCTATTCAGTACCTTTCGTATGAAGAATTTGTTCTTTGCAAACAGTAACTCTTAAAAATCCCTCGTGGGGGATATTTTACCTTCCCTTTACGGATAAGTGAGGCARAAGCTGCATTCAACTTCTTCGGACAAGGCTGTCAACAGGGATGGTGTCTCCGCTGTGATGTGAAGTTGTGATGCCAAATCGTGGCTCAGGGTCCCAGAGCTACTTTCAAAAAAATGCATATCCTTCATTTATCACTATCATTTTATTACTTAATTCCTCCATACTACTCACTTATTTCATGATCCCTTTTTCCAGATGTACAAATTCTCCATTTCATACAACAGCTTTTAACAGTTTACTAAAACTTATTAGCACTCTTAGTACTTACATGGCCTGGATTTTCAGTACTGCCATGTGCTACTCTAACTTATGTTTTGACCCTTCAGCTCTTCAGAGAGGAAAATCAAAACCTTCTAAATCTACTGAATAAATTACTGTCTTTATTATAAAGATGTGACTAATATAATTCTAGTCAATTCAGAATATTCTGAAGTATTGCTCATGGCACTGCTTCTGGATAAAAATAAATGTTCAAAAAATTTCATACCCCAGCATAGTGATATCTCTGTGATGCATCATCCTGGATCCACATAATTATGAAGTAAAACTAAAGTGTATTTTAAAAGACCTTTTTCTCATTTCTCATATATGTAAAAGTCTCATCACTCATGCATGCACGATCCCTGTAATTGCAGAAGTGGCACTGTAGCATTGCTGTTTTGACAGCATATTCTAAGCAATTTTTCATTCTCAGGGAGATTTCTTTTTCTTTCTTTCTCTTTTTTTTTTTTTTTTTAATAAAGTAAGACAAACCTAATAACCCATTATGCACTGCTTCTAGCAACATCCAAAATACTCAGTAACAATTAAAGGGAAGCACTCTCCCAGCATCGCCGTGGCATTCACCAAAGCTGAGTGCTGCCGCTCGGAGATGCCTGGGCTGGAATGATCTGGGTTAACGACAACCAGCCCTGCAGTCCAGCAGCCTTCACCGAGCTCATATCCCACCTCAAGGGCAAAGCGACTGCAGCGCTGACCAAGACAAAAAAAAAAACCAGAAATAAGGAGGTGGCCAGGCACCGCGAGGCTGCCCTTGTACCCCGAAGCCAGGGCTGCCAGGCTCTCCCACCACAGCCCTCTCCCCTGACACTTTTTCTCTCCTTCTGCACACTAGCACACTCATCTCTCATATCTGTCCAAACCTTCTCTCGCTGAAAGCCTTCATATGCACACCCGCCTGCGCTGCTTTTGCTAACTCCCACGCGGTACAGAGCCCCAAAAACTGGGGAGCATGGAGCAGAAGCACCCCCCGCTCTCTTTGGTGAAAATCAAGGCACAAATTACTGTTCCCAACAATGCTGGACCAAGGCTAGAGCAGCCGAGAGCCCACCTCCCCCCGAGCATCCTCGCTACCCCAGACCCAGAGTTGGAGGGGTATCCGGCTTTGGCCACAGTGCCACTCTGATACAGGCTGTCTATCTACCAAAACCACCCATCTAGATAGGTATCACCAAGTATGCAGCACATAAGGCACAGAAAGCGGGCATTATTGCGTGCTGATAAGTATTTTACAGCTATATGTCCAATCTCTCTTTTGGATTTCAGTAAAATCTTATCAAAATAAATAAGTCATTTATATGCAGGATCGTATAAACACTCTCCACTCTGTCTTTGTCTTCCTGAGAAACCGGCAGGCTACATTTGCCTCTCAGTTACCTGGATAAACAGATTGCTAATATAACCAATGTATGTGATAATATTCCTAAAGCATCGTTTTACAAAAGGGCAAAATTATTTGACCCAAACAATTCCCAATATGCTTTATGTGTTACTGTTGATAGAAATGTCTCCTGCCTCTCACTTTAGCATAAATGAAAAAACAACTACAACAAAAGCCCTTCGAAATACATTTTAAAAAAATAAAAATCTGCAAATCTCCAGAAATGACGTTCTCACTGGCATGAGCAATTTTGACCTCATCACAGGCCTGAGAAGTTCTGCTTCTCATTTTAGAAACTGCTCAGATCCAGAAACATCTGTTTTATCTGAAATTTGATGTGCCATATCAGTCCCCAGCTCACGAAGCACTAAGAGGGAGATTTGCAGAAGTATTTAGGTGCCTAAAAATGAAGATAGGCACCTCATGGGATTTGAAATGAATGGGAACTAGGTTATCTTTGTCAGCCTCTGTATGAATTCGTTTGGGTTTTGTAACAGCCAGTAGCACAACCGACATCTCCATCACGTTCCAGCACAGATAGTCCAACACCCACTCACAGCTGTGCACCTCTGCGTTCAGCATGGTCCATGCCTTAGAGCTGGTCCTTCAGCTACATGGCTTGAGGACAAAGTGGAAAAATGTGAGTGTAGCACATATGCAGTAGAGTCCTGGAGCTCTATCATCCCTACAGGAGATGCCCTGAGAGGCCACTGCCATTGCAAAATGGAAACCCTTGAAGATGCGCGCTGCATACATGGGTCATCATCTTCAGTGGGTACTTTGTTAATGGCTTCTGTGGGCTGATAGCACATAATCTCGTGACCAAAGACTGGGACTCATTTCACTTCATCCACAGACATGTAGATAGATTTTACCAAGTCAAGATGGACCAGGACATTGTCTTTGCTTCCCATCATCCTTGACCTGCTATCTCACCTCGCCTTCGAAGCACTCCTGCCAGCACAGGCTCCCTCTTGCCTACCAGTTAATACAGAAGGTGACTCCAGTGGGGCACAAGACCTGAAAATCCCACTGCAGCTTAATGTGCAAGTCAACTCTGAGAAAAGGCTGTCCAAGTCTTCGGCAAGAATTATGTATTTGGTAATCCTGAAAATGCTCACTACTGACTCACGGTCCCATTATTGGCTTGGGTTGGAGTTTGCATAGCAACAACCCTCCGCTGCCTTTCTGCTCCAGCACATCAGTTGGGCTTTGTCAATCAAAATAAGCCTAAAATAATGAAATGCCTCACTTGCCTTAGGAATACAGATTCAGCTTAGGGAAAGGTGAGGCTGTGCAACGAAACTGTGGGTCAGGGATAGCACACGGGCACTGTCGGTGCTGTGCTACCCCAGCCAGTGGGACACGTTCCCCATTAGTACGGGGCACCCACTTTGCACTCAGGGTGCAGCGCAGACTTGTCCTAAGAAAACTGGCCTTTTTTCCCCGCTAATCTAATTTACATTTCACCCTCAAGGATGCCAGCTCACTTTCTGCTCAGCCCAGATGCTGAGAACAGACTAAGCAGCATCTCATTTATGTCATACCAGGTTTGTTCCCTGCTCTCCGTGCCCAAGAACAGCCTTGCGATATCTGGTTTGCTCTTAGGAAACGTCCCCATCCGCAACCCAAAACCCTTCTCCCTTTTCTAATTGTTGACAACAGGTCTGTGCCTAAATCCAGGGCCTGTGCCAAATGGCTCTGAGTTTGCATTACAATCAGCTGGCCAAGAGATCTTTACTTCTGTTTTATCTTCCTCGCAATGTGTGCCACAGTCTAGAGACAGAAGACGGGCAGCGAGGAGCCCTGCATCCCAATCAGGGGTCTGGCACGCAGCGGCTATGTGCGGAGAATCCTGAACGTGAAAACTATAGAAATGCTAAGTGTGATTAACCTTCCCTTTCCCTACCCTGCAGTCTCCACTGAGGCAAATTTGTACATGCTTAGTTTTCATTAATAAAAATCAATATGTATGCACTTGCACACATACCACTGCAAATCAGCTTTAAAGAAAAAAAAAAAAAAAAAAAAAGAAAAGTCTGTGTGTGAGTCTCTTCCCCACAAATGGACTCTTGGAAAATATTTTCTCTGGGTGTGTTTTTCTGAAGTTATTAGACCACCCAAGATCTTTGGTTGAAATGTTCAAATTTGGGTGCTAAACACAGATTTATGTTTAAATAAATGGCCTCGTTTTTTAAAAGCTAAAACCAAGAGATCTCAGAGTTACATTAAAGGGTAGCATTTAAGTGAGAAAACAGTTTCTCTTAACATTTATTTTTTGCCATTATTGTAAGCATTCTGCAGGAAGGGTTTTTGTCATAATGGTATTTAATAAACCATAATGTCACTAATTTGCCTAGGTTTCTAACGAGGCTGGTCTGAAAAGCTCTATTCCTTTATTCTTGCATTTTCTTAATGAAATAAACTTTGTTCTCATCCTGTCGTCTTTGCTGGGGTCTTTCATCTGCTGTTCAGCTATTCTTGAGCTTTTCAGTCCATTTCATAAGCCGCAATATAGACGTTGCCAGATCAAAAAATGCTGCATTATCGCCTCCAATTAAGCAATCAGGCTAAGTGAACTCACCAGGGAATAGGACTGTCTTTAGATCACTCAACCCAGTGTCTCTGCTCCCGTCGGCTTTAAATTTTCATTTCTTGGGTTGCCACAGGCAGTTATAGGGACATTATACTGGACAGAAATATTGCCATCGGTTATCCCAGCCAGCTGCCGGGGCAGGGGGGATTTCTCAGCCCCGCAAGGCCAGCCCAGCTAGTCTGGAGGAAACCCACGGTATGTCACAGCTGCTTCTCCAAAAAAACCCACACAACCAGACTATCCCAGTCCTCCACCAATGCATAAATACCTAAAGCTGTGGAGTTTTGTATGCACGGATTGAGCTTGGTCTGAAATAATAAGCCACACAGGAGAGCACGACGGGATGCACAGCGATGGGGAAATGTGAAGCCTTTGGAAAACCATTGCTGGTCTCCAAAGGTCTCCAGCCACCGGACAGGGCAACTGCCGACCCCTCTGGCAGCGGGAGAGGGCTTCTGGGCAGGGTCAGAGCTGGCAACACACAGCCAGAAAATGCAATATTCCAGTCAATGGCAGTTTGGGGGATTAAAAAAACCAAAACAAACAAAAAAAACCAATAACAAAAAAAACCATTTTACATCTCATTTTTAAAATGACCTTCAAAAGGGATCTCCTTCCTGGAGACTCACCCCACACAGATGCTCAAGGGGGGCCCTGCTCTGGACAGACATCGCATCTTGACTTTTTCCATGGGAAGAAAAAGGGCAGCCAAAGTGTAGCATCAACAACAATGACAACTGTAACACGCTGTGATCAAGTGTTTAAATCATATTCTGACCCTAAATAATTCATCAGGCTCGGAGCTGAATAACCAGAGGTGAGGCACCTTGGGACCCGTCCCCAGCTCCGGGGAAGACACTTACCCTTTGCAGAAAGGAAGAAACCTTTTCCAGCGACCGGAGGGTCGGGAGCCTTCTCCCTGCAGCAAGACCTCATGTCTATCTAAGCTAGTATCTGAATTTCTTTATGTTAAGGGCTCACAGGACTATGCTGGGGATGCTCCCACCCAGGGAGCACCCCAAATACACCCTGACCTTTGCCCTCCTCTCCCCAGGGACGGCAGCACCTGCGTCTGATCCCACTCTCACAGCGTGCAGCTTCCTTTCTTTAATATTAGCAGGGGTTTTAAATATTCCAGGGCTTTTCTTTGTAAAATTCATAAAATTCCAGTTGAAGTGCCATTCATGTTGAAAAGCTGCCTCTCTCCATCAAGGCTTCTTGGACTAAACACAACAATATAACAAACATTGGCCATTAATAATTGAGAAAAACTCCTTCCCTGCATGTTATTTTTCATCAGAATGATGTGTTATTAGTTTATAGATATATATTTTTTAGCTGAAGGCTTTTTTGGCAGCAATTTGGCCTTCACAATAATGGACTTCACTGTATGTAAAGCCTTGGAAGAATAATGTTTTTGAGAGAGGCTCAATAGTGAATGAATCTGGTTGGGAGAGGGAATTTGCTTTACAGTGAAATAGAAAAACAGTGCCATCTTTTGGACTAACCGGCTCTGCCAGCATCCTGGCTGGGTGTCGAGACGCCTGAAACCGCTTGCCACTTCAACAGCTGGATTCAGGTCTGGCTATTGCTGTCTCAGAAAGTCTTATTTTGCCTAAAACCACAATAATTTCTGGATTCAGTATATATGCGAAGGAAAAAACATTTACCCTGGAGGTCAGGGCTCTGCTCTTCATTCTGCCTGCCATGCCCAGCTGCATCCATACTTACACCTTATACATATACGTGTTCGTGTGCTTGAAAAGCACTGCAACAACGGGATATCAAACTTTTTCCCTGGGATCTCACTTAACTGAGATTCCAGCTGTAAATCAAAATGGCAAATACCATCAGTACCTGAGCAGCATGGAAAGACTTACAGCTGGTTTACAAGCATTTTCAGCAAAAAACACTTATATTAAATACAGTCCGAAGTTTTTTCCTCTCTCTCTCTACATATCATCTATATCTCTGTCAATCCATCCAGGTGCTCTGTCGTCTTTTTGAAGATAGCAGCAACTGAGTATTTAGCCAGCAAAAGAGTATTTCGCCATTCAGCCCCCCGAGTTGGTCCCTGCAGAGCCGCTCCTGCCCCTCGTTCCCTCCGCACCAAGAAACCCGCTTCGGGGGATTTAAAACTGCTGATTTTCAAGCCCAGTTTGACAAATTGCCAGGATTAATTCCAGTGCAGGGCTCTGAAAATCAGGGGAGACAATTTGAGCCTCAGCTCTACATTCAATTGCCGACTGATTAAGGGTAGTAGTAGCTCAATAATCAACTGCATAAAAAGGTTATACTCCCAAAGTACAACACACAATGCGGAGAGATTTTGCATTCATCTCATAAGGATGAGTGTAGCTTTTAATCAGTATTTTTGCCTATACATCACCTTTTCCTTTCTGGTCTCACAAATGAGTATCTTCAAATACTTTCCTTTTTATTCTATAAAACTGACTTATTGGAACAATTTGGTAGATGTTTATTGTACCGAAAAAAGGACACATTTTGGAGCTCTTTCTCTGGACCAATGAACATTACTCTACAGCACTGCATTTCACAATGTTGTTTTCATTTCCTAGGGTCATAGAGAAAACAATATTCTAGTTTTGTTCCAAAGATCAGGAGTTATTTGACACAGAAAAAATCGTAGGTGAGCCAGCATCCAGACATGTCCTGCAATTAAGATCTTGAGTTATTGACTTCACATTGACATAGGGAAGTCTATTAAATGCTGCTGTGGGCAATATGTATTTGACATTGTACAGGTGCACAACACATTGGCAAAGCATCCAAATGAATGACAAAACCCTACACAGCTGCAAAAATACCCTCCAGCTACAAGAACAGGACAAAGCTACATCTTGATTAGTCAGCAAAGGCTGCTAACAGCGGTGATGGAGAGTCATCACCAAGGAAAATCGCCGTTCAAAGGCAGATGACATCTATTAAAAAGCCGCAAGAACCCAAACAAATAAATATGTATTGAATTATATAGATCCACATATAGATATAGCTTAAAGACAAAACAATTGAAGGACAAAAGTCAACATGTATTTAATAGAGTCATTTCAACTGCTGAGCTCGGTAGAGATGTTCATATTCCACGGGGGAATAAAAGACATGTTCCTTCACAATTTAGCTATCCAAACCTTCCCTTTTTATGCAGGCTTTTATTACATTGTTCTTTAGGCATGAGGGTTAGTTTGGCTTTTTGGTGGAGTGTTTTCTTTTTCCTTTTACACAGATAAGCTCTTACGGGGAGTTTCCTCTGACCTTGGAGACATTACGACTAGCTTAGCAATCATCTCGGATTTTATTCAAGCTTTAAAAGTGAGCAGGAGTGTTTGCACAGACATCACTGGGATATAGAGCCAGCTTCTGAATGTTTGTCCTATAAAGACTCTAATGACATTGTGCCGGTTTTACTACCGCTACAACGCTAAACCATATCACAACTGACACCAGGCGCTTATATCTGTAATGACTGTCAGCTGCCAGCCCTACCCAATGCCTGATTATCTTGCTTAACCTTCACTTCCCAGCAATTAGAAAAATCCCTAGGCATTTGCTTCCCAAAGACAACAATTTGAAGCTTCAAAACCACCAGTAGCTTTTAAAAGAACAGAAATCAGAACACCAAAATGCAAAAGGAAAGAGAGGAAACCCAAGCTGCATCAATCATTTAACTATTTCAGGTATTGCACTGTTTATTTGTTGTTTGGCTAGAACACGTCCGAGATCTTTTTTTTTAAATACCTTTTAGAAGAGGCAGCATTTAAAAAACAGCTACACTGAATTAAATGCATGATCTGGAACAAAATCATAAGCAACTCCCCTGTAAGCTCTACACAAACTTTGTGCCACAGGATCTTTTTGCTCGACTCGCTGCTCATTTGAATTTCATGAACATGAATGTAAGAGGTGTGTCTTCTGGGGGATGAAAAAAACCCAGATAGAGATCAAATATTGTTCTGATGCATGGCAAATATCATCAGCCTAAGTGGAAAAGGAGCTTACTGCAGATCCTGTCCATAAGGCAAGCAAATTCCCTGCAGCTCACAGAAGATATTGCAATGTAAAAGGATTGCATTCTCTATCCAGGGCTTATTTCTCTAGGAATAGAAAAGAAACTCTTAATAGATGCTGAGGTCCTCCACCACTTTCAAATCTCACATTTACAGCTCTCACCCGTATGACCGCTGACAACTAGCAGCAGGGAAGGAACAGTAATGTCATTTTAGCCCAGCACCAGTTCGTTCTAGCTCTACCGTGTCACTTCAGGAAGCCTCTTCGCAGGCAGCAGACGCTGCTGCACACAAACCTCATCGCTGAGCTGCCGCAGCAGTCAGGCTCTTGTGTTCTGCTCCGTCTTTTAAAAAAATCCTGCTTACAAATAGAAATTTTAAGAATAGGGTAACACATCTAAGTGGCTTTAGGAACCTCAATTCCCATCTTCAGACATGACTTAGTCTTTCAGACCAGAAGTGCTGAAGTGCCTTAGGATGCAGATAAGCAAGGATAGGGATGCAGAAACCACCGTCCTCCCACCGAAATCTAACATAGGCAGCTACCAAGACCAAGTACGTTTTGGAAATCCACTGCATGTCCCAAAAGACCTGACAAGCGTTTACCTTGATTTGCCTCTCTGGCCCTTGGGAGCCTACATGGACTCAAACACCATGGAGAAACTCAAGTTACTTGTTGCCTTGGGAAATTCCTCTGACACCTGGGCCTTAATCATCAGCCTCGTACCTCCCAGGAGGCTGGCCAGTTTTGACACCAAAGCAATGCCAGTTTAGTATTACTGCTCCCAGTCCCAAAATCCCCATCAAACCATAGCATGGCACAAGCAACAGCAAGGGCTTTCTCGTTTTGCTGTGCCGTTTATTGTCTTATCACCCTCCCCGGCTAATGTCTGAAATTGAGACAACAAAATCAAACAGGGGGGAACATGACCCAAAACCCTGAAGTGTGTCAAAACAGATTTTACTTTGTCATTGAAACACTTGATTTTTGTAAGAAGCAGAAACAGGATTTAAGGATAGTGCTCCATGATGTCGAACTGCGCTAATTCTCCTTGACAACTTAGCTAAGCACATTATGGTCTTGCCAGAAACTAGTGCAATTCAGCTCTCCCTCTCTGCCCCTTCCAAAGCGGAGCTAAATCAGGAAAACCCTGACATATTTGCACCTTACTTGCTGTTGCTTAACCTGAAACGTATCTGGACCAAAGCTACTCACAAAGCATCCAGGAGAGGCTGCTTTTCTTCAAGAAGATGCAAATTGATGCCAAAAAAAAAAAAA
Organism: Phoebastria nigripes; assembly: GCA_035582835.1. Classification (NCBI taxonomy): domain Eukaryota; kingdom Metazoa; phylum Chordata; class Aves; order Procellariiformes; family Diomedeidae; genus Phoebastria; species Phoebastria nigripes. Next base: position 4,372,452 of record JAYKAV010001887.1, read on the forward strand.
AAAAAAAAAATTAGGTTAGATATTGGCACAGTATCTCAAAATCTAACACAGTGTGCCATAATCTACAGAACTGAGTACGTTATTTCCCT
>JAYKAV010001787.1:0-276280 GCA_035582835.1 Phoebastria nigripes
GAGTGGGTGTATCACATCCCCTATCATGCACCAGCCTCCGGGAAGATAGAACGATACAATGGACTGCTGAAAACTATGCTGAAAGCAATGGGTGGTGGGACATTCAAGCATTGGGATACGCATTTAGCAAAAGCCACCTGGTTAGTCAACACTAGGGGATCTGTCACCCGAGCTGGCCCTGCCCAGTCAAAACCCTTACGTACTGTAGATGGGGATAGAGTCCCTGYAGTGCACATTAAAAATATGCTGGGGAGGACAGTCTGGGTTAGTCCTGCCTCAGGCAAGGGAAAACCCATTCGTGGGATGGCTTTTGCTCAAGGACCTGGGTGCACTTGGTGGGTAATGCGAAAGGATGGGGAAGTCCRATGTGTACCTCAAGGGGATTTGATTTTGGGTGAAAATAGCCAATGAACTGAATTGTATGATGTTAATTGCTAGGTAACGCTGTACGTCATATCAAAGGTGTTGCAGTAAGAATCACCCAGATTAATGAAGAAGGAACTCTGATGAAACCGAGCAAAGTGCAACGAGGAGAAAACCAGACGAGCGCAGCGATAATGGAACCAGAATTGGCTTCAGGATGCAACAATCCAACACCACACACCATCTCTCCTGCCCTGAAAGACTGCTATGACAGATGGAGCCYGAAAGYCATGGACTAAATGAACTCAATGGACATTTTAGAGGGAYGGCCCATAGACTAAGGGAATGACATCTGTGTATATATCGAAGGGCAGGAAAAATGATGATGATTCATTGGAATGTATTGGAAAATGTGAGACCTGGGCATGACGCAGATGGTATAGAATAAGGGGTGAATATTGTCCTGGTTCTGGCTGGGACAGAGTTAACTTTCTTCCCAGTAGCTGGGGAGGGTGTGCTGTGTTTTGGGTTTGGTATAATAGGAACGTTGATGGCCCACTGATGTTTTGGGTGTTGCTGGGTGGTGCTTGCACCGGGCACTTTTCGGCCTCCCATGCCCTGCCAGGTGCTTGGGAAGCTGGCGGGGGGAGCGTAGCCGGGGTGGTTGACCCAGCTGGCCAATGGGGTATTCCATACCATGTGACGTCATGCTCAGTATAAAAACTAAGGGTGTGGGTGGGGTCCCGGGCTCTCGTTTGGTTCAGTGGGTGGTGAGCAATTGCATTGTACATCGCCTGCTTTGTATATTGTTGTTGTTGCTGTTGTTATCACTGTTACTATTACTGTTCTACTTTGTTTTATTTCAATTATTAAACTGTTTTTATCTCAACCCGCGGGTTTTCCTACTCGTGCCCTCCCGATTCTCTCCCCCATCCCACCGGAGGTGGGGGAGTGAGCGAGCGGCTGTGTGGTGTTTAGGTGCTGCCAGGGTTAAACCACGACATGGCCCCACTGAAGTCCTGTTTGGCAGAGGTGGGGAGGGAGTACAGCCTTTCAGCGGCAGGAAGACTCTAGCGCTGCTGCATCTAGAAATTGGGTGTTGAGCTGCCACGAGTCACAATTTCTGGCACAGTCCAAAGGTAGCCCAACTCTTTCTTCCACGAGACAGCATTGCTTGCCATAGCACACAGTCAGCTAGCTGCCTTGCAGCACTTCACACGATCTCAATTAATCTATACAACTAGTTGTGATTTTCCTGAAGACTCACGGATGCACAGAAGCAGCAAGGTTGCACCCTCTGGGTATAAAAAGAGCTGTTAATTAATAATTGGATGTCTCAGCTATTTGGATGGTAGGATGTGATCTGTGGCTTTGAATACATTTCTCCAAGTAGGACATGAGTTCAAATTGCTTTGAACACTTCGATTCCTCTGTCTGCGGCTCTCAGGGTTGGTTAAGCTGAGGGATGCAGGTGTAAATGTCGTGCATTTGCATGCAGCCATAGCTGAAATACGTAGGTGGAGATCATCTCACAGCTTCATGAATCACCGTCCCTTCTGCAGGAGAATGAGGGATTACCTGTCTGTGGGGACCCTCATTACTTTGGTGCTTTGATGCTGCAGTACTGTGTAGCTGCTCAGTTTTCGTCTCAGCTTTGGAGCCCAGCTCCAGATAAGGCTGGAATAATCTAAGAATATTTGAGAGGAACTGAAATTAATATACCAGGCCCATAGAGTGCCTGCATTTGGCATGCCATGGATCAAGGTACCTGCATGTGACCTTGGAGACTGCACAAATAGTTTCTATAATTAGGCATGTCTTGCTGATAGTTTGGCTCTCTTGAAGCAGCATGTTGGAAGGACAAGAGTGCCTCTTGCTAAGTGTCTTCTTGTCATACGGTGTTCAGCGCTCAGTGAGTATGTCCTGATGGCTAGCTCCCTCAAAACCACTGCAAAAACCTTTCGCAAATAAACAACAAAAACACTGCTGAAATTGTAAAGAAAGCTGCAGGCTAACATGGTCATTACAGGACCATGGGCTGCAGAAAATCCAGAGACTGCATTCTCCCAGGGTTGATACCCCTCTGGAAGAAACCTCCCCGTCAGACTTGCTGGTCAAGACTTGGTGTAATAAAACTCGTAAAGCATGAGATCAATTTTTGCAAGTTTCACACAAATTTGCACAAGAGCTTAGAAAAGGCTTTAAATGTTGTATTATGGAACATAAGTGAGGAAAATGCGGTTCATATTAGAGATGCATTTTTCTAGATTCTGCTGCTTACAGGAGTTTCATCGACAACTGTTGCACATATACACTGACACATACTCCCACCAGCCATGAACCCAACATGGGTTTTGGACTGCGAAATCAGGCAGAATCACAGCACTCAGGCCAGTTTCTGCAGCCCAGTGAGCCTCCCGCAGGCTCTGAAGTCATTTTTGGGAGGCTTTGAATGCCTTACGCAGAGGATATATTAAATATGTCTTAGAGGAGGAAAGGCAAAAGGCTGAATTATTCTGAGACCTGCAGAAATAATATTCAAATGTCTGAGGAGTGCTCCAGCATCCTGAATCGAACCAGAGGAGTAGATCAGTTTTATCACGGCCGATGAGTCTCAGACATCGGCTAACAGTACCTCTTGCTCCTACACAGGGAGGTAATTTTCTCAGCTTAGAAGAAAGGGGGTGAAACTACCTCGACAGTAATATTTTGCACAGGGTGGCAAGACTGCTTGCTAGGGGGATTTAAAAATCCTACAAAATTCTGTGACCATCCCTTCTCCAAAGGAATAAGATGGATGAGGGATTAAGGTGCCTTAGGAAATTGACTGGTGGCTCTGAAGGTATTATGAGAACCTCTGTCTCAGATATCATCTATTCAAGAGGTAAGCACTGTTGTCTCCCAAGAATGGGCTTTTGCTAAGCTTTCATCCTAACCAGTGGAAGGAACGGATGTTTCTATTAGTGACAAAGAAATTAGTCAAGTGGTTGGTGAGTTGCCTTCTGGGAAGGCCCCTGTGAAGCATGGATGATCTCCCAAGAAACATTTAATTTTTATAGTTATCAACAAGAATTTGGACCGAACTTGTGAACAGGGACAGCTTCTAAAAGGACACATCATTATCTGATAAGTTAAAAGGGTAAGGGAGATAGACACTGGCATGACAACCAACCAGTATTTCTAATTATTGCTAAAACAGAAATAATAAATGTCAAAACTCAATTTTTGAGTCCCCCAGACTGTCAGCCTTTTGCCTGTGACTATAAAAGGGTTCTGCACCTAATTCCTCTCTTTCATTTTTCAGGGTTAGAGGTAGCTACTGCTGCAAAGGTAATAACTGGGCACTTACACACAGTTACACAGCAATAATATGGATTTACTGTGGAGGATTTTCATCTTTAATGACTTATTTAGCGAGTTACAATCCAGAAAGATTGATTAGATTAAGGAAAAGGGAGGAATACTAATGAGGATCACCTCTGCCAGGTGGTCCAATCTGGGATGCATTTGAGGGCTAGCCCATCACCAAGAAAATCCTGTTGAGTTTCAGCCTTGGGGCAGAAAGATTCATCTTCTGCAGGACGCGGTAAAGTGGGTTCATCCTGTAGTACAGATGTTAGTACAGATGTAGTACAGACTGTTAAAACAACCCGGCCCCCCAGTGTGATGAGTGCAGGCAGTGTCCAGAAATGTACCCAGCTGGCAGCTCACAGAGACGGGAGCATAGACATGGTTCTTCTTGTATTGTTCCAGCCCACCTGTATGGTGGGTAAATAAGTGTCTTCTGCTCCAGATGGGCTTGTCAAGTGGCTCCATGTGCATTTCAAGCCACAGTCAGTGCCAGGGGATATGCATGTGAAAACACAAGACATGGCACCTTTGGCAGAGATAGGTGGAGAAATGTCTGGGTGACAATCCTGTTCTATCATCAAGACTTGCTGAGAAGTGTGTTGTGCCCATATTGTTGGAACAAATTATATGGCATGAGCATCCCTGGATTTTTGCAGCCATGACACTGCTGAAATGAGAGGGTTTTTCTCTGAATGTATTCTTCAATTATTCATATTTGCCAGTCTGAGTTAACTGTCTGTAGATTTTGTGTTGATTTCAGACAGTTCAGCCTCACTGTTTCCTGTTACCTTTGTATAACAGAACAGGTACTTTAAACAGCATTGTTTCTGGCTTCTGGTTGGGTAATTTAAAATTCTTAAATGGGAGATTGGGAGATAGCATTTGCTAAATAATTAATCACATATACTCTTGTTTGCAGGCTGAATGTTTTCTTGTGGGGATAAATGGATGCTTGCATGAAGAACAATCCTTTTGCAGAAATCTGCACAGACAAAACTTTGTTGCAGCCAGTATTAAACATCGTGGGAAATCAACATGGCTGCAATGAATAGCTGTTAGGAATATAAATGAGTGTGCTTAAAAATTCTTGGGTTATCTGAATTTCAAGCTGAATGYAGCAGCAACTCTCAAAGAATGATTTTTTTATAAATAATTCATTGTGTGCCCAAAGCCTGCATTTTATTTCTATTTAGCTTTGGATTTCTTGAGTTTATTTTTCTGGTATATGGAGATGTGGAAGCATATTATTGGCCGTATCTTTACAAGCAGGGATGTAATTCTGTGAGTGGTGGGAGAGCTTGACTCATGCCGTGATTTCTGCCACAGAGCTTGAACCATGACACAGCCTCTGGTATCCTGTTCTCTCCCCTCACCCCTGAAAAAGGCAGAAAGCAACGGATATTGTATGAAGGGGGCATGGAGGCCAAGGACTTTCTCGTACCCTATGATCCCGGCAAGGCTACTGGCAGCCCCACTGAAGGAGACAACGATGGGTCTGAACAGCTCTAGGGAAGAGCTCAGGTTGCACTCCCCTCCACCAAAATGTGCAGCATACCTTACAGTAAAACAAACAAGCAAACCTCAAAAAGGGAAGCAATATGCTGCCCTTGCTCAAAGAGCCTATCTCGTAAAAGGGACTTTAAATGCCTTTGGGAGCTTTTACTACTACTCCAACTTGCAATTCTCTTCACATATCGCTTCAGTCCTTAAATAGCATCTTAGAGCTCTAAAAATCAGAACCCCCTAGACCTCCTGCTAGCAAAATAAGATTTGTTTCCTTCTTATTTGAGTGTGTCTGTGCATGTTTAGAGAACTGGGGCTGGGAGCAGGGGGCAAAGGGACACGATGGCAGGCTGAAGTATCCGTTTTCTAGCTAAACTGCTGGGAACACATAATTATAATCGGCACGTTAAAACATCAAAACAYCTTTCAGAAATGCTTCCACTCCATAGCAATAATTATTGCTATACAATCATGAGGAAACAGCATATTCAAGAACACTTGGTGTAGTTCACTTTACAAGAACATGTATATTCAAAGATTAAAAGAACAATAAATGGAGTTGTTCCTCTCAAGGCATTGAAATTCATTTGAGCTGATGGACTTGAATGCATGTTTGTCAAATTTAGGTAATGTTCAACTACACTGTAAATCACAGAGTACCATAGCTTGTGCATACTGATGTTTCATGAAAAGGATATGCTAATGCTACTTCTGCTTGATTTTATCAGCTATATTCAGCCTTATATTGAATGTCTATCTCATAGTGGACTGAACCTGTATGATTTAACATGTCTTTCCTTATTAAATGTATATTTGGTTTGGCTTGAGGCAGAGGTGTGAGAACAGGTCAGCAGGAAACTGTCTCATAACCTGACGGTTTAGGTTAAATTAACTTAGTTTTAGGTTTTATCAAATTTAAGCAGTCTATCCTTTTTGCCTGTACTTATAGACCTGAAAAGATGGTGACCTGAGCTAATATTATAAGTCAGGGCTTTAACCATCTCCTGCAATAACTGTGGTTTTGCTAACACCTAAAACATTTGATGAAAAGGTTGAGGGTTTGTACAGCCCTCAAATCGGGAGACTGCTTCTAGTTTTTAATCACATCGATGAAGTAGTAACAGGAGAGTCCATGGGACTTTATTTTCACTATAATAGATATTTCTCCTGGGTGGTTGTTCTAGGGGCTCAGAAATTGGGTGGGCTCCTATAGGGTCTAGACACTGAGTTTGGGTGAGCTTTTAAGAGCAATGGGTTTATGACTGGGCTTAATCTTCATTCCTCTACCAGTATCTGTCAGCATTGGCTGAAGCCTCCTGCCCCCTCCAAAGGGGATATTGCTCTGTGAAGAGACAGTGTCTGACTACCTGAATCACTGCCGTGCTATTTGTGCAACTCCTTTTTGGTCTCTATTTAAATACCTTGTCYGCTGAAATGTCTTCTCCTATTATGAGCCAGTTGGTACTGGGACTGGGATAAGGAGCCTCTTCCTAAATGAGCCCTGGGAGGTGTTTGGGTGAGCCCTGGCCAGAGCTGAAACACCTGGAGAGAAGTTCTGGTGGGCATTGCAAGGTGGTCACAACAGCTATCATTTTCCAGGAGACAGGCTGAATAACTGTATCCATCCTCTTGAAAACAGCCTGGGAAGCTGGTGAAGGGAACTGGTCTGGCTAGAAAAGAATGAAATAGCCTAGACCTGCAGCTTTGGCTACAAAGTGAAATATTCAATTTTGTTTTTCTTTTTTTTTTAAATTGTCGCTCAGTATAATTTTGTCTGAAGTTTTCTCATGCTGTTTCTGCTCTTGGAGGAGGTTAAGTGGGAAAACTAGGTTCTGTCCAAGGGTATGAGCTTGTCAGAAAGCCACTTAATGCGAGGGCATGTAGCTAGGAAAGTACTGAGTTCCCTCTTTGTGGACTACAACCTTTTACTACAAAGAAGGAAAAGCACGAGATGCAATTACCATTTGGGGTTTTCATATGTCAGAACTAGGAATAAAAGGGGGATGCAGCAAGGGACCAGACCACGCTGACTTTTCTTCCTTGAGCACTGTCTTACCCCGTGCAAGTCCTGCAGTATTTTGCTTCCACAGATACTGCTCCATTGTTCAATCTCTTGGGTGCATCAGTGCCATTGTGTGAACAAAACTTTGCAGAAGCTGACCCTAGAGGAGTTTGGTTTAGACAGTTACCTGTGATAAGTTGAGGAGAGTCAGAGATGGTCTCCAAACTGTTAGAGATAAACAATTTAGGATAAAAATGTAGCTTTTAAAATTATAATTAACTTCTGATTTCATCATTTTAAAGCATTTTAAACATCAACCCTAATGTTAATTGACTGACAATTGGGTGGCATGATGAGCAGATGCCACTTACCTGTTCCTTGGCACTCTGAGCAGATACTACCTGCCTTCTACCAGGCATTATAAACAGATTCAATGTGTTCATTGGCAATGTGAGAGAAAAACACYTCCTGTATTCCCTGGCAAAATGTGGAGGTGCCACTTGCTCTCTGCTTATTATCATAAACAAAGAGCTGGCATGTACTTTCTGCCTTGTATCGGCAGTAGAGATTGGAGATTGCTGTTTATTTCAGATGCACTCTTACCTTTAGATGCATATGATGTCTCATATTTTATGAACAATTAGTAGTAGAAGCAATCATCACAGCAATAACAGCAGTGCTGTATTTGTGCCTGGAAGCCCAGTCTCATATCTGTTCATGAGGCTGCTGGATTTTTCCATAAATAAAACTTCAGGAAAGGTGCCAGCTGAGGTTAGGTAGTTCCTCATTATTTACCCTGGCTTGTGAATTAAATTTATGGTGGTGTTCATAYAAAGCTTGAAGAATCTGTGTTTTGAGCATGGGCTCTTGGTGTTTTGGAGATTTGCTTTCTCTCTCAAATAGCTGATCAACTGGTGGCCAAAGGAGGAGTTCAGGCTGGAGTGGACACCCTAACGCTACAAATGTTGGCCGGAATCAGCCATTAGTAGCTCCTTTGTGGCAAATGCTCCTGCGGGAAACCTATAGAATTTGCTAATGTTAGAAATAAAAGCTTCAACAGATACTGCCCTGAAGGTCTGGAGAACAAACCAGAGTGTCCTGGAGGTCTTCTAGCTGTCCTGTGAAATGCTGTGAGAAGGATAGAATTCATCAGGGATTTTTCCGAGTGAAAGGTCCCCAGTTTCATTCACATCCAAGAAAAGTATGTGACATGGGCAAGCGCTACCCTTTATTGACGACTTGCAGGTATCAGTCCCGAATGCTGTTGCAGAGAGAATTTTCCTAACCAATCCCTTTGACTATGTGTCTCATTTAGTACTTCTCCACAGCTCTCCCTTTTCTGTCAAGCAGTAAATACACTTGTTATTTGTCCTCACTTTCATGAATGGCATATCTTACCCTTATGTATTATCTCTCATTAAGATGTTTCTCCTGCTTCTTTCCTGCCCAAGGCAGCAGCCTCCAATACTTTTGCCGTATTAACACTGCAAACACTTCCGCGTCTTCTCCCATGCTACCTTTCATGCTTGAATAAACTTCCTGTAAAAATTCACAAAACCCCTCATTATCTTCATTTAAATCCCTTTTAAAAGCTCTCCTAGGCTATGATACCCACAAGAGACCCCTTGATAACAGACCACTGGGTGTAGAGATAGCTGCTCCTTGCAATGACTGAGAGCACCTCAGCGTTTTCTCCCATCAGGTGACATAGTTTTGTATTGCCTTCATTTCTTTTCCTGTGTGAACGGTGGAATTTTGATATTGCTGGGGCTAGGCAGAGCTCCTGCAGACCTTGAGGATATGCTGCATTATCTCCTGCAGAAGTATTTGCCTCACAGAGAGGCCAGAGGAAGCTCTCCTGGGCATCAYGAGAGCCTAAAATAGAGTAGCAGCCCGGAAGGATGGCGCGTGTACGCCTTGTTTGAGCCAGGACAAAAGTGTCTAAATTTGTTTTTCCTGTTGTAACAGCTGTTACAATTAGGACCTGAGCCTTCTAAACTACTGGCGAAGTTTTCGTTTTAAGCATTYGTGATGCTGGTGGAGCAATGTTATGCCGTGAGACAAGTGTCCAGCAAGCTGTGTGGGCAACATARACCAGCAGACAGACTTTCTAATGATGCAGGCATCTATTTGAGCAAGCTCTCGGGCACATCAAACTGTCACATAAGATTTCCATGACGAGCTGGCATGAAATCCAAATTATGGGTGACTATTGCTTTCCACTCTGCTGACAATTTATTGGGAATCGCACTGAGTCTCTGCTGCAGGCCACTCCTTTAGCTTAACATGACCTGACAGACAGTAGCCAACATTGTGCGTCACAAGACAAAACATCACACAGTGCATCTGAAGAGAGAAAGGGGCAATCCTGGAGATAGAAATACTTTTTAAAGGTTTTATAGGGAAAGAGGAGTCTTCATTCACAAAAGCTCAGGATGGAGGTATTTAGCTCTGATTCCCCTCCATATCCTCAGGAAACTGGTGATGTGCTTCTAATGTAAAAACTACCACCGCTACCATCCTCCACCATGGATGACGCTTGAGACAGTGGGACATTCAATGACCAAATCCCTTGCTTGCCTTGTGGCAGCACCTCAACACCCTCTGCCTGGGTGGCAACTCCTGGTGCATTACACACTGAGCACTTCGCAAGAACAGCGATTCTCAACCAGGGTTCATATGGCTTTCAAATTGAAACATGCCTCCAGCACTTTCTTCTGCAATACAAATGTAAATTGCACTTAAACTCTTCCTCCTAATTTAATTTGAAAATAATATAAATCTCAGCCTTCTCCCCAGGTGATCAGAACTGCATGTGCTCTGTCAGGAAAAGACCATGCCCAGAAAGCTCTTTTGGCACAACTGCCTTCTTTGTGTATGAAATATCTAACCGCACTTCAGACCTCGTTATAATTTATCTTGCTCTTCCCTTCTCTACTCCTTTTCCCCCATATATTAGGTCCTACACAGACTACAAACTCACAAAGCTTAATGTGTGAATAAAACTTTTCACTATGCTCTTTTACAGCAGGTTTCAAATTAAATCAAACAATAAGAAACTTCACTGACACTGCCCAATGTCTCAGCGAGCTTGGATCCTCCCAGAAGGTCCATTCCTGCAAATACCACATTTCTGTAGGCCCAGTAACAAAGCATTAAGGCACATAGACATGCAAATGTGAGTTGGCCTCCCTGAACCTGGCAGGGGCAAGCACACCAGGTGCATTCGCAACATCAGAGGCAGTTGCATTGCATAGCCAGTAGATACTTTGGAGCAGCCCCATTTGAAATGATCCGGGAAAGCCACAGCCCTCTGTGCAAATAAAGATGTCGGCATGTCCCTGGAGAGAACCGGTGTGCCTTTTCTGATTTCACCACTGCACTGTATGGGTTGTGTCAATAGAAGGCCACAGCGCTTTTCTGGCCGAGGGACTGCCAGAAGTTCGGTGGGAGGTGATCATGGGCTGCTGGTGTAATTACAGCGGAGGAAAGTGCAGCAGCAAGTGGCCTTGCATGCAAAAGGCTGCAGGGCTGTAAGAGGGGTGGAGGGCTATACAGTTTAGCAGCTGTGCTGCTCTGTCTGTGCAGAAAGTTAAGTGGTAGCCTACAGGACCGGAGCTGTTGGCTCCTGATGGGTTCAGCTCAAAAGCAAAGTCGCAGTAAAGTTATAAGGGAAGGGAGAGGCATCATTCAGACAGAGTGGAATTAAGGTTTTATGTGGATTTACATTCATTTACCAATTTCTGATTTTCAAGACGTGGCTTTTCCTGATTTAGAAAGTTCCATCAACCAACCTTAGCTCTTCACTTTGCAGTTCAATCCCTCCTTCTCTCTGGTGGGAATGAAAGCATTATTTGTAAGAGTTAGGATTATACAGGGAGCTGTAATTGCCATCCGTATTTTCAGTTCACGTTATTGCATGGATGAGAGATCCATGTCATTTCCGAGTGTTTTCCACCCTCTTCTGTTTATACTCTACTGGTAGTGAAATGGGTGCCACAATCCCCCACAGACCAGTTTCCCCAGTGCAGTGTTGGAAAGTCCTGCCTATTTTGCTATAAGGAGGTAATCATAGAATCATAGAATTGTTTAGGCTGGAAAAGACCTTTAAGATCATTGAGTCCAAATGGTAACTCTTTGACTACTTGATGCAGCTCCCTCCCTGCCTGCCTCTTGCAGCCCCTTCCCGCACCCCCCCGCCCCGAGAGCCAGCTCATCCCTGGCTAGAGGAGTTCAGCTGGCTCCCTTTTCCTTCCTAACAGGGATGTGCAACAGCTAGGGGAAATGCTGGGTGATTAAGGCTCTAATTAGAAACGTGTTTCAGTTGATCATGTGTGTAGGAAGAAAATAAGAAGTATTCTTCCCCGGAGGAGTGCGGGTAGGGGCTGTATGCTGGGCACTTCTGCTTTCAACAGCTCTGGTGCTGGATAAGCTCTGCCCCTTGTGGTGTACAGTGTCTGGCCTTTAAACAGAAAGATTTTTTTGGAGGTATGTGGTGTGCCACATTTGAATCCATGTCATGTAGTGAGCTGAGCGAGAAGAGCCCATGTCACCTGATGCAACTGCTGCAAGCAGAAAGACCCCCCCATTCATCTCAGAGGGTCTCTGAGCCCCTCTCACAGCCTCCCCCTCTAACCACTGCCTGGGGCTGTGACAGCTGTGACATTTGGGTGTCTCTAACATTCGCCTCATTTCAGGCTGCTGGGGTTGGTGGAGGCTTCAGAGTGCAACTCAGCTCATACACACATGGGAAAGGCTTTTCCAGATCTAAGTCTGTGGGGCTGCAAGGATGGGGCTCAGGGACCTTCCTAGGGTGGGGACACACCACATCCAGCACACATACAGGACATAGGAAAAGGCAATGTCACGTGGCTGTGCTTTTCCAAGTCTAGCTCACAAAAGCGAACAGAAACCTCCTGGGATTCAAGGACACTGAGGTCCCAGATCATGCAAGAAAACTCCATCCTTTAGCTCATCTGTTAGAGGAAAATAGAGCATGAAAGTTGCTATGCCGTTATTCTTCCTACCTTGCTTGGCTACCTACCCTCACATTATTTTTAACCTCTTACTACCTTTATCTGCACCTCTGTCCTTTTTGTGAGTCCCTGGTCTTTTCTACCTCTCACACATCCCATTTACTCCTTGTCCCCATCCCATATCCCCTTCCCCTTCCCTTCCCTAATCCCTGCCTGCAAGCATTTCCATGTGTCTGTCACTTTCTCTTTGAAAATACTTCTAAGCATCTTCTGTTCTTCTCAGATCGTATCTCCCCAAGATAAAAATTCTATAATAAAACCCCTTTTGACAGAGTCAGGCAGCAGCAACATTCGTTTTTCTTTTTTTCCAGGCTCCTGCCAAGCTCTCCGATCCAAGCTGACACTGACTGGCTGTGGGTCAGATTTGGTGGCTACTGCATGTCCCCCAAAGCTACCCACTGGATGTGAAATCTGGCAGGCTAGACAGCCTTTCAGCTACTTGGCCTACACATGCACTATGCAATTTGTTTGGTCTATGAGCATTAGGCTCTATCTTGATCTCTCCACGGAGCTTAACTCTTCACTAGATGCTGTTGGAAATGGTGCTGTCTCCAGGTGTATCGTAGATGCCATTAACTGAAGTAATTGTTACTCGACCCCATTGTGTGGGAAGTGCGAGAGTTCAAGAAAGGCTCCCCAAGACGACTGGGCTGTCATGGTAACAGATGGAAAGGATGGTGTCTGACCGCCTAATCATGCAGCGCACGGGGTAAGTAATGAGTGGTACTGTACCGCACAACACGGCGCCATCCTGTGCTGCTGTGACGAGGAACATCGGCAGCGAGTGATGCTGGGGATACTAAATGAGAAGGAAAATACATRTAAAGGGGTGGGAGATAGATACTTAAAATCCATAGGAAAGATTATCCTGAAGCACACTACTGTTCACCTGGTAGGGTGGAAATCTTAACAAACGCAGCAATTATGTCTTGAGAAGAATTTGGGCACCTTCACATAGAAACCTCTGGATAAATAGTGGCCCAAGGGGAGGTGAATGCTGTTCCCTGGCCCTTCCTTAAGTTTCTTGATTACTACTATAAAGGTATCTTAATCTTAAAGTAATCAGATATGATCTTACCATTTTAAATAATTCTACATAAGGCAAAAATGATTTCTGTTGGCTACTGTCCAAAAGGCAGTCAGTCTTTTTCTCATTTGCTGGTCTCAAAACCGCAGCTCACCTCTGCTTGGATTTTCTAGCATTTCCTGGGCATCTAAACTCCAATTAGCCTGTCTAATGCTACACTAACACAGTCTGACTGCTGTGTTACTGTATACTAAACTGATATTTATTCTTACCCTATTCTACCTATGACGGCTATATGATATCTAAATGATCTACATCTATACCTGTATCTATCTGTTCTTGCACGCTAAGTATTATTCTTAGGCCTGCGATTAAAGGATGGCTCTATACCGCTGAGCAACCAGACCACTTTGGACATTATCACAACCTGTTTTGAGACTTGGGTCAGTATTAGCAGGACAGTGTGGTGGTCTGTCAACCTGTCACTCCTTTAAGCTGTGCTCTCACATCTCCAGATGGAGCTCAAACCCTTCCTTGTACAGCCCCCAGGTAGCACCTGAGCACCCTGAATACTGACTTTTAAATGGAAGAGGTTGTCCCCCTTAACCTCGTTAATGTATCTTGCCTGTCTCTTTTAACTGGTTTTGCTGTAGTGGTACTAGTTAGGCTTAGTCGGTGAGCTGCGTTAGGACTTGTGAGCTTCTGGAGATCCTTTCACTGTAGTGGCTGTGGTTGAAATAAAGGTGCTGACTTTGGGATGGATTTACCATTCCCAAGGAAAGACAGCAGCTCGCGATAAAGCTAAAATCGGTGGAGTGGAGTGAAATGGGCAGGTAACACTGACCCATCAAAGGGTATCTGGAGCCAACTGCAATGGCAATAGAGCTCACTCTTTAAATGGTGTGGTTGTGTGGGGACATCTGTTGCCCAAGGCGGAGCCTTAGGATAAATGGCTAGCTTTACTGGTCTGGAAAGAGTATTTAGAGACCACACCCAGCCCTTTACCAATGTGTTAAATTAGTTCAAATTAAGCCAATTAACTCAAGCCATAAAATCTGAGGTAGTTGCACTCAGACAATATTCCTGACTGTTGATGAAAATGGAATGCAATAAAAAACTTAATTATTTTAGCTCTTAGAAGTTAAGCAAAATAAATCTTACTTTATAGTTTTTTCAAACTAGATAATAGCAGATAATAAGAGCTATGGGACAGCGGACTTGATAATGAATGTCATCAATAAAACCCAAAATAGTAGGCCAAAACCTCCTTCTCTGTATGTCAAAAGTAGCAAGTTTCTTTATCAAACCTATTAGTGTGCAAGGGCCATGCACAACTGAGGTGCAAGATAGGGGAGACAAAGAATCATATTCCTGAACAAACTTAAAATGCTCTAAAATGAATTCCCTATTTATATGTATCGGTTTATAACCTCAGTTTCATGACCTTGATCTGAGTAATTATCAATAAAAGAATGGATGATTGAACATAACTTAGAGACCAAAATCTGTGAGTGTGATATTACTGACAGTGAGGTACTCTTTCTTCTACAGCTGGCTAGAGCCTTCAGCTCTGGATTAAGCAATGTCACCATGTCGTCACATGTGGCTAGTTTTATCCTGAGGAAGAGAAGCACCTTCGGATCCCTCCAAACTCAGTGGGAGGAAATTGGTAACTGCGGGTTGTGTTTCAGGGCAGAGCCCAACTTCCAGGGCTGGATATGCATGAGCACGGGAAAAGGCTGGATGTCTGCTGCTCTCCATTATTTTGTGTGTTCGTTCCACATATGAAAAAAACACTGAAATTAAAGCCAGCACCCAATGAGCGTGCACTGAATGGAATTGCTTGGGAGTATCACTTTATCAGACAGTTTAAGGATAGCAATTTTGTCAGTTAAAATAGAGCTGTTCCCAGTTCTTCCTCTTTGACTGCCTTCTCTCTCCACCTGTGGCTCAAGTTTTTATTATTTTATCCTGTTCTTTTGCATCCATATCATTTTTCTTCTCTTTATCCCCCTTCTCCCCTCATGCCTCATTTCTTGTTCTTCATTATTTTCTTTCGCTCTTCTCCCTTTTTTTTGGTTTACAATTCTTCTTTGGTTGTCCCACATACCATTTCACTACCTTTGTCCCCTGTAGCTTATTTCCAGATCACCTACTCCTTTCCACTGCACATCTGTTCCCTCATGATTCTCCACCTTCTCCTCCACGGGACAGTAATGGACATCAGCCAACACCTCCCTCTCCTCCTCTGCATGAGGGTTTCAGGGAAACATATTAGAAGAAATAGGGCCATACRAAGAAGCACAGGATCCTCCTTTGCTTGCTGGTCAGTCAACCAGCTACTCTGGTGGGATGGAGATGGGCAGGCAGAGTGACCGGGAGGAAGCCAGCTCAGAAAGCTGTCCTCAGGAMATCCCTGGAGACTGGGAAGCAGTGCTCTCTGCTTCTTTCTGTTTCTGATTCTCCTGTAAGCATCTGCTCTCGGCCACTGTCAGGGGTAATGAGCTGGATGGCCCTTTGGTCAGCCCTAGCAAGGCCAGCCTCGGCACTGCCTGCCAGCAGGTGATAGAGCGGTGCTGTCGAGAGTGCTCAGGCAAGGGCACCCTCTCCAGTGGAGAGGTCTCGAGCTTTCGGTGAATCACATCACTTCTTCCTCAGTGGCAGAAAGGGTCAAATTCTGACCTCCTGGGGATTTGCACAAGCATTTTCAGCCACAAACACACAAGCAAAGTTTCGCATGGATGGCTGAGTCTTGCAACTCTTTTCAGACTAGAGGGACAATTCTGCCTGCCCACAAAGAAATAATAGAAAAGGAAAAAGCAAAATGAATAGCACAATCCTCTAATCTGATTCCAAACATCTAAACTCAATCTCCCTCTGCCTGTGCTTGCTGATCACTTGCAAGACAGACTTTCCCCATCAGCAGCCCTAGTCCTGGGCTCGGATGTGCTCAGTCCCTCTGCTCAGGGCTGATCAGCCCTAGCCCTAGCAGCAACGGGCAGGCAACGGCAATGCTGTGGTCAGCTCTGTGGTCAGATAGAGAGGAAGATGCACGTGACGCTGCGCTTTTGGGTTACTTAACTCTTTGTCAGAGCACTATGAAATACTTGGCTTCTTTATTCACGCCGCCTTCTCCTGGCCCTGGGAGTCACAGATGTGCCACTGGCTACAGTGCAGCACACGTAACTGTGTCTTTTTACAGGAGTAGCCCACGGAGGGTAAACCTGCAGGTCATGGATGCAAACATGTGAGGCTGTATGGCATCAGCTGATGAGCCAGTTCATGTAACAAGAAAGCAGCAGCAGAAAAATTAGGAAATAAAATATGCTGGTGATTATTTTAAAGGAAACCCATGGTATATTAGAAGGAAAATATTAAATTTACCAAATCTTGGTTCTAACCTACTAAAGTCCATCCTGGCTCCATTTTAAATACTGTCCAAAACAACCTTCAGTGAGTGTTGAACTATCTGCAAAAGAGACAACCATCAGCTACACAGCCAGCAGCAGGCACCTTGATCCCCAACAAGGATATCACTATAGACCCAGACCTTTTGGCAAAAAATTGGGCACCAGGAGGAACATGGTGGTCAGGCAGTGACAGCAACCCTTCCTCTGACTGCTGGCTCCTGCCGGCAGGTCTGCTTTGGCTGGCCACTGCCTGCTGCAGTCTCCCTGTGCCACCCTCTGGTCTTTCTGGTTCGCAGTGAGAAATGGAGACAACAGCAACTTGTGACACCCCAGTTGGCTTATTGATAGTCTTATTCTGGTCAGTCGGTGCATGTCTTCCTTTCAAGGAACAGCAACATGTGCCCATGTGCCACCCCATTGCTCCCGCAGCTGCTGAGACTGCATTTTGAGGTGCCTCTGCTGGCAGGGGGTTTGCTTGCCTGTCCTCTGATGGTGCAGAGCTACAGTCATCTTCACATGACCTCCATCACCTTGCTGATTACCAGCACTTGAGTTTGGGCTTGGGAACTATGTGCTGAATATAGGAGGTAGGAACTGGACTTCTGTTGAAAAGTGGATTTCCCCCCCTCCCCCAATGATTTGTTTTAATCAGAAGGTTCTAGCCAAATGTTTAGTCTCGAGACTAAAACTGCTTTCCTTCCAGAGGTAAGACAAACACTGGGTACTTAAAAATAAGTTTATAGGCACTGCAGTGATAATCTGATTTTAGAACTCAGCAGTCATCATTTTCTCTACACTGATAATGATAGACAGGTAAGAAAATAGCTTGACTGTAGCTCTCTATTCCAGCTGGCAAAAAGGATTCACTTACCTTCAACAGGAATTTCCAATAAATCTGTATTTAGTAGCCTTCATAGTCTATCACTTGATGAAATTACTTTCCTTCGTGAATGTGCAATAAAGTCTGACAGTGATATATGTAAGGACATTAAATTTTCAATGGCCGTGTTATGAACAAAGGTGATCTAACAAAAAATAACATACTTTAAGGCGCAGACAGCAGGGCCCTGTCTCTGATCTCATTGACAAGGCTTAACAGTGGTAGACCTCTCTTTACATTAGTAAAATCATTCATTTATATGGATATATGGGAGAGGAGATCTTTCTTC
Source organism: Phoebastria nigripes (assembly GCA_035582835.1). Taxonomy (NCBI): domain Eukaryota; kingdom Metazoa; phylum Chordata; class Aves; order Procellariiformes; family Diomedeidae; genus Phoebastria; species Phoebastria nigripes. Next base: position 17,862 of record JAYKAV010001787.1, read on the forward strand.
CACAGGTCTGGTTCTCCTCTCCCACACATCCATTCAAATGGATGATTTTACTAATGTAAAGTATATTATTTTTTGTTTGATCACGTTTGTTCATGAGGTCTAGTTCACTGTAAAGCCAGAGATAGGAATTCATTAATGAAAAAAGAGAACAAATCATGTGTGTGACATAGGCTGAAAAAACTATTATTATCCTGCCCAGAAAAAATATTCGCCTCAGCAGACTATGATTTCCCCTATGCCATTTCCCATTTATGTTTGGAAAGCTAAAATTGTGCTGTTTCTCATACAGAGGAAAATCTTCATTCTGGTAGTCAAGTCTCTGCGGGTTCCTGATGGTTATTAACTACTCCTCTGACATGGTTAAAGATCCAGTTCTATTTTTAAAGGTAAGAAAAAGACTAGTATTTGCTTGAGGATTATGGTTTAAAGTGATCGATGTGCTCATATGTGTTTTCTTATGACTGRGTACTTTGCATATTCTCTTATTGCCTCCACTTTACCTGGGAAAACTGACTGTCCTTGCATGGCCCTTTGCTTTTCTCTCTCTCTCTTTTAATTCTGTGTGTTTATTGGATTTCATTTCTGGAGGACGTCTTACAGAAAGGTTTTTCGTATCCTAGTTAAAAGGTGCTGCCCTTTTATCACTTGACTAAGGCTGAAATCCAATTTGAGCCCTCCTGTGTGCCACTCTTTATTTATGGTATCATTACAGTTTGTTTCAGAAGAGCAAACCCTCTGCAAAGCTTTCAGGATACTTATCTAGCAAACACTGTCACTTAGCTATGGCTGGAGTCCAATCTGATGCATTAAATTCTAGCCTCACATAAAGATAATGCTTTTAATCAGAAAAGTGAGACAAGTTGTAAGAGCTTGTTCACAGTATCTGTCAGCAGGGAACTAGAGTGAAATCAGGACAAAGTCTAAGTCTTTGTTTCCAGAGATGTTTTTTTCTTGAGCTACGAAGGCTTATTAACAGCAGGACTAGATAAATGCAAGGAAAGGAAGGGCAAGCCTACACTGCTCTAGCTTGTACTTGGTAACTGCTGCACCCATGCTCCCACCCTATAGAAAATGTGAGGTAGTGGGCCTTCAGCTATAGAGAGGCAAGTGCCAAAAGCATGGACAGGGGTGGATGCTGCAGAAGTGCTGATGCGGTACGGATCCTCTCTCTAGCTCTCCAGCACCAGCTTGCACAGCTGTGTTGCCAGTTTGCTATGGAAGAGGTGGAAGCTGATGGGCCAACAAAGCTATTACAAAGTGTTGGAGCATCTAGGCTCATCAGCTGTTGTGGGGATTATGGGCCAAATTGTTTTCCCTCTTCTTGGAGGCCACCACTAAATTTTTGCAGAAAAGGTGTCCATTGAGGGAATTTGGAAATAGTTGATTAATCTGGCCTGCTGATTTCCTTGCAATTGCATCTAACATTTCTAATGTGATATTCCTGGTCCACTTGCAACATTTCCTCTTCTATAGAGGATCATATAAGAACAGACAGAATTGCTCATTGCATTAGTGCAGGAGCTGATTTACATGTATGAGTGTAAATTCCTGACTGGTACAGATCAGCCACTTTTGAGCTGTGGTAATTTCTACAAACTCAGAGTGGTATACCGGTGATGTATCAAAAAAAATTATCTTCTTAAAAATAAACAGCCCAATACCCGACCCACATCTCTGAAGTAAATATGAAAGCATAGTAACGTTCATAAACTTGATGAAATTCTACTGGAGTTACACATTTCCTTGCCATCTCTCTGTAAATGATTACATAAGGAAGCGCCGTCCTTACAGTTTAAAAGAAGCAACATTCTGGGACAAGATAAGGATAATTTTAGCAGTTATAGTTTTAAATATAAAAGATTTCATTGATCTTAAAGCCTAGTTTTAGCTTTCTATAAATACATATACATTAATTGGCTTTGAATAAAAGACAAATCAAAAGACATGCTATTCTTAAAACTCAGCTAGGTTTCAGGTATGTATTCAGCAGTGTGCATCTAAAATAACAATTCTTACATAAACTACCCATAATGATTAAAATACATTTCTGAACCTCACTGCCTTAATCTTCACAGTAGTTTTTAGTGATATGGAGAAATAGCAGAAGTGCTTACGACCCATACCTCATTAAGGGCACTCAATTTTTAAGACCTTATGCTTTCAAAATTTATACACTTCTCAGATGCAAGGAGTTGGAGTTTTTATGTCAGCTGGAACCCTGCTATATACCAACACCAAGTAATAAAATCTCTGCAGAAGACAATATCAAGTCCAAATGAGACCGGTAAGCACTTCACACCTAATCACAAAAACAGTGTTTAGTGGAAAATGCCCCTCTCACAGCAGGAGTGGTAAAAGATGTAATCAGCAAAGCAGGGCAGGAGTCACATATACAGCTTTTCAAAAACCCCGTTTCTGGTCAAAGCGTTGAGACACTGTGCGGTCAGACCTCTTCTTCGGAGTTTGCACGAGGCTGAGCCTGAAAAGCAGTTATATGGCTCTTGGTCCACATCTGCATGAGAGGTAGAGATTGAACTGAAGGTGTGAAGACACAGGAAAATTCATAGCATGCCTGGATGCTCTCACTCAGGAGTTTTAAGTGGCTGTAGATCTCTGTAGTTTATGCCTTGGAGAATTAAATTATAGTGAATTAAAGACTCTGCTGCACAAACTCAGGTGATTCATGCTGGGAAGATTTAACCAGTTAGCAGTCCGTTCACTCCTCTAGCTGGAGACTTCTTCCAGCAGGGTCATAACTTGGCCTGCCTTCAGCCTCTCTGCAGTGCTGCAGTTATCACTCTGTCTTATTAATTGCTTGCACAATCAATTGCAGTTTGGATTAACTGTCGAGTCAATGAACTGTGGCACTAGGAATTAGACCTTCCCCATCTCCTGCACAATTGCTTTGGTGATAGGAATAAGCGGGGAGGACAGACAGGTGGAAAAGGCGGTGTCCTCTGTCACGCCAGCTAGATCTTGCAGAGCCTATGTGTTAGGACCCTAAAGCCATCTTAGCATCTTCTCGCAGACTAAATGTGCTTTGAATTACGTGCATCGCCTCCTGCCTGCAGCAGGTTTGCCTTGACCTTCCTGAGCATGTCTGTGTGTAAACAGACCCCTAAAAAGGGGCTTCTCTCCTACCGAGGCCAACAGGAGAGGGAGGATGGCTGAGTGTTCCTACCACCTAGGGTTACCCCAGGAATAGTCGTGTGGGAATTAAAAGGCACTTTTGCTGTTTGCCTCCTTACGTTGCCTGGTTTTCTTACTGAAGCCATAAGCTTGAGACTGTTGCTACAGGCAGGGATGCTGAGTGACAAAAGGTCTGTACTATCCACTTCAAGAAAAAATACGCCAGCGTGAGGTAGGTGTAGAAGGAGCTGAACCCCATAGGGATGTAAGTTCAGAAGTGGCTGAGCACTGTGTATTGAAGGAAATGAAATAAAAAGGAATAAGGGCATGAATAGACTTGTATGCGATGATCTTGAGTGGCTCCCCTGCCTGCAGTGGCTGGGGAAGGGGATGCTGTGGCTCTGGTCCCTTTCTGTGCCTGCTGAGGTTTCCTGTGGAGGTCCCTGGGCTGGCCATGGCAGGAGGGCTGAGTGGCAGAAGGCAGGACAGCTCTCCGCCTCTTCTGTAGGTCAGGAACAGGAAAGCAACAGACTGAAAAGTTAAAAGCAACCATCAAGGTCAAGACGGCCCTGAGTTAATTCTTATCTGAATTATTAGTGAAACCAAACCAAACCCTCCCCTTTTAATGCAATGCTTTCCTGTGATGGAGAATCCAATTTACCCTTAGTAAATTGGTCCAGTGATTAAGTACAGACATTGTTTAAAAACTACACTGGSTTTCGAGTCTCATTTTTTCTAGCTTCAGGTTCTAGCCATTTGATCTTTGATGCATTTGACTGCAGGTAACAGACTGAGATCTGCTCAAATTCTTTTTCCCCAGGTAGGAATTTTTAGGACCTATCTAAGTAACCCCTCAGACCTGACAGGATAAATAGCTTGAGCCCCTGGAATTGGTTGTTCTTAAATGTGCTTTCAAATCCTCCAATCATTCTCAGGAAATTTCTTGGAATCTTTTCTAAGTTTTCAGAGTTTTTTTGAGTGACAGACACAGCGTTTCCATCACAGATGGGTAAGTCTCATATGCAGAGAAAATCTAAGCTCCCTACTTCTATCAATAATCCATAATTATGCACCTGATGACTACATCTGTCCAGGGCCACAGTGCTGTACTAAGAACTCACGCTGAACTGATTATCTGCAAATCTGTCCTGCTGAAGATAATGTTTGTTTACTGTGGAGAGCCAGGGGACGATTTATCCCGCTGCTGCCTTAAAATGCAAATACTTTTTCTAGGTGGCTGTGCTAAAACATGCAAGATGCCATTCCCCTCAGTCAGAGAGCCAGGCTCTCTAGCCCAGCTAATATTCTGCAATGACTTGCTCATGTTTTACCATGTGAAGATGAGGCGGCTGGTTTTTGCGAGTATGATGTGACCCACACTTGGTCTAGGGACACGAGAAAGAATTTAAATAAACTCATCAGTGCCAAGGGAACAAAGGGAGACACAACACAGCAACTGGCACCGCTCTCACTTGATTTCCCACAATGGCTTTGTCATCAGGACTAGATGCACTTGTCAAATTTCCTCTCCCTTGCAGAAAAAAATGAGAAAAGTTGACAACAATACATCCCTGAGGGCTGCACGCCCAGAGCTAATCTCTACAGCTCATCTCAAGGCTGTGCAGAACCGCCTGAGGAACACCAGTTTGTGAAAGCAAAATAGCCAGCATGCAGTTTATTTATAACAGCAGTGAGACCCGGAGGAACAGTGCTTGGGGGAGGGTGGAGCTCTCTGTGTAGGTTCGTATATTAGAGGATGAATATTTAGTCTTTCAGGTCTCTGTTGATGCTGCAAGTTTGCATTGTGGTAAGGTGGCTTGCCCATAACCTGCAGATATTAGAGGAGCCGTGGGTCGTATCCTGGTGGTCGTAATGCCTAATGTCCTAGGGAAATGATGTGATTAATGGGGCTGGAGGCACTTCATATGTGCTACAGCAGTGAATTGCACAAATAGTAGTCAGCAAAACCAGCATGGTTAACAATTCTGGTGTAGTAAGTATATGTCACCATGCTATATGGACATAGAGAAGAGGTTTCTGCAGTGAATGTGCTTGGGAGGAGTAGGGGACCTCTGGGCTTAAGCATCATAGGATGTAGACTGGAGACATGAAGATACAGGAGGAAGTACATTTAAGAAGGGTTTTGGGCATGATTCTCCACACCATTACTTTTAAGTGTCTCTTAAGTGAGAGAGGGAGCATTTTATACCTGTGTGTATTGGCACTGCAGAGCTGTGGGTGACAGCACACCGGAGGGGGTGACAGGGAGTGCACGCAGCGGGAGGGCTGGAAGGCATGTGAGTTGCCTTGGGTCTAAGACGGCTGTCCATCTTCTGGGGAGTTACCTGACTAAAGTGACCCCAAAGATTTTAAACCAGCATACAAATGAGAGTGAATTAAGGGGCACTAACACTATACATTTGCTCAAGTCATATTACTTAAACTCAAGATTACAGCAATGTAAAGAACCAAAGCACTGAGACATTTAAAGAAAAACAATTCTTTAACAGCCTTTCTACCAACATGAGAAGCTTGGGCAACAAACAAGAGGAATTACACATTCCCATTTGTGAAAAGAAATCGGATATCATCAGGAGTAGTGAGAGCTGGTTGGAAGACCAAGATAGCTGGAGTGCCCAAATACTGGCCATAGCCTCTGCAGGAACATTAAATTGGGCAGCAGGGGTGTGCGTGTTTTTGGGGTGCTTGTGGTAGGCTGGGAGGACCCCTCTGCATCAAAGATGCTGTTTGTACCCCAGAGTGATTTATTTCTAAAAGGCTAAGAGCTCTTATATGCTGATGGTCACAGGGCTGCATATGGAAGGAGGCGGTGGTTGAATGGAGCAGAAAGAGTGAAGGAGAAAGACCTTTGTAGGTCACCAAGAGCATCCCCTTATAATCTAAGTGAGGTAAGCAGAGGGAATAAGCAGAGGAAGTCAAATTTTGGAGCACATGTACTTTCTTCCACTCACACCATAATCTTAGAATTTCTAAAAATGGTAGGTAGTTTTCTAAGAACAAAAGAAAAACCCGTTTTACATATCATTAAGAAAACCCTGTATTGGTTATTATTCTGTTGGATAAGGCTACTTGGTTACTGCAGAAGAAAGTAAAAAGCATTGTTGAAATGTGAGTGATCAAACCCAATTGCATTTGCTGATCCTAACAGGAAGACAGATATATCCAGCAATCTCTCTCCCTCGCTTACTCTCTGCTCTAAAAAGGGATAGTTCTCAAAAGACAAAATCATAATGAGAAAAATTGAAACACCAGAGTACAAACAATAATAGAAAACTCTTCAAGAAAGGTTTATTAAATTTCAAGCCCCTGCAATTCAGCAATTGGGGAAAAACAGGCTACAACCTGCTGGAGATTAGAAGTGAGAGCAGCGATTATATGTGAAACCAAATACATGTATACACATTCATGCACATTCCCATATAGCAAATTGGAATATGAGGCTCTTAAATTTAACAGAAAATTCAGAAAATTGATAAAAGAGGCTAAAGACAATTCTGAACAGCCTAAACCTCTGTGTTTTAAAGGGATTCCTTAAATGTATGAGGAACAGATGAAACCTTAACATTGTACATGGAGTGTCATAGACAAGGATGATAGAATTACCAGTCTTGATACTGAAAACTAGAATTTTTCTCATAATGGTGCTGTTGGAGCCATGATAGTTTAAAGATTTAGGTAGAGCAAATTTTGCAGGGAGTGATAAAATCTTTTATTAGACTTGCTATCAGTATGATCAAAACTATCTGTTAGTCTAATAAAGATATTACCTCTCCCCAAAAGCTTTGCCTCAGGATTGTTCAATAATTGTTCTGTGGTCAGAAAGAAGCAGAATGATGGTTTCGTGTCTTAGCGTGGTAACAAACACTTTCTCTTCTTTCTTAATTAGGGAGGATGTTAAACAGCAACTATTGAAGTTAAACATTTTAAAATCTCAGGACTATAGTGCTTGTATTCAGAAGCATTGAAAGGGTTGCCTGAGGAGATTTATGAACTGCTTGCACTGATTTCTAGCATGTCTTGGAGCATGAGGGCTGAGGGATGCCAGAGCTAATATTATACCACAGTTTAAAAGGGTAAATTGAATGACCCAGCAAATTATAGACCAATTAATCTAGCAACTCTCTGGAGGAGACACCGTGTAAAAATACAAGAGGATCTGTAAGTAATGAATTAAAAACAATCGCAGAAGTATTGCTGTAGGTTTATGAAACATCAGTTTGCTCAGCTTAATGATGTCAACGCAGTATATTTTGATTTCTGCAAAACAATTGAAATCTGCCATCTTGATGAAAATATTGGCAGTCTGCAAATATCATGGTGGGCCCTTACTAGGTCGATCATATGCCAGTTAATCTGCTAAATTGCAAAATGTAACTGTGAATGGAAAACTATTATCCAAAGGAGGGTATGTCTGTCAGCTCTCCACAAGAACTCATTCTGGTACTGGTTTAACAATTTAGCAACTACCAATATAGTACTATTCAGCAATTATTATTTATTATTTAGCAATTTTATGAATGATTTGGAATAATCATCATCTGTAGAGCTTGTAGCGGTGGTGAAACTGGTGGAGTGGTTAGTAACTTGGAGGGAAGACAGCAGCCATGCAAGGTGATGTGTCTAGGGAGAAAGCATGATGGGCGTCTCATTAACAGCATTGTATCTTCCAACGCAGTAACACTGAGATCTGCTCAGGGCTTGTAGTGGAAGGTGCATTGAATATATGTGCCAGCCGGGCTGTTGAGGCAGAGCAGGTGGATGCAGTGCTTAGGTGTACAGGGGAGAGGCTGTCAAGAGCAGTCGGGGGTGCGGCAGTAGCTCTCTGTGGAGCAGCAGCGATGCGGTTAACACCGCACTGCACCCCGTCCTGATAGCCTGACTGAGAAGCACTGAGAAATTGGAGAGGGTTCAGAAAAGAGCGACTAGATTATGTGCAAGTCTGAAAACATGCCCTGAAGATAGTAAACCTGCAGTGCAAGTGAGCTTCTAATCAGAAGGGCCCGATCATTCACTGTGCAGACAGCTTCAACTGCCATTAAACCTTTTTTTTAAAAGAGAGATTAAAGTTGTTTTCTTTACTAGGGTGTGTCTAGTTTATCCAAGGTAAAGAGGCGAGCTGTTCATTTTATGTGTCTACCCAGAGGAGAAGAAGATGCTGTAAAAGCCAGCTCTGTAATGCAGCAGGAAAAAAGAGTAAGAACAGAGATGGGAGAGATATTCAGGATGGACATAAATATAAATGCATGCTTTTCTTTCCTTTTTTTTTTTTTTTTTTTTTTTTTTTTTTTTTTGTTAAACAGAGAAATATTTACCTATGTAGGCATCTTATGTTGGGGTCACTATGCCGCTTAGACTTCTAACTACGCTCAGTTACCTTTCCAGGAGACTCAACACAAGTGCAACAAAGCTGTAAGTTTGCTGCAGATGATGCTGGGTGAGGTTGCCTGTGCCACGCAGGCAYCACTGTCAGAATTGCCTTCCTGGCCTTAAAATCTTAGAAGCGAGGAATGTCTCACTGGTTTAAATGAGCAAGGGCTTCAGCCTGAAGAGATGAGTAAGCTCAGTTGGCAAAATAGTAGGAATCTGCTGGAAGGCCTGGGTTTAAGGGCAGTTGAGGGTGTCCGTACAGTGAAGGGTTGGGCTCTTTGGACAAAGCAGTTCATTTGTACTGCTGTTTACACTGACAGAATCACATTAATTGTTTTTTTCCTCCTCCAGAATTTTAATGATCCTGTACAGATTTAACTTTGCCATTATGGGAAAGTGGTTCTTTCTTATGAACACAAGTGCTCAGCTTGGAAATCTCAAAGCACCTTTACAATCTCCAGCCCTGCGATAAAAGTCTCTGGATGGCAAAAACTGCAGAACACCCGTATAGATTTTATGAAATCAAACCCTTAGGCAAAACTCATTAAAAAAAAAAGCAGTTTACTTTGAAGTACTTTGCGTTTTGCTATATGTATTAAAATATATTTTGCTCTAATCTATTCCTATATTTGCAAGCAGAATCTAAAAGGAGATAATATCATGCAAAGAGTGCAGTGACCCGATACATTTACTATTACCATRTACTTGTAGAAGCCAAATGAAACAAGAGTGTTTTCAATTCCATGTAAATAAATATGTATTTTAATAACAGTTAATGTCAGTTCATAAAGGGAAGCACACTAGGAGAGTTCTTTAAGAGAAGATTACACTCTCAGTGCAAAATCCTTTCCTAGAAAGTGATTGAAAAGAAATATGAACTTACAAAATACAATCTCCAACACAGGAAAGTCTCAGTTCCATTTTGTTCTTCCTCCCTTAGGAAAGTGGAAAGGCATTATTAAGGCATATCAATCAATTTTGGTAGCACCTTTATTGCCTAATACTATCACTGTGTACATACTGACAATTTCTCCGCATATTGTTTACATAGCACATCTTACCAGTCCCTGCTTCCTCCATGTAGAAGTTATCACAAAAAAGTGCATGTCTTGATTTAATGCATGTGCACAAAGTCCTCGGTGATACTTTGACATTATCCACCACTGGCAGAACCCGGGAGAAATGTAAAGAAGAGAAGGTTCCTTTTGCTCGGGTAGCATAACCCTGTAATGTTACTCACAGTCAGTACTCCTCATTGGCTTTGCCTTCAAACCGTACAAGTATCTTTCAGGAGAAATGTGTCACGCAGTGGTGCACGAAGAATAAACTATAGGTGTAACTAGAATTAAAAAACCTGCACTTTATCACAAATCTGCTGTCAGACTCTGGTGTTGGCCAGAGTTCAGTACTGTTTGGATCTTGGGTTTCATCTCCACTCACCACAGACATAGAGTCAAGGTCAAAACTATGAGTGGTTGCCCCAGCATCTCCTTCAGCTCTTACATCTCCTTCGGCTCTTACATCTCCTTCGGCTCTTACATTTATTGCTTACTTAGCCTGAAATAGCACGTAGTGAGTCAATGCTGCCATACAGGAAGGTGGGACTGCAAGGAACCAGCTGTGTCTTCAGGACCGGTCCCCTCCCCATCACAGACAAACATGTTTTAGGCACTTTATTATAAAGAACCACTGAACACCTCTTGCATGTACCTTTCCTCACCAGCTACAAAACAAACTGAAGAAGTGTGGTAAAAGAGCAAAAACTCCAAATACAGTGTGCCACAGGACGGCTGAGGATGTTTCCAGTGTCCCAAGACTTGCAAAAGTGAGGTTTTAGTTGGAGAAAACTCCCAGACTGTCACGAAGTAGGTCATACCAAGCACAGAAAAAGATGGAAAGCAAAGAAAATAAAAGCAGTCAGCCGGGAAACAGTGATCATCGCAAACTGATCTGGAGAAAAATGGTTTTGACTCCAAACCAGATGATGAGTTTAACCCTGAACAAATGAGGGAAACATGCCAGCTTGCCACCTGGGGGGCTTTAATATCACTGAGCACACACTGTACTGTCTCCTGTGGACAAGCTCTTGTGCTTCAGAAGAAGGTGGAAAAAGCCCAGCCCCTCAGAAGCCATGTTATTATGTATAAGGAGGAAGAAAAAAGCAAAAGAACCCCCCACATCCCCTGTCCTAGTATTCTAGAGATTGGAGGCATGCGTAAGTGCAGAATAAATAAAGTGTGAACTAGCACTATTAACAAGCAAGTTCTSATCAACTCCCTGCCCTGCAGATATTGAGAAATTGGAGGTCTCAGGACTGATACAGCAATCCTATGCTTTAATTCCTTCTTTATACAATCCCTTCCATAAATTTATCATCCTCATTTCAAAACAATGGGAGGTCCAAGCTCCTACTATCTTGTATGTAGACTGCTTCACGGTTTCATTTTTTGGTTAATCAGAACCAGTTTTCCAATTTCCGGTCTGAATTTGTTCTTGATTCACTCATATCTATTTGATTTTGTATCAGTACTATTCTTAACTCAAACAATTATTCTTTCCTTGGTATGCACTTTCAAATCCATTTATAAATAGTCATGATAATGGTGATGTCACCAAGAAAACTGTATGTTTGAAAAACGGCATTGGGACAGCCCACATCATCTGGCAATGAGTAGTAACTGTTGACTGACTGCGACTGTGACTGCTTCTGGAACTTACGTTTTTTGGCTAGTACTGCTGAAACACTCAAACCATCTCACAATAGACCTCTTGCAGGTTAGAAGTGAGAAGATGATATAAATGGGGCCAGAATTATCATTTCAGAGACCTGGGCTCTCTTAGTACACACAATGTAGTATCTGCATTAGCATTTTTGAGTAGAACCATAATGTGTTTTGAAATGAATTTCCTGACCATCCCTCCTCACTCTACTTTTGGTTCCCACTGTGGAGTAGTCTTGGACCACATAGCTTTTTCAGAGCAAACTAGAGACATGCACCTAATGCACTCTGTCTGTGAATGCGGGTTCAGCTCTATGGGACCAGACTAGAAATAAATAAATAGCAAGGACTATCCATATAGGTGTTGTGAACCGCACACAAATATCGTGGACCTCTGGTCTTCAGATATTCCTCCCTACAGCTCCACTCCTCCTGGGCTGTGCTACCTGACAAGCCTTGGGTGCCCTGCACGACTATAGCAAGTGATTTTAAGGATCTGTGCCCCATGTTTGCCATTTGTAAGACAGGGCTAATTTGTGGTTTTTCTTGAGATCGTTAGAATTATCAGTGAATGTGCTTACAACAGTGATCACAGAAATTTTTATCACCTCTTCCTTTTTGTGGCACCAGAAATTTCCCATTGCTGTTCATTAGTAACCAACTGAGCAAAGGAAAAAAAAAAAAAATAGCTGACAATGAATTTCCTGAAAAAAACATGGTTCTGATGAACTAAAACCAATTAAATGTTTGGTTTGAATTTATTAACTATTTTTGAAATGAAAGGGTTTTTTTCAATATTTTACATTACTTTTTAAAATTTCCACAAGACATGTTATTTTTAATTTAAAATTAATACAAATTTTGTTTTAAAATATAAGACCTGATTATATAACAGAAAACTATATCCAAAGCATTTGATTTTTAGGTCAGATATGACATCTTTTTACTGCATCCAGAATGTATATTTTCTAGAGTTTTTCTTTGTCATTTTTCAGGTAAAAGTGTAAATATTCTGTTCTGACCTGAAACAAATTTCTGATAAGTTTTCAGATCAATCATGAAACTGAGAAGAAGAAAAGTAATCCATTATTTCCCAAGCTATCCAACAAAACACTGAAAACAAGCAAAATAAACCGAGTGTGAGATTACTTTTAAAAGAAAAATCCTCGCGTAACCTCAATATTCAGTGCAAGCCTCCTGTGGTTACACTACATCGCTGGAGCGCAGCTTTGAATCCTAGAACAGTCTCTGGTGCACTAATACATCATTAATGCGTCTGCCTTTGCCTCTGAACTGGCAGAGCATCTCTGCAGAGCATCTCTGCTTGAGACAACGAGATGTGCACCCTCTGGGAAGAAGGGTTTGCAGCTTAATGCAACCCTGGCTTGGTCGAGTGTCTGTCCTTACAGGGCAGTCACCATGAACAACTGGGTCTCATATGCAGATGTGTTGAATACATTCACACATTTAAAGCATTCCTCTTTACACTGACTTAGACTCAGTTAACAACATTAATGAGCCCTTTTAGCACAGTTTGACAATAGTTCCAAATTAGGCCGTTTTCTTTCTTTTTTTCCTTTTCTCTCCCTGTGTTGTGAAGCAAAGACAAATATATCTGAATTTTTTTCTTCTTATGATTGCAGCTTGAAATAATTAAAGTCAGTAACTCCCTTCTACCCAGCAGTGAGAAAGACTTTCCATCATACTCAGAAGTCATGTGATACTCAACTGGTTACTGGTTCCTGACTAGCTCCAGCAGGATTTTCTTTGAGATCTATTAGAGACTGCAAATCTTCAGCAGAAATTGCAAATAGAATAATTTACCTGCCTCCAGAGCAGCACAAATTTCTGGTGTCAGAATCTCATTGATTTGTTTCAAGATCATTAATAAAAGCCACATGGCAGGTATTCTGGGCCTTCATTTGTCTGAGCTCCCATGCAGGAGTTGATAGAAATAGTTCCAGTGCCAGTCCCTGTTAGATATTTGTTATGTACCAGATTATTTATTTCCTTGTGGTTTTTAGACCCTCAGTGAGCTGAATGTAGAAGGCTGCCCAGGTCTGTAAACCACAATTCCCCAACCTGCCTACAGGAACGGACACACTGATTAATTGGAGGGAGACAATTAATTAATACAAGTTTCGATGCCATAGAGCATGTGTTCCAATAAAGACAGGCCAGTCACTTCAGATTCTAGAAGAAAAGCAATAATGTAATGTGTAGCAATATTTAAAACAAAGACTAATTTTTCCTGTGACCTTCCAATCAAGCAGATGATAAAGAAGAAAGAGTTTTTTTCAAAATCGGTCAGGCTCGGTTTAGCCAGGGGGAACAGTGCTGGGTGGAGCTGGACGGCTCTCACTGCAATACTGCTTTGTGCCTGCATTAGCTATTTTTGTCCTCATCCCTGAGGCAGCAAAACAGCTGAGGAGCCTTGAGCTAGCCCTGAGAAGAATATAGTCTTCTAGCGATCTGGAAAGCACTATGTGCATACCTAATGGAGAACTGGATTGTTTTGTCCAGATTTACACCATGATTTAGGCAATGAGTTGCATAGTTTTGTTCCTTTGCTGGGTTAAGATTAACCCCATACTCTGATCGTGTTGCTAGTGTGATACTCTATATGTTCATATGGTAAATCATATATATCGTGAAAGCTTCAGTGATGGAGGATGTGAGGTAGGATGTCCTTTATTTTCAAGACTTCATTACTCTTACAGGAGCAATGACAGGAAGGAAATATTAAGGAATAAAACCACATATGCTAAAAGCACATGAACAAAGCACACTTTATGTTGCAGATATTCCTTTGCTCATTATTTAGTGAAATTCAGGCACTCCATTGGAATGAGTCTCCAGTCTACCGTAGGAAAGGCAGCAAACTGCAGTAATTGCATTTTGCAACCAGATTTTCCTATTACACAAAAACATAAGTTCATTCCCCAGCAAACACGTATGCTCAATAACACTGCTTCTAAGAAGAAATAAATATTTCCCAGGGCAGAGCCTCTGCCTATGGTCCTGGAGACGATAGCTACAGCTCTGATGGGAGCAACCAGCCCACAGAGAGCCCCTTCTTCCCGAGAGACTGACTTCCCCCTTCTGTGGTCACATTTTGCTGCTGCTGGCAACCTGGCTGTACGTTTTTCTTGGAGCCTCGTGGTTCATTGTTGTGGATCTGGTGTGTTTGGTGGAAAAAAAAACATTCCCCTGGCACCTTTCCCTTCTGGGTGTCAAAATGCACTGAAGGGTTCTGTAATTTGCTTTGCAGTGTATCTCCCTTTTGGAACATATTATTACATTTAATCTAGCAGTGTGGTGGGTGTTTGGGGTTCATGCTGAGCAGAATGCTTGCATACATTCCCTCCCTGAGATTTCACACAAATATGACAACCTTTCCAAGAATAGCTCCGGGAACATGGTGGTGTTTAAAGTTTCATTTTGTGGGGGTTTTGCTGCTGCTGCTTTAATTTTCAGACTTTTCTCAAATTTTTCAAAGAAAGCATCTCTTACATCATTATAATTCATAAATAACATATGAACATGCTAGGCCAATATATGACACAAAAATTCTTGGTATTTTACTAGATAACAGTGGTACAGATAGCAATTCAGAAAATTTCAAAATAAGTTTTCTTATTAAAGAAGATTTAATACCAGTTTCTCAATGTAATCACCATACACTATCTGATATCATTCGATTGATGAAGAGTAAATCTTCAGTGAGCACCACCACTGCAGCCCTTTTAAATTGTCTGTATTCAAAACTCATGACCTGGGCATCAACTTTTGTCCAAGGACATACGGAATATACTTATTTCTTTGGTCTTCCCAAGGCAATTCTGAGGATCTTCTTCCTCCTGAGCATGTGGAGCATTTTGTAGGAGTCACTGAGAACCTTAGGGAGCTGGCCCCTATACAGGAGTTGTAAACTCAGTATAGCAGACTTGACTCCCAGAGCACATTGTCTTTTTATTGATATAATTAGTCTTTTGTCCCATAAATGGAAAAACCTGGAAATGCATTAAAAAACCCTTGAAAGCATAGTGTAAATCTTTACCAATGCACAGAGAGAGAAATCCTGAAGTGAATGTGCATCTATTATAGGGCTGGAAATAAACTAATCTATTTTTCTGAATTTCCTTCTAGATGAAATGCTTATTTGAGAGGGAGGAGAAAGAGCAAAAAAATGACATATTTGCAGCAGTACGTGACAGAGGTTATATCAAGATGAATGCCTGCCTTTTTGCTGTGAGCGAATCTCTTCTGTCAGACTCCTATAAGGGTTCACTCGTGTGCAGCACTGTCTCCAACTTCTCACCTGGTATTAAATGCATCCTAACTCTTGTCACTTCAACAGCACAGACAGTAGAAATGAAATCTGGGGATCTTTTACATAGCACAGGAGAAACTACAACCCTAGTCACGGTCAGTGATCTGACTGAGCCCGGTTACAGCTATTTTTTTTTTTTCCTATGCACCTTTCAGATGCTGTTGACATGCAGAGAGCAGCAAATGCTGAGCACTTGCAGAGTGCTTGCAGATGGGATAAATTTTGTATCCCCTGCCTGTGCCGAGGTCCCTCTGAAGGGTTAGCAGGGCTGGCCATGGGTCAGGGCCAGCCACGTGAGCATCCCCGGAGGTCCCCTTTCACCCTCCCATGTCAAACTTGAATGTGCACTGTGGGGAGCCTCATAGTCCTTTGCTCTCCTCAGACCCCCAGGAGATGCTGGGCACCTCGGTGCTTTTACGCAGGTGGGACCACAAAACTTCCCTCRCACACCCCATCTTCTCTCTAAGGAGTTATGTCCCACGGGCAGGGAGCAGAGGAACAACGCAGGCAAGGTTACAAGCACCGGGGGGAAGGAGCCAGCCTCTCCCGTCCCTACCTGCCAGCACCCTTCCATTTTAATCATGCTTTTTGAGATAAGCTCTCTGCTGTTGTCCTTAAGGAAGGAGTGTTTCTCAGTATAGGCATGATGTAATGCTCCTTTTTTCACTTCGGAAAGAAAACAGGCATTACAGTCTGTACTTCAATAATATCTATGCAGTTAAATAACTCACTCCGCAGCTGTGTGTGGGAGCACACTGCAATGTCAGTCTCGGAGTAACTCATTTTTCAGGCGCAGCAGTGCTGAGGAGGAGACTCCCTGGCACAGGGCTGACCTTGGATGGGGGAAGCAGCCAAGAGATAGCGCTGTGCCGGAGGCTGCTTTGCCCGCTGTTTGCCATCTGGGAGTGATGGCCGATCCAGGCAAAACCTCCCCCCAAAGTGTACTGTGAACTGAGGCAGAGCAGAGCCTCATGGCCCTGGCTCCCTGCAATGGCCCTGTCTCACGCAGCTCATTCCTCTCACGTTCAGCTCCACAGGCCTCTTCTGAGCCAGAAGCTGCAGCAGGAGGGAGCTGCTTTCCCCTGCCGTTTGTGCCCTCTGCGGGGCATTTTGGATATTTCCCAAGTATGAAGGGGGTTGCATCACGATGGAGGGCGCCCCTTTCCACCACCTCGCAAGCCTGAGGTGCATGAGTCATGGGTTGGAAACATCAACATCTCTCTGGGCAACGGGCATCTCTGGTAAGGCAAAATTTCCCTTGATGTTCAGCAGCTTGAAACACTCTCATTGGCATCAGTGGCACGTTTCCCGTAGAGCAAGGCATGGGTTAGCTGCCCATGCACCCTGTTGGACATGCTCTTCAGAGTGCTGCTCACCCAACTCTTTGGGATCGCTGTAGTGGGACTGTGCATCTCTGCTGTTAATGCATGGATTGCCCCAGGAGCCTGGAGTTGCCACGGGGCATGCCCGTCATTTGTACGCCAGCTTTCCTGGCTGCAAGCTCTGCTGTATTCCCATAGGCAAAATGTCTGATTTCAAGACCATTCAAAAGTTTTCAGTCGCTCAGAAACTTCTGTCAGCTCCTGCTGCTCAGCCCTGGTTTTCATGTCTTTCTCCAAGCCCGAGCCTCCAGCATAAAAGCCTATTGTATTGCCACAAAGCAAGACCAGAATTTATTAGTATTTTTATTTTTTTGCTAGCATAAAGTGACTGCTGTGAAAGCCCATCATGATAAATTCCTCTGGGACGTGATGGCCTGAACCTGATCAAAGATGTTAGGGAAGCAGAGCGGTGAGCGAGCGCTTCCAGCCGGTGCACGTGTGCCAGGAGTGCCGGCGTCCCCGAGGACTGATGTGGAGGAGAACAAGAGGTGCCCAGCAGTGTCCTGACAGCAGCCAGCACGTGGGYGTTACTATGGAAAAGGGATTGTGTTTTTTTTTTTAAATGCCGTACCTAAAATCTTTGCAAGGTCAGAAGTTCTCCGGCATAATGAGCACATTTTCCTGAGGTGTGAAAGCATAGGATTTGCTAATCCATAGTATTTTTTCCAATTGAACTGGTTAGTAAACAAAAACCTCCCTTCAGGCCCATGGTACCTTACTTTCCAAGAAGGAAAAATAAATCAGAGGTCAAAAATGATCTCTGGCCTGAGCAGCTGTATAACCCACTAGGTTTTGCTTCACAACAATCTCTAAAGTGTCAGGACCTTAAGCCCCTGCAGAAAAATTTATACCGTTTGTCCAAAATGGCTCAGAGGTCAAGAGAGGCTTGACTGAACTCAGAGACTGTATGTTGCAATGTGAAGACTATTGCTTTCTAAACTGAAAACAACAAGTCAGTCCTGTTTGTTTTTTTTTTAGCACATTTTCATTATGCTACACTAAAATCTCACATTATTCTACTAGGTAAACCAGAAAAAGCTATGGGTGGAATAATTTTGGTCTAATTCCCCTAAGGGAAGAAGTTTGGAGGAAGAGGATAACAGTTTCTTCACCCTCAGTCACGGCAAGAGAAAGGGTTAACCGAGCTGTCCAGAAAAACTTGGTGAGGCTGCAGCTGTGAGAAAGGAGAAAGCAATACTCACTGCTCCAAGAAGAAAGCCTGAAGTCCATTCCTGGCGGATGCATGGGTCGAGTCTAGAAAGCAGAGCAATTAGGTTATAAATAATGCTGAAAGATATGACAGAAACAGCTATTGAGCAGCAGTAGTAGCTAATGCCATCCCATTCATATGCTAAGCACTGGATGCTGTAGAAATCCAGGACAGCTGCTTTCTGCTTTAAGAGGAAAGGGAAGCTTCTGAATTATTAACATGGATGGGTTGAGAGTGGATATTCTATGCAACTGTGAGTTAATCCCATTAAAGGGAATGGCTAGGAAACCGTGATGAAGCATCACAAGTACAAAAATAGCAGGTGGTCATAAAACCCTGGTGCTGGGAGAGCGTGGGTGCATTGCACAAGCTCGCCCTGTCCTCTGGCCCCACCAAGCCCAGCTGGCAAGAGCTGGCCAGCAGCAGGGACAGCCCACTACCAGGTCCCCATCTGCGGATGCTGCACCCTTCCTCTCTGCCTGCAGGGCTTACCAGGCAGCGAGAAAATGTGCAAAGAGCTAGGGAACGCGAAGAGGGGAAAAATGCATGTTTACAGCAATTGCCCAGCAATTGGCATTTCTGCTTTCTGGAGCGGCTGCTCGGTGCTAGGAGCTTGGCCGGGCCACTTGCGGAGCGTGGGGCGCACGCATCCAGCCAGCCTGATTTTGTGGCCGGAGGCTGCTTAGCAGTGCTTTGTTTTCTGGCCGGGCTTTTAAAGCACAGCAGCTTTCTTTAGTCTGCTGTTGCTCTTATTAGCTGGTAAATGCCAGCCAATGTCATGTAAATAACGTTACGATCAGTTTTCATAATTGCTAGCATCTCTACCTCTCCATCTCACTCTATCCAAACCTAGTTCTTCTGCAGGGTTTAGCCTTTGTTTGCAAAAGTCCACCCCAAATCAGGACACAAATGCTTTCAGGGATCCTTTGGGCTTGGCCAAGGCTTCTCCTTCCATTTCTTCTTTTAATTCTCTCAAACAAATTGTCCCACCTGTCAGCCTTTTGTTCAGCCTGGGGTACGCTGACCAAGCTCAGGCTTCCTGCCTTGAGCCCCTCAAATCTCCCCTCGAAGTTGTTTGTGTGCTTGAGGAGTGCAGGCTATTCCCATCAGAAGTGAAACACCTGCCCCAGAGCCGCATGCTTTGTCTACGCTTGTAGGCACAGAATGGAAAATGGAAAGGGAAAGAAAACCCGAGTGTGTTTGTGTGTGCAGGGGAAGAGGAAAGGGAAATGCGTGTCTGGAGGGGAGGAAGACAACATTGAAACGCTTCCTCTGATGAAAAGTCATCTCTGAGGTAAATGAAAACTGCCAGTATCCCTTTCACAGTGCCTTTCRTGTTTACTAAGGATGTTGTGAAAGAAAAAAGAAAAAAAAACAAAACCAAAGGAAAAATATAGTTTTTAGAGAGTTTTCTTGATCGCAATATTTTTCTATTTCAGACATTACTTTGTAACTCCAGAACTGGTGTCCCTTACAGGCGGGGCAAGTGCTGAGGCAAGAGAGAGACGTGAAAGCGTTGGTTCGAAGAGATATAACAGGGAGGGAAAGGGCAGAAGCAGAAAAGCAGATAAGGGAACATGTATGCCTTGAGAGGTGGTGGAGAAAAACAGGGAACTGGATTACAGAAGAGAAATGTGGTGCAGTTTGGTGAATAAGGAAGGAGGCACAACAAGAAGGAGCTGTAATGATGGCAGAGCTGTAGGCTGCCTGATCCTTGTAACCAGCTGGACTGGGTGCTTTCTCCTGCTCTGAACAAGTGGATGCTTTAGCTTTTAAAATGCTACATGTGGAGAATATGTAGGCTTGGGGGGGAAGCAGAGGGTCTAGCTCTCCCACCCCCCAAAAAGCCAGGGCCAGCCCTCAAGTAGCTGTCAGGCTCAACTTGCTCCCGCAGAGCCCMCAGATCACGCTATTGAGTAGTTCATGGTGTTCAAGCACCATCTTATTTTTGTGTCCTGGCTCTTAACAAGTAGCAAGAACAATGCAGTAGCAAAGCACAACATGTTTATTTCCCCAGCTCCATTCTTGCTCCCTTGCTCATCATGCACATTTGCATCAAAAAATTTTGCACCAGGACGAAGGAGCTGTGTGAAATGGAGGGGAGGGCAGGGACTCCCCAGCCTGCTGTCTGCTCTCCTCCATGCAGCCCCCACTATCTGTTTTGCTTTAATGCCCGCACAGTAGGTGGGACAATATATGCTCAATTATTTCACATACTTTTCTCTGCAAGTTACTCTCGTGCGGCGCATGATCCAAAGCAATTCTGCAAAAGCACTGTGGGCTTGCTCTCGTTTTGCAGCGCCTAACATGCTGCCTGGGGAAAGCATGCCTTGCATATACATGTGTAAGTTTGTCAGGCCGTGCAGCTCCGATGACCTCTGAGGAGTGAAGAGGCTTGAGTCAGTCTGCAGACACTGCCGTGATTGCTGATTTTGACATTATCGCCCAGGGAGCAGCAAGAGATGGGGTCCCGGCATGCCTGTCGCCGCACAGACACGAGGTGGGAAGAGAGATAACTCTGTTGCTAGTGGAGACATTAGTACCCTGCGCAGGCATGTGAAGACTGTGAGAGTGGCAAATGGGAAGGACTTGGTTAGAAATGGATCGGTTTCATGAAAACTGAAGGAAAAGATGGAGATAAAGCCTGGAGGTGATGAGGCAGTGAGAGACTTGCATTCAGCGGTGGTAAAAGTGGTGCTTGGCGATGAAACACGTTTCTTTGTGTATGTGTGCAAATTCAGCTGTAATTCAGCAGAGGAGCTCATTTGGTTTGTTTCTAGGTAAGAATACATACAAACCCCTGCCAGAAGCAATGGCCAGCCCAGCTGCTTGGCTGTTGAGAGGACAGAAGATTTTGTGGACTCTCTCCTGCCCTCTCGCCACCTTCCAGCCCTTCAACCACCCTCTGCAGAGGGGAGGGTGCTTGCCTGGAGGGGCTGGGAGCCACGACACCCAGCTCCAACACACCTTCCCTTTGCCCAGGCTTTCTTCCCTCTGTTTTTTTCCACACAGCTGGAGCAGACAGGAGCTCAGGTGCTCCTGTAGCCTGTTTGCCTCCTTTCTGGGACTTTCAACTCAAAAAAGACTGTCCCGATCCCAGGACACAGGAATTGCCTATGGAGAGGTGGTGGATGCCCCATCCCTGGAAACATTCAAGGTCAGGTTGGATGGGGCTCTGAGCAACCTGATCTAGCTGAAGATGTCCCTGCTCATTGCAGGGGGGTTGGACCAGATGACCTTTAAAGGTCCCTTCCAACCCAAACTGTTCTATGATTCTATGATTTACCACTCATTTTTTTAAAAATWGTATGTTGCTCTGGTGCTATTTCATGATGCAGAGCCTCGGAGCCAAAAGGGCACATAAACAAATATGTGTTAGGAGTGGCTGGGGGCGATGGGGCAGGCGTGGGCAATTTTTCATAGGTGAAAAGCAAGCATTCCCTCCTCAACATGCAATTCACTGCAGTGCAGAGGGCCAGCACAAAACTTACACGTCATGTCAGCCCCACTTTAAAGGTCATTTATTGTGGAAATAGTTCTTGTGCTGGTTCTCTGAACAGGGATGAATATTAGTCTTGGTGCAGAGCATTGCTCACAGGAGGCCCAGCTTAGAAAAATTAAACATTGTTTTTTTATGAGCCGCCTCAGTGCAATTCTTTTCACTCCCCTCATAAGAATTATTTGTATAGTCTTTCTTAAGTAAGAGAAATTTCATTCTCCCTGTCTTCCTCCTCCCTCCTTCCTCAACACTGTTTCTTCAGAGTTTGCCAACATTAAAAAAGGGATAAAGCCTTTGAAAACCTCACTAGGACTCTCTCCTCAGGCAGCCATCTTGTCTTTGCTGGCTGAAGAGCACAGGACATGGAAGATTTTGCCCCAATACCATCTGGTTTCTAGGTGCAGCCTTAAGAAAATCGTTCTACTTCTGACATACGGCAAAAGCTCCTGTTAAAAGTGCTTTATTGCATCTTGTTTTTCTGAATGCTATCCCTCCCTCCCTCCCTCCCTCATTTGTGATTCTCCTCACTCTGCTAGCAGCAAGTGCTTCTCCAGGCTTACCTCTCAAAAGCCTTTTTATTCTTGTGGTCTTTTGGGAGGGGGAGAAACCCATGAGGGTAAGAAGGGCACCGCTGGGGACTAGCCTTTGCATAAGTAAGTATTAATTAAAATAGGGCAGATGATCATCTTGTCTCATGCAAAACCATAACCCCTTCCCCMAAACAGTTTTCTGAGACTAAAGGGATGCTAAAACCTCAAGTCTTCAAACACTTCATGAGTGTCCATGAATCCTGCTTACCCAATTCCTTAGGTCCCTCTGAAGACCTCTGCCTACGTTCTTCACTATTGTCTACATGCAACTGTTAACCAGAGCTTTGCAAGAGTGAGGAAAGTGTGGAGATTGCACTCGATGAGCAAAGGAAGCAAGTATTATGCAAACAGCCTCAGCTCGCTCACAGCCTTAGGCATCGCCATCTGTGTCTGCTAGGCAAGAGGACGCCAGACAGAGCACTGGCGTTGTCTCTCACCTATTGAAAAAGTGACATGGGATCTTTAATTATGAAAGAACTAACCAGAAGCCTCTTGGGCTACGACTCACATGGGACCCTTTGCATAAAGAAAATAAATATATTTGTTAATGAATTATTCCTAGAGAGGAAACAAACTAAAGGTTCCTGGATGGTTATTTTCCAGAAATAAGGCCAGACCTAATTAGTTGCATAATTAGTTGCCTAATTACCTAACTAGTGAACTGTTAGTGACCTTTTTTAACTTGTGGTAATAAATGCGTGCATGCATGTTTCACAGGAGAGGTCCCACAGTGCTTTACAGGCTGCAGCTCTGACACGGCGAGTTCTGGGACACAGCTTAGCAGTGGTGACGCTGCCCTGTGATGCTACGTGATATGTGGAGGTTTACCTAAAGCAACAAGGAGAGCTCTGGGAGCTGCTCTCCAAGTGCCCTTCAAGGTCTTTGAGCAACAACAAGGCTGTTCTGAATGCAGGTCGCCTGCTTTCTCCCTAGTTTCACATGACCTCACAGATGGCTCTCCTCATGGACAAAAGCAGATCTCTTCTGCTGGCACTGATGAACGTCAAAACAGGACTAGCACCTACAATCAGGGCAGTCAAAATGGGAGGTCACTTTTGAGGAGCTGAGAACGACGATGCTTGCCTAGTTAACACAATGCACAAGGGACAGCGAAACCGAGACCAAAGGCACTACCGAGCTGGTGCCTTCATTAGCGACATGCTGCAGGACAGGCGCTGAAGCTGAGCACTAGTTACGATGGTGTTAAATGCATGGAAAAAAATTCTGTAGGCAGAGTGTTACCATGAGGTAAACAACACCTTTATGTGAAAAAATAGAATACTGATGCCTTGAAAGCTTTTTCGGTAACTAATGTGTGTTTCAGTTGTGATTCTGGTGGAATCACGCGAAAAGATGCCACCGTCCACAGGAGGAAGGAAAACTGATACTAAAAGCGGTGGTGTGGGCAGCGGCGGTCACTGAAGGAAGAGAGAACAAGTAGTCCAGGAGAAAGGTAATGTTGGGTAGCAGAAGAAGCTGAAGTCGCTGGAAAAAACCCCAAACCTTGGTTAAGTCAACATGGTGAAAACGCAGTGACATGGATATGCCACCTCTAGAAAAAATGTCTAGTTCAACTGAATTTTTGCCTAGTCCAGGCAAGTTAGCTCTGCTGAGAAACAGAGTATATTAGCGCAGGTACATCTTTGAGCAAAACCACTGTTTCTGGTGCCCTTGCTAACTTGGTATTTTGGCACGGCCTTGTGCCATGTAGACATACGCAGAGACGCCATGGTAGGGTGAATTCTGTCTTAGTGCAGACCTTGGCGCAGGAATGAAAAAAAAAAAAAAGAAAGGCTTTGGGCTTTTCCTTGATGTGAGTTCAGGCAGTCCTTGGAGCATGTGGGGATTGTTTAAAAGCTGCCCTAATTTGGCTGTACTTTTCCAACTTTTGATGGCCCCACTTCCTCCAGACWGTGTTTCCTCCCTCCTCCTTCCCCAGCCTTCCCCCAGGGCACTTAGGGATGCCTTATGGCACCATGACATCTGTGGGACAAGGCAAAGATGCAGCTGGCAATGTGGGGAAGGAAAACTCTGAATCACCTATATAAAAATAATATTTTTTTTCCCAACAAAGTCCAGGGAATGTGCAGAAGGTAGGGAGATGGATCTGTGCATTTCACCCTGATTTATTGAAGTGGGCTGGCTCAAACAGTGACCGTTTCAAAGCAGAATGTTTTAAGCTTGGGAAAGGGCTGGTTATCTTCACAACAGTCACTCAAACATATAACCAAAATGGGAGAGAGAAACTGGAAGGCAGTGTAAGAAGACACGTGCACCCCAGTACACAGCAAACAATGAGCAGACTTCTGATCTTCCAACTGCTGATTTCTGAAGAAATATTTCTGAGGGACATTCTGTTTGTACATGACTGCAGGTAAAAGCGGAGCACTTCTAAGCACAGGCAGCATGAACCGTCATCATGAAAAGGACCAAGATGGGGTAAAGCTGAAGCAATGAAGAGGCAAGAGTACACGTGTCCAAGGGGCACATGCCTGTCCGTACAGCATATAGGCAAGAAAAGAAGAAGAAACTGGGAGCATTTAAAGCTATTTAGGCATTTGTAGCTCACAAGCAATACAAAGAATTGCAATGCAAAGGTGACTGTTGATGGTGCAGTGTGGAGCCTGGATGGCCCCTAAAGGAGCTGCTCTCCGTTTTTCTGGAGACAGCATATACACGCTATTTATATCAATCTTTTGCTTTTGCTTTTTCTTTAACACGGTTCTTTAACAATGAAATAAAAACCCGTAACTTGAACTTTCTTTTAAGTTTATCTCTCCATAGGATTTTCCCATGCAAATTTCTATTGCTTGTTCCCTGGGAACTATACTTCAGCCAAAATAGCCCCTTTAATGCAGAATTTTAGCACCGGATATTCGGATGACTCAACAGAAAAGCTCATATTGCTCAATCCTGCCCTGCAATCTTCCACCCACCCATAAATACAGCATGTACCCATCTGTGCGCTGCTCTCATTGTGATCTTGCTAATTTTTCCTGTTCTTTTTTGGTGTGGGTACAACTTGGTGCAGGTGTCCAGGTTGGGGTAACGAAGATCCAGGTAACACATGGCAAAGTCTGCATGAGACAGAAAAAAGAAAATACAACATCTTAGTTACAACAAGGTTAAGTGAAGCATTCATCTGATGTGTTGGACCTGGAAACATATTTTTGTCTCACCCAGCATTATTYCTCCTGGAAAACAAATGCTTTACAAAAGGTTTTCAATGGACTTGGGGGGGTGGGGGGTCCTCTGGAGTTTCTTAATGCTTGAAATCCATTCCTGAGTACTTTCATCCCTAATTAAAGGTCACCGACTGGTTCGAGAACAACTGTTAATGAAGAGCTTAATTATCCAGATGACAGCTGTAAAATCCTACTCCTGTGCTTGAATATTTTAAAGCAACAAGGCCCAGATTTTCAAATATGTGCTTGTAACCAAGTACTTAGACCAAAAACTCACTCTGAAGAAGAGTGTGTATGTGCAATTCACATTTGCATACACAATGGAAGATTACACATGCCCATATTAAAGATGCAAATCTGTGAGGAGGTTTGCATGTGCTTACTTGACCGTTTGAACCAGACCCACCTTTCTTTTCTGTTCTTTCATTCAGGGAGGGGGAGGAATGGTTAAATTATTCCTCAAGGATAAATCATTTCACATTATTAACTCTTCTTAACAACAAAGCTGCATAAATTAGACGTAAGCTTATCTGCTGTGTCCTCAGTAGAATGATTAGGAGGGAATCTACAGGAAAGAAATGTGGTCAAATGATTTGAAGACTTGCTAAATGGGATGCAAAGCCTCCTCTTGCATTCTTAACAAGCTCAAACATAGACTTGCCTTCTAATGAGCAAACCCTGCTTGGCATATCTGTGCAACCCCCAGAGCAATGTTGTAAAGAAAATGGCTCACGGTTCATTTTCTCTACTGAGTCAGGTTTTTTCTTTTATTGATGTTTTTGACCAGCTGCTCCTATTACCTTTACCTGTGGTGGCAATTTTTGTGATGCGGCCTTTAGTCCGCCAAGCCGAAGTGGCCCCATTTCTCACTTCCCATCACAACACCAGATACGTGTTTCTCGGGGAGGTCAGGTATGGGTTCCCCACAAGGTACACACCTGAAGGAGTGATGCTTCTATCAAGCAAATGAAGAAGTTTTTTATTGTGTCCTCAAAGGCAGCGAATTCACTGCCACCACAGTCTCTTCATGTCACTCTGATAATGGCACCATAAGGGCAAAGACAGCCATAACTCTTTAACTGGGCATTTTCTGGGGCTTAGTGGAGACTGAAATGCAAGGGCCACGTAAGGGTATGGAGGAAAACCAGAAGGTATTACAATATCGTCGACTGTCAGATGGTCTTTGGAGTGAGCTGGCAATGGGCTCCAAGTTAGAACAATTCCAAGGTTTTTTCTGTGAGTCAGAGCTAGGCTTTGACTCAGTTTCCTTGTTACCTGTGGCCTGTCTCTCTCGCCTTCACACACGTGCGCACATGTGCACACACAGACACACACTTCTTTGTCTGAACAAAAGACTCAACAAAACAGAGCTCCAAGCCCTG
Organism: Phoebastria nigripes; assembly: GCA_035582835.1. Classification (NCBI taxonomy): domain Eukaryota; kingdom Metazoa; phylum Chordata; class Aves; order Procellariiformes; family Diomedeidae; genus Phoebastria; species Phoebastria nigripes. The sequence continues at coordinate 44,680 of JAYKAV010001787.1, forward strand.
GCTATAAAAAAGAGGGAAAGAAAATTAGAGTGCATCACATAAGAAGAGCCATTTATATATATTAAAAAGGAGAAAAACACCTGTCAAAGTTCTGTCAATGGTTTATATCTTGTTTCATAAGAAATGTGAATTAACAGAAGAGATCGGTTAAAAAAAAGACAGGTCAGTGCTGCTAAGTTATCTGTTTAAAAGGTTTCAAACATACCTTTCTGTGCTTTGTTAACTCTCCAGGAGGCTACGGGAGGGTTTTTTTTGCAGAGTCTCTCATCAGCCGAGTTTCATCCGTAGGTCACAGTGACCTGACTGTGGAGGCTGTGCCGCATAAATGGAGCTCTCCAGATAAGCTGTAACATTTATTGCATACTTTGCCAGCATATCTCTGGCTGTACACTTGTTCTAAAGGCACTTTGTTTTGATATTGGTTTTATTAAAATAGATTTCAGAAAGGGAAATGTAAAATAGTTTAAAGATTACACACATAAACATGTTGTTCAGTGCTGAGAAAATCCACACCAGACACCAGCAGGCTTTTTTTACATTACAACCATGAATAAAATGTATCTTGCATTTTTTCTTCTTATACTACTTTCTTCAAAGAAAAATCGTTGCTTTAAAAAATTGCTATAAAGGACCAATGTCCCACAAAGGGRAAGATACACATCCTATGATGCCCCTCACAATTTGGAAGATGCTTAAAATTAAAATCCAAATAATAGTGAAAGCCAAGGAGATCTGAGGACTACAAGAAGGAGGTTTTTGTCTCGGCAACCACATGGTCAGCCTCCCAGCTTTGGAGCTGCTGCCACAGCCTGAGGTGCCACCGGAGCTCCTGCGCAGCATGTGTGGGCAGGATGACATGTGCCTGAAGCATTTCTGTGCTGTCCACCTGCTAGGGACGAGGAAAGGTGTCTGGTTATGCAGGCTCTATTTGCTTTTCAAGTATCATCCATCCCTTGTCTCCTCTGGAGGAAGAGCCATGGGCTAGATGACTTCATCCCTTGGGCCCTGGTCTGACTCCAGCTACAAGACACAACCCTGCACGGTCTCTTTTCAGGGGTGTTTATTTGTAAAGCATGTTTAGCTGGGTCCTGATTCTGCAAATGTCTGGGCAACGGTTTTGCATGAAGTAGATGAGCTGTACCAAGCTCATGTGCCTGACACAGCTGTGAGAGGATTTACAAGACTGGCTTCTAGACTATGCCTGTGCCTTCTTGAACTGCCAGGTCTCAGCCTACTGCCCTTGCAAATGGTCAGGGCCCAGGCAAAAAAGTGTGACGCACTACAAGAATTTGCCCTATTTATCAACAAAAATGGGCTAGTATTTGCCAAAGAACACCCCTCATTTTTGGCCCAAGAATAGATTCAGGAGCCTTTTTTTAATGCAACGAGTATATTTGTCATTTTGGAACATCATCATTCAGACACTTTCATCGGGATGGGTTTAATGGCTGCACACCAGTACACTGTATATGACATAAAGCATTTGTGAAAAAATGATTCCTCTGAGTAGTCAGAAGAGCTTCCCAGAGACGAACTCTTTCCTGTTTTGCTCTTTCATTCTTCCTTCTCCTGGATCTTGGAGGGAGTGTTACTTGTGTTGAGTAATGAAATTTCCCCCCCAAAACACACTATCTTTGATGTCCCCTGTTTTATGCACTAGGGAGCTGATACTTCCTTCCCTGGCCAGGACTGAATGAATAATCATCTCCTGTAGTTATTCACATCAGGTTCAGATGCTGAAATGTGAAGCTGATGACAGGGGAAATTATGGATAGAAGTATCAAGAATTGCTACTGAAATTTTAGGAGTTGTAGGCAGGAAATATTCAAAGCTCATCACATTTAACCATGAAGATTCCAAAGATTTATAATCTCATGGAGCAAAACCGTGAATTGTTTGTGAGGTGGGAATGAAGCCCAGACTCCTGTCCTGGTGTTTTCTTTATGCCCACATACCCACACAGAGACACACTATCAGCATGAGAAAACCCTACCCAACCCTACATCTTTGGTGCGATTTGGAATGATTAACCCTCAAAAAGTTTGATATTCAAATCATGTAAAAAGTCTGTATGTTCATTGAGATGTTATTCAAAACCTCTGTAAAATGAGGAAATCTTGATTAAGAGCTTTTTCTTTTTTGTTATTCCAACATAGGCAGCATATGGTTTCTTTCAGGTCTTTAAATCTGGACCATCATCTGATAATGTGCACATGAAGGATTTTTTTAGAAGGGAAGGGGAAAGAGAACTTGTAGGATTTCACAAAAACTTTTGTTCAGGTTTTCAAAAGCCATATTGGATCCATCGTCATTTACATAACCCAGACGGTGCAATGCACTAATACTGCTGTATGGCAAACCTGCCTCAGGTATTGTGTTAAAGCAGCCCGTTAGCCCATCTTACCATACCCAAGGGTTCCAGCCACACAAAAGTGGTTTCAACCCAACTTTGTGAGACCAACTTAAGAAAACATCATCCTTATTATAAAGGGTTTCTCATGCTCTCGTTCTTGCTCTTTCTCATCTTGAAAACAAATCCCAAACCATACTCCTTGATCCAAACTCAGGTGAAATCTGGTTCTCTGAGCCTGCCAGTCTAGATCAACACAAATCCTACCCAAAATGACACTTTTGTGCAGAGTAAGGCAGGTCCATGCAGTGTGGAACAGCTAACACCAGCCTAGCTGGAGATGCCTTCTGCCCCTCTGCTGTGGTGAACAGAAATGGAAACAACACAAGATGTTCTCATTCCTTGAAGAGGAAGCCTGAAGGAGGGCTTTAAATTGGCCTTTTGTCTCCTGTAACCCCAGGCGACATGATTAACGAAAAGAGCTAATTATCTGTCATTGTTATAACATGCTTCACAGACAAAAAAATTAATTCTACTTATTTTTTTCTTTCAACCGTATATAACCACGACTTAATTCTCAGAAAGCAGCTAACATCTTCCTAGAACGAAGGGAATCTCTGCCTGTATGGTGGGAAATACCAGTTTATAATCTCCTTTATTTCTTGAGACAATTCTGCAAGGACACTTTGGCACATACTGAAGTTTTGTTCTTTGTCCTTCAAGAACTGATGAAGATGATGTGTCATTTCATTGAACAAAAATAGCAAAGTTGAAATAAAAATGTTTTCCCATAAAAATAAGTTTACATGCTACGCTGAAGTCATTATTCAAATTCACAGTTGAAAGTGATTATCACACTGCCTCAGACACAAATTCATGCAAGCATTTCAGTTCAAGTGATTCATAGGAACCAATGAATAAATAGTCCCATCACTGTTTTTTGATGCAGGAGGGCAATGGCCATTTCTCATGTGGAAATTATGAGCAGATGAGGAGGTATCTGTTCTGTAAATCTGGGCTTGCATTTCACAGCAACCAAACTTGCTCAACAGAATGAAGAAATCCCTGCGGAAAGTCTTTGTGAAAATGGCATAGAGGAAAGGGTTAGCACAGGAATTGATGGGGTAAAACAAAACCAGAAGGATCTTGGATTTGGACACTGTGATGAGAGGAACCTTGAGTGAGGCTGATATTGCAAAAAAAGATATTGGTGCCATGCAGAGGAAGTCTGTGAAGATCAGTATGGCCATGCGCTTGGCAATCTTGGTGTCACTGTTTGAAGAGATGACATTAGGGTTTCTCACAGTAAAGTAGATGCAGATGTAGCAGGCACATATGATCACAAATGCGAGTACATTCAACACTAAAAGAAATATAACATAAGCCTGAGAAAACGGTGTTTCTATATCCATGGGCAAACAGATGCTGACCTTCATGTAGCTGCTGACTCCAAATATGGGAAGAAGTGCCACTGTGAAAGCAAACATCCAGCCAAAAATCATTATAATCGCAGCATGACGAAATCGAACCTTGCGGTCCAGTTGCATGGCATAGGTGATGGTGTGCCACCTTTCCAGAGTTATCACAGTCAGCGTGTAGACTGAGAGTTCACTTGCAAACACTGTAAAAAATCCTGCAGCATTGCATCCTGCCCCAGTTTGCCAGTCTATGGCATAGTTGTAATACTGGCTTTTGGTCTGGATATCTACAGATGCAATAAACAACAGATAGATACCTATGCAGAGATCTGCAAATGCAAGATTGCACATTAGAAAACGAGGTACGGTGAGTTTGTATTGACTGCTTATTAAAATAATGAGGACAACAGTGTTCCCAGTGATAGCTAAAATGTTGATAAACCATATCAGGACTCTCAGAATGTTGTATCCCATGATATCTTCACATGGATTGAAAGCATCGGGTTTAGGTGAGCAAGCTACGTTAACTACTTCATTGCATAAACCATAGTCAAATTCATTCTCTGCTGGGTCAAATCCTATGCCATAGTTGGAAATATAATCTTCAGCTGCAGACAGCCTATGTATCTTATCGCCAGGCTGCTCATCAAGGTCTTGCTTGGCCTGAGATATGCTACATATCGGATGTAATTCAGTGCTGAAATTGTAAAAAGAGTAGAGTTGGAAACTAAGAGACAAGAGGCATACAGCAAACAAGAAGTCATCCAGTTTCCATTAACAGCTCAGTTTTTCTGGTTAGCTGATTATATAGACTACCCTGGAGCTTGAAATTAATAGTCTGACTGGTCCTTATTTATAAGATACTACACGAAAATGTAAATGATTTGGAAACATCATAAAATGTAAGGGAAAGGAAAGCCTGATGTTTGCTTTACTAGCAATCATGACGCAGTTATCCACCTGGACAGGTGCATTCTGTAAGAAGCTGTCCTTATTTCAACCAAATTTCATGCATAACCTGTCATTGATAAGCTGATTCTTGCATGGGGGAAACACGTGATGATGAATTCCTACATAAGACTGAACTTTGAAGAATGAATCAATTCAGCTGTGCCCATAAGGAGTCTGTATAATCACGATAATGCTACTATCCCTTAGTATTACTCTCGAATTCCCTTTTTCCTAAAGTTTTTGGCAGTCAGCGTGCCATATTCAGTGTTGCAACTCCTTCAGGGCACAGAACAACTCCAGTTTGTGCCATTCATTTTGAGTATCTCATATCATATTGGTAACTGGCCATTAACGCAAATAAATAGCATAAATAAGTTCATGCCGTCTTCCAGATAATCTCTAGAAGCCAGATGCCAACACAGATACAAACACAAGACATGGTATTTTTTCTTAAAAACTGTTTTTCAAAGAAAATGGATTTGAAACCAAGCGAAGTGAAGCAAAGCCAAGCCAAGCCAAGCCAAACCAAACGAAACCACACCACACCAAACCAACCCAACATTTCAGAATGTAGTTGCTTTTGTTTCTGTCAGAAAGTCTTTTTTAAACATTTTGCGTATTTTAGAAAAGGTAGATAAAGGAAATAAAGGAAAAGAGTTTCAAGAAAAAGTGCCTTTGAAGGTAAAACAAGTATTTTTTGACAGTTTTGTGTTTGGCTTTATTTCCTAGAGGATTAATTCTATGCCCTTCTTCTCCATGCCTAGACCAAAGGAAGAAACAAAATGTTTTGGCTGAGATGATAGAAAGATGATCATCTCCATCAAGCTAAAAAATATCAAGGCATGTTAACAATAAATAAAGGGTCAGACTTTATCCACTGCTTCTCCTCGGCCGCCTTTGAAGTTTGGTGTCCCAGAAACTTGCATCCATAGCTTTGCATAAAATGGATCCAGACCTAATCTGGAGTTAGGGAATAAAACAGTTGACAATGTGTTGCAAAACCAACACAGTTCAGCTCTGCCTACTTTCATCTACAGCCTAGACAGCAATTTAGGTGTATAATTTCTAGGACAGGACCCCAGCTTATCTTCCACCCTGACTTGCAGTACAGTTGAGGGAAGAGCTTTCTACACAAGTTAGGCTGAAATTGTTAAACAATTGGTAGCAGCTTAAAAGGGAGAATTCTTTTTTGTAACCTAATTTCACCCTTTGACTTTGTGCACTCACTACATCTTCCAAAAATCGAGTTTAAAATGTCTGCAAGAAAGGAAAACTAATGAAGGCCCAGCACCAGAAGGTGAGGGACATTTCCTGCGAGGTTCTGAGCATCCTCTACTATTATCAATATTTTTTATCTTGCCTGTCAACTGAGGCAGAAAACTGATTTTCTATGAGGTCAAATATGCACTATAGAGGTCACAATAGCAATAACAAGGCATTACATTTTGCTCCCCTGTGCTCTGCTCGCATAAGGATGAGTGAGGGGTGCAGTGTATTGATCAATATATCAACAGTTCTCTAGCTGAAAGGGAATATATGCTTCCAAGGAGCAATAACGGGAGAGAAAGTCCCTCAGTTTTGAGTGCAACAGGCACTCGAGGGCACTGAAGGCTACTGCAGTTGGTGGTTCTTCATAAATGAACTGAGGCAGATGTTTTTATCCAGTCATTTCTCAGCTATGAGTTAAAAATAAACCTTTTCCCAAATTATGGAGGCACTGCCTGGAGCTAAATCTGTCCCCTGATAAGACTGCTATGTAAGGCCAATTAAATATTTCTGATTATTACAATTTATTCATTCTTGAACTATTTTACAGCCAGCGGTCCCAAATAAAATCAGTTTCCCATGGAGTTATCTGCTCTGTTTGCTCCAAGGATGGGTGGTGAGGAATCTCCTGGCTGGTTACCTGTACCGTGAGCAGGTAAGATGGGTAGTTGCAAACTCCCAAGGGAAAGAAGAGCCATCCTCTGGTACTGACTGCTTACCGGTTTTTTGCCCTGGCATATTTGCCCTTTGGGCTGTACAGTGCATTCAGAGCAACAAGTTAAAACATTTTTTGGCAAGGGATGCTTGCTTCCTTTTGAGACAGTTGGTATCGTAACACAGTTCATTTATTCAGTCTATTTGTAACCCTCTGTTACTGTTTAACGTTGCTTTGCTCAAGTAAACCCTCTGAAAAACAAACTAGAGAAAGGACAACTTAAAGAATAACATTAAAATTGGCAGAGTGCTCAGACAAAAATAGACAAAAATTACTACCTTTGTACAAGTGGCTATTTTATGCTCTTCGTCTGGAGCTGGTGACAGCAGGATCTTGTGTGCTGAGAAACACGCTCAGCAGAATAAACTCTCCCAACCTAGGTTCTGTATTAAGCCCTATCTCAAACCAATCATCCTCACTGAAAAGTGACATCAAGTGAGTTGTGAGCAACTGATGTTATGTTCTCATGAGACGAGGCCCAAACACAACTCCTGATGCTGCCACGTTTTTTTTAAAAAATAGGATTTCAAGTGACAGCTCCTCCAAAGAATAATGATCAACTGTAAGGACAGAGTCGTATCAATGTCATTCTTTTAGGCAGAAGGTGATCTTTATGTCAAAGAAAGCCAAAAGCTTGCTGAAGTTTATAATGGTCTATGTCAAATTGAGGGTTTTAACATCCAGCCTCTGCCCTATCCACGCTTCAAGGATATTATTTTCCAGTCACAGAAAAACGTGAGGGGAGTTCAACATACTGCACTGGGCTTGTCCTAAGAAAGCAGTTTACCTTCTGTTAGGCCAGCATCACAATATTCCAGTGTGATAAATCTACAGATCAATATTTATCATATAATCCTTCTTGGAATGGGAAAAAGAAAATCAAAATTGCCTATGTTTTAATTTGTGTCTCAGTCTGGCGGAGATGTGCTTGATGTGACAACCTCCAAAATTCAGAAAGCTCTGCCGCTGTAACAGGTTTAAGCTTTCTGTTATCACAACACAGCCTGTTCACCGGTGCAGACGGATTTGGGAGAGGTGATCGAGCATGATCCACTATGGCAATTTATTTTATCTAAGATTCTTGAGTGCTGCAAAAGTCTCAAAGAGGGGAAGTCTTACATAAAAGGGGCAGCCAGAAGGGGGCCACACATCCCTGTCTTAATTCCTTCCCAAATTTCTCACATGAACACCAACTGCTGCCGTGATCCTTAGAAATGCACTTCTGGGGGCGATGAGGCATCCTTTTTATCCTCCCTGGACTACCTGGAAGTATTCTGAGACCCAAACAGCCACGGGAGAACGACTGTCTCCTGTGAAGGTGCATGGCAAGTCAGGTCACATCATGGTTCTTGCCACCACAAGTAATGCCTGCCGCACTGAACCAAGCACAGCTCTCACCAAAGAAATAATACACGTTGTTGCCAGCTGTCAAGAAAACTGCTTTGAAATGAAAGTGGGTGTATCTACTGTACGTGTGACTAATCTCTGCTGAAGTGTATGGTAATACCTTCAGTATTCAAACTGAACTAAAATGCATCCATTTTTTCTTTTTAAGCTGGAGAGAAGATATCAGTCTCCCACCAATTTCAGTACAAGACACATGACTGTGTGAAAGAAATTACCATTTTTAATTATGTTTTAAAGCAGTTAACAGGAAGGGTTGATCTGGTTGGTTCTAATAATTTTGCATTTACGCTCAATATTTTTTAAAAGATATGTCTGGTAACTATTAAAAACATATATAAATACATTCAACTTTGTTCTGTTGACCAGGGTGATACAGTTCACGTGCACATTTATTCAAGTAACCATACATCATATAAAGAAGAGCATCTCCAACTTGCATACTATTTCTTATCATTGCATTACACCTGATACTATAGGGGACCGTGAAGTCGCGACCAGACTTGCTCCAGAAGCAGCCCCACTGCTGCATGGTACACCAGCCCAGCTCGCTAGCCATCCGCACGTGAGTTCTGCACAGTTCATTGGCATTTCTTTGCAAAATTGCACTTGCCCAGGCTGTGGGAAGGGCTATCAGTGTCCTCCTTGGGTTCTTACCTGCCAGGACAGAGGCTTCCGAAAGTGGTGCTGTACTAAGGGGGAAGTGAGTGCTGTGGGCTTCAATTCCCTGGGGCAAGCGTGACATAGAATCATAGAATCATAGAATCATTTAGGTTGGAAAAGACCTTTAACAACATCGAGTCCAACCGTAAACCTAACACTGCCAAGTCCACCACCAAACCATGTCCCTATGCGCCACGTCTACACATCTTTTAAATACCTCCAGGGATGGTGACTCAACCACTTCCCTGGGCATCCTGTTCTAATGCTTGACAACCCCTTCACGTGGAAGTTATTTAAAGCCCAAGTGAGGGGACTAGATACTGAGAGCTTACCAAAAGGTCAGGAGCATTTCCTCCTGTAGCTTTCGTTCAATAGTAACTCTTACTCTGTTTTTGAAAAGTCTAGTTGCCTAATTTAAGGAGTGGATTCTGGCCCAAGCAGCCCAGAAGCCAAGTACCTTTAACAATGAATCATAGTGATAGCAAGGTCCCTTTGCAGATTCAGGACTAAACATGCTTCCATTGGACTCTTTGGCAAATACCACTTTGCCACCAGTGCTGGAAGGACTGGACCCATTTCTACTTAGCAAGCTACCAAGCACGTATTGGTATTTCACTATTCTACTTACTAGCTACCTACATAAGCCTGCAGAAGTATCTGAAAATGTCTCCTGCTGATAAACTGTCCTAGTGAAAAGTTTAGCATTTTGGATCAAAAATGGGCAATGGGGGATGTATTCTGTCAGATACTTCCCTTATTACTCCAGTCTCCACCATCAGACTTGCACTCTTTACACAAGTAGTTTTGCAAACACACGTAGGTGATATTTATTATCTATCAGCACAAGCAAGATCAGTTATCTTTCATTGCCTGGTGACAATACAATGCTAGAAGTAAAATAAATGGCTATTGTAAGTATTAAAATAGAAGCTACTAATAGTTTATGCTTTCTCTGCACGGTTTTACTTTTCTTTGAGTTCTAGGCAACTTTTGAAGACAATGTCTTGAATTGTAACAATGATCCATATTTTTTTTTTCTGCCATGGCAAATTCCAAGTCTTTGAGGACATCCAGTAAAGGAAGAACTTCGAACAATAACAGGGGTTTCCGTGGTACCAGTTCCTCATGTTTTCCAGTGGCACAAATTCAGGAGGTTCATTAGCTAGTTAACGTGTACATTTAAAGTCTATCTGAGCAGCCGAAAATACTCAATGAGAATCATCGATACCTGAAGTCTCACTGCAACTTGCTAATGGAAAATTAAAACAAGCATGGCAAATTACTTTGGGAGTCTAAAAAGACACCCCACCCTCCCACCCCCATCTGTTGATTTGGGTGTAAGTGGTCTGCTCTAGCTTAACCATTTCAGAAATCATGTCCAAAAATGTTGTGTATGTAGACTCGAGAGATAACATATCTGTGGTGTTTGGTTGGACAATGTTCCAACATCAGTGTGGCTTTCTGAGAGAAGAGTTTAAGATCACTCCGTGGTCCTGTTACCCTCCTGAATTGATGGCCAAGTATTGACCAACTTCTCTGCAAACACAGCTTTCCCTCCAGCTACCTCCTGAAAAGTTATCAAACTTTTCCTGTTGAATGTCTTCAGCGTGGCTCCAGGCTGATCCAGGATGGCAGGTCCCAATGAAAGATGGACCTATGACAGATGGGGGCTAGAGCCGCAGCTGGGGAAAATGCTGATACTAACACAACTATCAAAATTTATTACCCCCCTGGAATGGAGAGGCAGTGCACTGTGTAGCATGCATAAACATGTATGTATTGTATATTTATTTATTTCTATCCATTTACTTACCTGCACTGAAGAGACCTTTCCTGTCCAGATTTTGAGGAAGTTTATTTAATTCACTATCAACTGCTGAGAAGCACCAAAAAGAAAACCAAATGAAATCACTTACTTTTGTCTTTTCCAGTTTGTAAATGCACAGCAATGGCTAGGATACGTGAAGTTTGCCTCAATCAAAGATCTAAATTTGCTTAAATCGGGAAGCTTTTTTAAATTGTATGTAGACCTTGCTCTTAGCTTCTTAATGAGTTCTAATCCATGACTTGGCAGGAAACTGATTCTTGTCCTTGAAATATCCCTTTAAGAAAACATATGAAAATCTTGGTAAAAAGCAAATTTACTTCTGCTCGACAGTGGATATGTGTTTCAGACTGTCCTACTCATTCTCAGAGTAGTGATTGGAAAGAGATCAGCTGGAAATCCATGCTGAAAACAGGATCCAGGACTAAATTAGGTGTTCCTCCAGGAAACCTGAACTAATATTGCAAACAACAATCAAGTGATGTTAGTCTGGTTTGAGAAAAAAATAAAAAAATCCTAAAACCCTCTGAGTAGGAACTAGCAGGGACATAAACCATTAGTGCCGTATGATTCTGGGTTTAGTAAATACCCAGTAAATGCCCCAATCACCCCAGAATACTGTTACAGGATAAAAAAGGCTGATGAAATCACAACAGAATTTTGTTACATGAACATCACATCATGGGAAGGCTGCTGTGGAAAAGGCAATACACACACAGAGAGAAGCTCACAGAGGGGTACAGATGTGAGGAGAGGTTGGGGATATCAGGTTTTGTACTCATTAGGAAGAAAAAGAGATTAAAGAGAGACAGGGGTGACACGGTTCAAACTGTGAGGAACAAAGATAACAAAACATTTCCAGAGGTTTAAAAAACAAAGAGAGCACAGACTGAAGCGAAGGAAGGGGCAAGATTAGAGGAGGTTAGGAGAGATGTATTTATGTGGAAGGCAATTACTGTGTGGGACAGGCTATCAAAGGCAGCGACGGAAGCAGCAGCTATGAATGTAGTAAAGAGAGCATTAGCGAGGCTTTTAGAAGGAAAAACATTGTGCACACACTAAATCTTGACTTGTGCCACGCAGGTGGGGAAAGGGAAGAAGGACCAAGGGTGCTCCATCTCCAGGCTAAGAGATACTTGGGAACCCATCCCCATGGCTCCAGGGTGTAACAGCTGAGGCAAAATGTCCTCACATTTCCCTCACTAGGGCACAAACTGTATCCCTCAGGTTGTGCCAGCAAACTCCTTTCTCTTAAAGAATCAGTAAAATGGATTATGCAAAATCACCCTGTCCCCCCTTAGCCCGTGTGCTCTTATGGTGTGAGACTGATTCAGGGTGCAGTGTTTGCTGAGGCTGCTCTGTTCTTTATTCTCTGATAAAAGAAAGGAATTTTTCCTAATCAAGGAATTGGACCGACAATATTTGTAATTTTCTCCATGCCCCCTCCAAGATACAGTTTCCAATTCATCCGTAACAGTACGATGTCAGGACAACATGTTATTTGATCTCTATTACCCAACATGCACAAATTGTTTTTATTATTGTATTAATGCAGTAGAGTGGTGCCACATGAGGGGGAGACCAGGTTTTAGCAGCATGTAATAAACTTTAGACAGCTGCTATGTACCATACGCACATTTGCACCTCTGTTCTCTATTCTAAGAAGCAAATTAATACCAGGAAATGGCTCTGTTTGAACTCATGGTCTTTAGCTTAGGGTGGCCAAGTCTAACAAATTCATATGCAGCTAATAAAGCAGTTACTGGTGGTGGGTAAAGATGATCTTTGCATCCATGCTGTGCCCACAGCACCTAGGCTCTGAAGGTATGTAAAACCTTCAACAACTGGATCATGAATTGTGGCAGCAGAGGAGCAAACACAGACCCCCCTCTGCTACCCTGATCTGGGGCCATGACTTCTACTGGAAGGGCAAGATGGACCCATGGAGTCAGAAATACTTTGAACTTTTGGAGGTCAGGCTGAGAGAAGCCACGTTGTGGGCCTGAGGTTCTGGGACTGACCTGTTTCTCACAGGAGATAAAAGCTGCAGCTGAAGAGAAATTTTAGGCTATCAGTTTCCGACTTAAGACACCTGAAAAGGTAATTAGGTTGCAACAAGCAACCTCGATTGTTTCATGGACTGACTATTGCCCTTAATATGCTGCCTAATGAAAACCGTCACCTAGAATATATGCTCATGATGCAACAACTAAACAGCAGTTTTCTGCCTAAATCCGTAGACAGCATCACTCATGGCATCATTAAGAGCCTATGAAACTTCACAAGGGCTCATAATCCTGAACAAGAGCATGGAAAATGTTTTCTTTGGCTTGTTAGCTAAAAATCTTTACCGAGTCCAAACTGTTATTACACTGGGTGGAAATAACAAGTAAGTATAAATAGGAATATCACTTAGACTTAAAAATAGCTAAAATGTTACTGGGTCTCTGGGCATCTCTAAATAATTTCATAAATATTAAATATTTTCCATGAAAATATTTTCTTCTTCTTTTAAAAATCCTTCTTTTTATGCTCATTATTGCACATAAACAGAAGCGAGTTAGGAAATGTGCTTTGCACACTACTGCAGGGTTTGTTGGTATGTCTGTTAGGGATATTGATACACCAGTGACAGACCCCCAAACAGCAAACACAGACATTGTGCAGGTGGTTTAGTAACTTACTCCACTGAGTTATCACGAGCAGACCTCAGTGCAGACGTTCTTTGGGATGTTCCTCTCTAGGTAGAGGCTTGATAAATTAAATAAGCACGATGAACAAGATGATAAAGTAGCAGTAGGAAATCAAATGAGAATACATGTGCTTGTATTGTTGTTGCTGGGCTGCTAGTCATCAGCCTTGACAGCAGCCGGTGCAGGAACAGCAAAATGAATCTGACTTCTCTTCCAATACTTCCCTTTCCCACTGGGACTCTCTGTTGGATTAGCAAAAATCCTGACCAGTTGATGAAGTTTGAAAGGCACATATAGAAATAGCAAGAAATGGCTGGTAGAGCAGAAATCAGAGAGGGGTAGACTGATCGGTGAGAACAATTTTCTCTGTGCTTGTATCTAAACTGATCTCTGGCTGTGCTTCAGGGACTCAGCTGTCGAGCTGGGGATCTACTGGAGCTCTCCTGTGGCCCCCATATGTGGGTTTCCCATTGAAGACAAATTGCAAGGATAGGGTGGACCACAGCCATACCCTGCCCTGCATCCAAGTCAGGACACAGCCAGAGAACTCCTAAGGACTTCAGTAAAAACTGGTGTAAGCCACTGCAGCTCTGTGAGCACCAGAAGATGATTAAATGAAACAATCTGGATGAAAATTGAAGCTATGAAACTCCAAGTTGGAAATACAGTGTATTTCTGTACAGAAGGAATGTGTATAGGTGTGGGAGTAATTAGCCATTTGATTTACTTGCCTACTGTCAGCGCTGAAACCCTTTAACGCAAAACTTGATGTCTTTCCAAAAGAGATATTCTAATTCAGCCAAGAGCTGTAAGCCTGAGAGAGGAATTGATTTGTGAAACTCCGTAGCTTGTACAAGGGCTAAGATTGGTGCTTTCTGACATTACTATTTGTGTTTGTGTTTCTTTCACATTATTTAATATGCTGAATTATAAAATAGAAGTTGGTATTACTTGACTGTAGAACACTGGTTCAGGAAGATAAGGAGTTAAACCATCCTGATGTTCATTCTAATAAAACATTTGCAGTCTGCAACACAGATTTGATTGCAACAACACTATTTATCCCAGCAAAGATATGATTATGGGTCAATCATTTCCACAAGTGAAAGTGCATTCCTGGTGTACACTACAGTGACGGATGAGTAAGAAGGCTCTTCTTTCATGATCTCAGTCAGGATAAAAAGGTAATTGCCCATCCATAGAATAGTGGATGTTTTGGTAATGGAACAGAAAACTTCTTACACAAATAACTCAGTGTTAGAAATTGAACTATCAAATGAATCTGAACTACAGCCAAATCAATTTGATAAACCTCCAGAATATGATTGTATCAGCTACAGCTTGCAAAGAAAATGCATTTACTTTTCGCTACAGGAGACTGTTTTTCCAAAGAAACATCAATGATATTACTGGTGAAAAGATGCTCCACTGGCAGTCTTTTCCAAAGAAGGAAGATGCTTTGCGGGAGTGATGGAAGTGGAGCAGAATGCAGAAACCCATACCATAGCTCTTTATATCATAGGTGCACTGACCATCACAACGTGGAAAAGAGGCCTTCAGAAGAGCTCTGATCTGAACTCAAGGTTAACCATACATTTTTCTCCCTCTTTTTTTGATTTCTAACCACTCTAACCTCTGTGTAAAATCTTCCAACAGCTCCAGTGACCCCTTTTCACCCTTTCTGGGTGACTCCTAGCCTTCTCTGGACATCCAGGGTAGATGGGAAGAGAGAAAGGCTCTGATGAATTGGTGAGACAAAAAAAGACTCCCGTGTCTCTGTTGCAGCTCTTATGTGTTGTGGCTTGTGCTCAGAAACACAGGCAGTTGTGCACACTCACAAGCATTTTCAGACCCCATGGCAAACCGTGACTTGAGGTAATGGTGACTGAGATCCATGAGCATCCTACTGCTGAATTTTCTACTGCTGAGATCTCGCTTTGCAGCCTATCACCCACCAAAGACATCCTGCAGTAAGTGCATGAGATATATCTCATACCTGTCCCTACAGGGGATGGGACATCCCAATCCTTATCCCTGTAGGGTAGGGATTTTATCTTTAGAATTAAGCTTCAGAGATGCAGGGGCAGATCTTCAGTGGTAAGCAATTCAGATTTAAGCACGGAGGACCCACTCATCTATTCTTGATTTTGCTCAAACAAAAAACTAACAGCATTTTTCTCTGAGCAGAACTACTCTCTTACAGAGCTTAATCAACTGTGGAGAGGAATCTGGATCTAAATCCCTGGATCCAAATACTCCCAAAAACTTGAGGATGAAATGAAAACATGGATCTAGACTGAAATTTCAGATACGGCTTCCAGTTATTTTATATTCAGAACTACACGTCCAGTTTTGAACTCCAAGATTTGTGAGATGTTGAAATCCAGACTGGCATTCACATGTTCTTCTCTGTTCTTTTCCGGGGAGTTAAAAATGAAAAAAAAAAAAATTTGAATATTACTTACAAAACAACAGGCCCATTGGCTCCTTGGAAGACCTCATTTGGTAATTTTTCTAGGTTGTGATTATCACTTAGATTTCTGAAAAACACAACAATATTGATGCTAAAACAATCTGAGATTAAAAAAAAATAGCTTGCAGCAGTTACTACCTTCTAATAATTGCTTTTCAGAATAGTAAACAACAGAAATAGTTACAGCTCATCCAGGTAGGTTCCATTAAATGCATGATTCTCAATTTCCCGAATCCCATTTTTATTTAGCCATCTGCAATAGAGGAAAAAAAAAAAAAATTGGGTTCTTATTCATGCTTCATAACTAAAATTTATGTAATTCAAATCAGTGAAAGGGATCTCAAACAAATAAAGTTGTTAAATGGATATTCAAATGATGAAATTTCTATGAATACTAGCTTGTAAGATCCCAATAGTTGGAGGAAGGCTTTGGAGAGTACAGACAGCTACATGAGCGCTACCATCAGCGACAATAGCTAGAGTAAGTTTCTGAAGCAAGGGCAGAGCTGATGAAGACGCTGGCGCTGCTCACGGCTCCCCTGGGAAGGCTGCAGCGGAGTCAGTGAGGCTGTTCCAGGTTAATCCCAGGAGGGGTGAGACCAGGATCTTTCCTGCTGGTGCTGTCGGTGCCACTTAGTTTTACTTTTTCCAAGATGCTTTTGAAACACTGGGCCACAGCTTAACCTTTGCCAGTTATTAGAAAAAAAGACCCCCGTCTGCAGTGGTCTCACATCCTCAGCGGGGCAGGTGGAGGAGGGAGGCTGACGGTCACCGAGCTGGGCAGGAGGGCAGGAGGCAGGTGGCGGTGGTGCCAAACTGCCCGGGAAGCGGCTGATTCCTCCTACGTCTGCTGCCTCGACAAATTACGCTCCCTGTCTGCTCTGCTGCCCCAGTCCCACCTTCCCAGGCTCCTTCCCCCAAGAGGAGACACAGGTAGTGAACCTGGGAATTGAAGCTCCTGGGGCTTTCTGCCAAGTTCTTACTGTAGTGCATTAACTAATTAATGTTTAACGTCCTTCCCTGTGTTCCCTTCACGGTCCTAAAAATTCACTTTTGGGTCAGTTATATTTATCATCTTTATGGTGCAATTTTCCATCTCGCTTTAAACGTCACTTTGCAACTCATGCCCTCTCCAACAGGCGAGGTGGTGAGCTAAGGTCAGCGTGAAAATCAGTTATGGGTCTGGCTGAAAGGACTACCCTTTTGACCATGACAGGCAGATGTACATAGCTCCATGTCTATAATGTCTGTCAGGTCAGATCAGGAGAACTGTCACCATCCCCTTCACTTGCAAGCACTATTAGACATGAGTGAGCAGGCACAGACGAGAGACATGTCCCTGCTTATAGCATTTAAAGCATTTATTATATTACATTGATCTTATCCATTTGTAGCTGCCAGGCTGATATGTATGCTTCTAATCACAGTATTAGCACTTACTGCGTTCCCTCACTGAACATGATGCTAACGCAATGAGATACTAAGGTCGTAAAATCAGAGTCACTGTTGCAATACAGGGTGGACTATACCCTCCCATCGCCTGGCTAATCGCATTCAAGTAGTAAAAAGAGCAAACAAAATTTTACCTAAATCCCAAGACCTCATTATACTTTATATAGACAAGTTTCTGTTGAGACAAATTCTCCCCTCACTTCAACCAGCATCCTTCCTGACTCCTCTAACTCTTACGTTAGCAACAAGTGACAATGGAGGCAGAGATCTGGAGCTTGGACATATGGGCTTTTACTCACTATTTCATGGCTATAGCAGTGTTTTTAAAACACACTTTAAAATTCACCCAGTGCAGGAGGCCACTGCCCCTGAGGTACTATTTACACCCTATTTCAGGGCAGGAAAGCTCTATCTTAGGCTCTAAGTGGCACGCAGACCTGGAAGCAAGGTGAATTTCTTCCATAAATTTCTAGCACTTCTTTACCAAATGTATCCACAGTTCCAGCCTGTGCAGATCCCATGCACAGTGCAAGATCAGACGCAATCCAAATTACTGGCTTAAACATGCTTGGAGCCTGCCACAGCTAAACCTGCTAAAATTGGGTCTCCCCAGACTATGGGGGTTCAGTGGGTCCTGGGTGTTTTTAATGCCATCTTGACATGCCTGATTTCACAAAATGATGTTGCTGTAACAGTAACTTTCTATTGCATTGCATAGTGACTTCAGTTTTGTATAGAAAACCAGCAAATTTGGGTCTAAAATGAGGCAAGTTCATCACAGCACAAGGAAAGCCTAATCAGGGATTCTCAAAGAGCACATGCAGGGCCCCTGTCCCAAGGGAGGACTACAGCAGAATCAGGACATCGTCTGACCAGGCGGGTGGTGGCACAGCTCTTGCTGCTCCTGCACACACYGGCGGGCATGGGGAGCCAGTGGCAATGGGGCTGTTGCAGGAGGCAGGGCAAAGCAGCTGGAAGAGGATGCGATCCCCCCCCCGGCCAATTTTGCTAGCAAACCAGCAGCCTTAAGTCCTCAGAGAAGACTATCCTTCAATACCCAGGCAGTAATCATATAAGCAATGGGACATCCTAGGGAGAGAGGGAAGCCAATTTCATGCTGCTCAAGTGGCACAGAGAGGTCAAATCACAGTAAAAATACGGGATATTTATCTCACCCCTTAGTGGTATTATGGAAACAAATACAGTACTTGTTGTGCAGCGCTCTGAAAATACGAAGTCCCACCTGAGTAGCAAATATTATCATTACAGGAGAGAAGATAAATCAGTACATTTGGGTATCATGACTTGAACATGTATTTGAGAAAACTGTGTGTGTGTTTAAAACTTCAGGGAACTTGACATAGACAGAGGTTGTGCATAACTGATGGGGAAAAAGGAGACGGAACAGCTAAGTGACTTGTTACTGGCCTCTCTTCAAATATTGATGGTCTGACCTTGCTCCCACCAAAATCAACGTGAGCCCAATCAGTCAATCAGATCTTGCTTGTCTGCTTCGGTACACGAGGTAAACTGCACACACACAGTGGGAAATTTTTCCAGTCTGGCCACTGGCTAGGTGAAACGAAGGCAGCTTGTTAGCAAGCAAACAGTACATTTTGATATACCAACAGAAAGGATCAAAGAAGCCAGATAGTTCATTAAAAAACATGACTGCTCCAGTCAAATGTAGAGTAATCTAACCACGCACCTTGAAACTGCATTGTGAACTGGCCTGTATCAATGCATTAACATTGTGTACAAATACACCACATTTCCACAACATCTACATATATTTTGCCCGAGTAATAAATGTCTTTGAATGATGTGTCTGATTGTAAATATTTATGAGTCATGCCATCCTTTTGAACACAATTTGTATCACATGGAACTGTTGTTGTAGGTGGAATATGTTTAACCTTGGCATCAGTAATTACTAAATTTGCTCTATGCTGTGCTTCTAAAATAAAGAGCAGGATTAGAATACAACAAAAAAACTACAAAAACGTTCATTTTTCATGGCAGGAAAACAGAATATAGAGATTTCAGTGGTAGGGGAGAAGTCTAAAATGTCAAGCTGAATTTGGAAGTGCATAAAATAGTGCCCATGCCCTGGTTTCCTTGACCCTATTCTGGAGAATAAATGAGCTAACAAGGAGAATAATGGATTTTCTATGTCTTACTCACAGAATCACACTTTCAGAGCTCAGGCCCGTGAATGAATTTCTTTCGATTGTACGTATATTTATATTGTCTTGAATATCTCTGAAAAATAGAATACAACAGAAACGACACCTTTTTGTACCTCTGTGAGCCTTTCAATATGATACGCTATTTCAAACACAGTATTTTCCCTTATAGTCAATTTGAGGAACTATTATAGGCAGGGGGTGACGACTTAAGTTTTTAAGACATTTTGTCTGCAGAGCACAAACCTTCCTGGTAAAAAAGGCTGGAGCAAAACATTTCCAACACCCCCATACTTTCCTCCCAAATAGGCTGAAGCCATTAAAATGTATAAAAGCTCGGGTCTTATAACCCTGAGGCGGATGAAATAATTCCTCCAGCAAACATACTGCCCAGAAAATGCAAGCTGAGGGGCTGCGAGGCCACCACTTCTTGCAGCCTCCCAACCAGAAGAAGGAAAAGCCATTAGCCTTTTTGGCCTGATTCAGCAGGGTACCTACCAGCCCACGAATAATTCCCCTGCCGATGTCAACAGGGTTGCTTATAAGCTTTGTATGTGCTTAAGAACTTAAGACGCGGGACCCCTGTCAATGCAGTTTGTTGAAGTAGGCATTTCACTCTTTCAGCAGTTTTGAGTGATATGAAAAAAGGAACGGCAGATATACGTTCTGTTGCTTGCTCAAAATAGACCTCAAAGAAGTTAAACAGTATTACTCATAATTTAGACTGGGGATATGGTTGTTTTCATGCTGTTTCTGTTGGAAAGCACGGAACAAAATGAATTATCTGCAAAGCTTGAAATTAAGCGTGTTCCAAAATTATCTCATGCTGACAGCGGAATACGGCCACAACTGTGCATTGACACTTACACAGAGGCCTCATTCTGCAAACTGAGGTCAGCAAGGTAGGAGAAGGGAGGGAGCGCAGCACCCATACAAGTGAAGTGTATCCCTCTGCTAAGGATCTGCACGAGCCCTTTATAAACACCAATGACCCATCAAGACCTATCTTTGGAACTTACATATTGGTACAACTGAAGCCAATGGGAATTTTCTTATTGACCTCAGTGGGGCCAGGGTTTGAACCAAGGTCTAGTTTGGGACTCAAGCAGTATCAAGGCCTACTTATTCTTACAGGAAAGTGACGAGTTTCACCTGAAAAAAAATTAACTCTTGCTCAGCAGGACACAATAATTCAAGTCTAGTTAAGGCTGATGATAAACATAAAGGTATACAGGAGGAAGGCTCTGTAGCTCCGTATCTGTTGCATTTGCTTGATGGTTTCGGGGAGCCCTGAAGTGCAGTTCTCAGAATTACCTATGTCAGGTGTATTACAGAAATTTATTTCTTGTCTTATATGTGCGTGTACTACATTCAGGCATCCCCCTCTATGTTTTCTATGCCTTTTTATTTCTATTAATGGCCATTACTAAGACAATTGCAGCTTGAAATCTTCTAATCAAAGATTTGAACATGCAGAACTTTGCCTGTGCATTAACAATATATCTTGTCCAAAGGAAGAGAAGAAATAGTTGCTTATTTCCTGGGTTTTCTGCTTTCAATTATACTAAGACCTGATTGAAAAAATTATGTCAAGATCTTTTTCAGCGAAAAAAAATCAAGCTTTTTCTGATATGCATTTTTTACAGAAAAAAAAGGTGTTTTTACAGAAAAAAAAGCCTGCTTTCACACAAAATTTTACACAATTTTTTTTTTTCATGTTGGCACTGGAATTTTCCATAGGAAAAAATATTTCATTCTCTGGACAGTTTTACTGCCAGTGAAAAAAATGAGCATGGTAGAGATATTTCCCTGTGATTTTTTTTTCTTTTTTTTTTTCTCTGTGATGTGGCTACCTCTCCACAGAAAACAGCTCCGAGATCAGCAACTCTTCCCATGCAGGCCAGAGAACTGTCACCAGGTGGCAACAAATTTCCACTGCCACCAGCCTGGTTTGGATTTCAGCTGGTGAAAGAGGAGTAAAAGGCTGTTATCCATCCCCTGGGCCATCCAGGCACACACTCACAGCGTAGTTAAAGGAAGAGTGGTCTGTAAATAAAAAAATAATGCTTTGTGGAAGGGATACCTAGAGAGAACTGAGAACAGAGACCTTTCGGGCCACATTATCATCAATGCCTACAAAATTACAACCCAAAACATTACCATGAAGCTAATAAGCGAATACAAGGGGAATCACATCTTGAAAGGGTTTGTTGGAGGAGGACAGCATCCAAAGGGAGCTTTGAAAAGCAGACATTAAAACTTACAGTAAAACTTTCTGGAAAGAGTGCACCTTATGGACAGCAGGTAAAAACCGAAGGCCAGTGTTTGATATTAACCTAAGGGGGAGAGAGCAGATGAAGATTATTCACTTTGCCCCAGGAACGAAGCAATAATTAACAAAGAAGAAAGAACATTGGACTTACTTAAAATGGCAGCCACAAAAGGCAGAGCTTAGCCACAAATGGTGGGTTTGCCCATAGGAAACTTGACATTGTAAAGTAAGAAGTTTTTTCTCCAAAGCACGAGCTGAATTCTGCCCCACTGAAGTCAAGGGAGAAACCCTACCTTGGATAATTACACAGTCCCTCCTGATGATCTCAGGAAGCTGTCGGTATTAATTTCCCAACCATATTCTAAGAAATCAAGTGCACTGACACAGGATAATTATTTTCATAGTAGCTCTTTTAAGACAAAAGTATCAACTCACCACAATTTTAACCTTCTACTCTAGTAGAGAATACATTAATTCCACTGGAAATAACACTATTTCATGGAAGTAAGAGAGAATTAGGACGCTTTATTTCCCAGCACCTCCAATAGCGTGGAACCAAACACATGGGAACGTTTCAGCAGTTTGTGTGACTGGAAATGGGCCTGAGCCTCCATATTTAACGACCCTCCCACCGCGTCGAGCATCACTGGCCTCTGTGTTACGGTTCCTGTCCATGAAACACCATCCCAGAAACACTGACTCTGAAGGACAACCCTGTGCCCACAGCCAGCGAGGAAACACGGTCACAGGTATCCGCAGAGATGTACACTGTCTAATTTAAGCAAATTTTGTCATCTAGAGCAGTAGCAAGGACAGGACAAACATGGTATTGCCATGCAGCAGGAGATGGCTGATGGCTGTTGATGGCTGGAAGGAGGGCTGAACACAGGCGGGAGGAGGAGCTGGACCGGGCTGGGCTCCGACCGGCTGGGAGTTTTTCCCCAGTCACCAAATGTCTCATTTTGACTCTACCAAACAAAGAGAAAATTTGGGATCTTGAAAGTTTAGTTATCTCTTTAATATGTGAGATGGTAGACAAGGTAACCTTTCACTGAGAATATTGGTTTCTTAAGGAACGTATTAGTAGTATATGGAAGGTATTTTTTACCTTGGCACTTAAACAGAACAATATTCTTTCATCATTACTGGATGTGATTTTTTTTTGCAGATTCATTCCTGAATAGTTGAATGGTGATGAAAAGCACTGGTTGAGACTGGAAAAAAGTAACAGCATTCATTTGATGTTTATTATGAACCTAGATTATTTCAGGAGAGTTGCAACCTTTCAGGTTTCATAACCTGAACTGAAACTGAACACCTCCACGTGACAACCAAATCCTACATTCAGGCACTCAGGGTGACACRTAGGTCCATAAAATAGTCATTCACTTGCATTAAGTACCGCTCTGACCTCCCTGAGGTGGTATCTGGATATCCTCAGATGTTGAAAAGCCAGCTTGTTATCTGTCTCATAACAAAAAGCAATGCATTATATGCAGGAAAAAATAAAGAAGCCAATTTGGGAAAGTTGCTGAAATGTCATGACTGTTTTGTCTCAGGAGTCAGAGTGGTCTGACATTGCATTAGCTTAAAACTAACAGCTGTCACATGTGACCAAGCAAGCTCTACAAAAATGCCTTTGAAAAATTATTACATATAGTTAAATAGAAAGCATGATTAATGAAGCAGGTGGATTTCACAAGGCCCTTATTATTTAAAGTACTTCTGCACTCATACTTTGTAAAAGGAGTTAGCCGAAAAAATTAGAAGCAATAGAAGAAGAACCTGTAACTCCCCCCTTACAGTATTTTAAAGTACACTCTCTAAATTACTGGAGATGTACAGGGTGTTAGTTGAAAGCTGCCTTTAATTTTAAATGCTAAAAATTCATGCAATTCTTTTTACGAGCCACTTGTTAAATACAAATTATGGCATGCATTTCCTTTAGTACGTAAATGAAGAAGCAAGCTGCTGCCAAGTAGTGTGTGGCTATTGCAGGACAGAGGAGAACACATGAGAAGCTTTCCTTTCTACAGTACTTTCCCAAGAAAATCTCAATCCTCATGTTGCAGTAATGAAAGATGATGGTACTCTAACATATGCTATTCAAACACTGCTCCAATGGCAACTTACTCCCAACATATCAAAATGCCACACTGGTTAGCAGGGCTTTTACCATACATGTGTGAAAAGACACGTTCAAGGCCTTGGGTGATGCCATAGTCCTGACTTTTCCAGTAATCCCAAAGTGTTCAGGGCTCAATTTGTACTGGTGTCAACTGAGCAGCATGAGATGAAAAGGAAAGCATCTTTGATAAATCATTACATATTGAAGCAAATCTACAGGTGGCACAAAGCACTGATTGCACAGAGGCACAGAATGGTGATTAGGAGCAGGAGAGGATGTTCTTTTAATTAATTGCAGAAAAAGAACTAAAAAAATATTTAGCTAGACTGCAGCCTAGATCATCCCTCTCTTTTTATTCAACCAGCAAATCTCCAGAGGCCTTTAAGTGGATAATCTTGTTAGAATGTAGATAATCCAATTTACTGAATATCTTTCCTGCAGGACAGTTTTGTCAATATATTTACCATATAACGTATACATCCTTAGCAGCCTCACTTTAAACAAGTGTCCTCTTTAATCTGTGTTATAACTGAGTCCCCCCTTGCCATGCATAAACAGCTCCGTAAGAACCTGTTTTTCAGATGGCTGATGGCTGCTTTCCAAAGCATTAATTGTCCTTCTCAAAAGGCTTACTGGAGTCAGCACTTAAGAAAACATAGCACCATGCTCAGCAGAGAAAAAAAATCTTGCAGAAACTAATTCCTGAAAGATTCTGGCTGCTTATCTCCAGATACAGCAACACGCCTGCTCTTTTTTACGCCAAATTAGTAGGAGCTACTCCGACAAAACTGGGAACACAGTTTACCTCATGAACTTATTGTGGGTATTTGCTAAATTGCAAACCCAAGGTAGGCAGAGATAAATACAACATCACTCAGGAAACGTTATTTTTCTGTCCCTTAATCATGCTGGTTACTTTATACTGCACGTGAGCCTGACTCCAGCAAGAGATTCCTCTGACTCATGTGTCCCAGCCTTGCAGGCTAAGCTGAGCCTATAATCCACAACACCCACTTCTGGGGCAAGGTCTTTAACCGTGAGGCTGCCATGTAAAAGGAAGGAGTGGAGCATCACTTCTTTTTATTGAAGAGCCAACTCCATGCAAAGGGTCAGCGATTTTGTGGACTTCGCTGCATCTGCAGCAAATACAGGTTTGGGTCTAGGAAGCGTGCCAGGTACACATGTGTCAGGTCCTCCACGAAATAAGACCAGGAAGGTACAAGCAGCTGCAAGACTTTGGAGCTGGGCTCTGCTCTCCACCATGCAAACTATTTTGCAGATAAAAAGCATGCTTTTGCGACCTACATTTCCCCTCCCCTCCAACAATCCAGCTGTATGCCCTCAAAATTGCTCTAAAAGGAGTGTTACATTTAAATCTTTCTATTTTAAGCTGAGATTGCTTAATACAGGGTGTTGACACATTCACTGTAAAAAAGAACCAAAGGACACAGATTACACAAGAACTAATTTTGGAAAGAAAATAGGTTTGAAAAGCCATCACTACATTATTAAACAGACAATGCCACAACTCTCCTAATGAGAGCCAGATAAATAATCTTGTACCCATGAAAAGGTCAATAAGTTACCATTTTGAAGCAGTCTGTCTCTTTGGCCTATATCCAAGACGACCAATTAACAATTCTCTTCACTGCTTCTAAAAGACTGGTGAGAAAGTTAAGGTTGCATTTTTCTAGAACGTTTAGAGTATTTCAGCATTGCATTTTTTTAGCATTTTCCTCTACTTAGTGTTTTTGCCATACCAGTAATGATGATGCAGGAGACAAAGGGAGTGGGGTGAGTGGGAAATGTATTTGTACCCAAGCTGACAGAGATAAATGCATATTAATGTTCAACAGCTAGTGGCTGTAACAAGCCCATGAAGCTGTTGAGAGGACGGACAAGGCTAGCCAGAGCTTCTTGCCGGCCTATAAATAAGACCTAGTGGTGATACAACTATTTTTGAAGCAGCATAGAGAAAGCCTTGCAAGCAACGTGTTGCAAAGGTCATTAAACTGATGGGCTATGGTGCCTAGGCTCAGTCTCAGGCATTAACACTGATTAATTTTTCTCTTTCTTTTTTATGAAAACTGTGAGATTTTCTGAATTGTGTTTTAACAGTTCTGTCACAGCCACAGCACTGTCATGAGGAATCAGACCACGCGTCTCGTACCCTGCCAGACTGCCACCGCGGCTGGAAACTTCAGAAGAACCACAATGAGCCCAGCAATGGGCAGGCACCCGACTCCCCCTGCTTTGGCATGCTGGTTGCAGCTGGGTCTCGCTATACCTCTTTACACCAAGATACAAGGGTGCCTGTGCCAGCTGTTCTGACTGGTGGGTCAGACCAGGAAGGACTACAGAGGTCTATGGCAGGGTCTGCAGCAGAAGGTTGGGCCAAGGACCTCCCTGAGTACAGGCCTCCATCTCCAGCTCTGCTGCCTCAACATGGACCATTTGGGAAGCTGGCATGGACCCCAGCTGGGGAGAAGATACACCACATGGGCAGCAGGAGTACGTCCCAGTGGGACCAGCATCAGGTTTGCTTTTCCACTCGCACACAACCCCGTGTATGGTTGGACAGAATCTCCTAATTTGTTTTGTGACAAGATATTTATGAAATCACTTGCTATTCCTTCCTAACATCCAGCAGTTAATGGGAGAATTAGGCTGTGATGTACAAAGGTTTGTTAGTTTCCCTTCATGGCCTTAAAATTTTTATCATTTCTCGAATAGCTGTTGATAGCATTTCCATCCACACAGATGCTTAACCCTTTTCTGAATTATTTTAAACTCTAGTCCCACATGAGCTCCCCTCAGCATCTTGCCTTATATTTTCACTAATTAACCCTTCCTCGTATGTCACTGGAAGCTGAATACCAGGACTGGGTTACCATTACCAACTGCCATTTTGCAGCCTTCCATCAAGATTTCTGCTTTCTCATTAAATTAACAGTCCTATTCTCTCAAACAGTAAAACTCTGCCTTTTCAAGGGGAGGTTTCTAAAAGGGCAAGCACCAATGAGTGAAACAAGGTGATGGAGAAAATGGCAGTCTTTCCTACAGAAATGTGCCAAGAGAGGGCATGAAGGTATAACTGTACGTGGAGAGAGTGACCTGAGCATGATGTAACTCGGCATCACACCCAGCTCACTGCTACGTAGAAGGCTCCTACAGGGACTTTGTGTCCTGCTCCTGATCCCTATGGTATGAATTGGTGTAGCTCCACTGAAGCCAAAGGTGTTGCCCTGATTTATACCCCCTAGCACAGCTACCTCAAACCTTTTCATTAGCACAAAAGACACATTCAGACTCTCAGAGCCATGAAGCCTGCACCTTTTGTACTATTTATAGTCAAACAAGAGGGGTTTTTTCCTTGCCTCCTAAAATGAAGGCACAGAGGGGATGCAGCATAAATCCATTAGTGGAGTAAACACCAAAGATGGATTTTATCAATTTAAATTAGAGAAAAGTTTTGGCACAAGAATGAATGTGAATGAAGTGGCCATGAATAAAGTTAGAGAAAATTTTCCAGTCATCAAATCATTGAGTTTCTGGAAAAGCCTCCCCTGGAAAAAAAGAGAGAAAGCAGGGAACAGTGGAGAGCATAAAAATTGTCAATAAAGCACTTAATTAATGGGATACATGGAGTGGAGCCAGTAAGAAATGGGATACAGTAGTCTGGGGAGTCTCTTCCAGTCCTGTGTGCCCACAAGAGAGAATACCTTGAAAAGTACCCAAAATATATTTTCCTCTGATTTCAGCCAGTGAGTAGAACTAGCTAAAGAGGAGCGGGGAATGGTTAGTTAGACAAGCAATCCTCTATATTTTTAAACTGTTGCTTCTATAGGTCATAGGAGAGCTGCTGCAGCTGAATTTTTATACAGGTAGCATGTCTGAATGTTTGAGCCAACATGTATGAGAGCATGGAATGACAAATGTTCAAAAGAGGGAGCATCCACTAAAGTAAAGAGAAAAAAATCCACTACTTCAGATATTTAAAGTGGGGATTTACCTTTTCCTCATGACCTATAGTTTATGTGTCCCACATTTAAAAAATCATTGAAATTAGTGTGTTCATTACTGTGTTCACATTTCTTCTTCTTGTTCTTCAATTTTGTATGAGATAAATGCGCTCCCATTCTTTCTAACCATCTGTATACCTGACAACTGTACTTCCCATAGCAGCTTGTTCTGGGGATTTTACATGGGATAAACAAATGCTGTGTTTTCGTTCATAGGTAGCCAGAATAACTCAAAGACAGCAGTCACTGCTGAATGACTCAGGCTTGAAACGAAAGGAAAAAGGCATATGATTTCTCCTCATGACAATGCAAATTTAAAGCTTTATTTCCCTACTGCCAAGAGAAATATGTGTGTTTCAGTTATGGACATAAAAAAGTTAAAGTTTAWCAAGGTTCCTGGTGAATTTGATAAAGCAGATCGACAATCCTACCGCAATTCTAACCACATATTCCACTTCAATGAGGGTTTAAACTATAATGGTTTGTGTAGCGCTAAATACACCTTATCTCTTAAAGTCCAAGCCTTAAATCTCAAATCTTAAAGTTCAAATTCAAACCAATGCCTCTTGGCATTTTTGAGCTCAGAACCTGTCAGATGCTAGTGATTTTCAGAGACCTTAAACACTCATTAGCTTACTGGGAGCTATGCTTATTAGACCACTGACCTGATTTCATCCCGTCTTTCAGAAATATATAACCAGACAATTAAGCACTTACTCTTACGTACTCAAATGTAGAAATCATGTTCAGGCTTCTTGAATGAGTAAGGCTTCTTGTGTAAGTAAGGAAAACAAGGTTAGGTATATGTGTTCAGGTGGATGGACATACAAAAGTTGAGCTAATATCCTGCTGGGTGTATATGCCATTGTTCAGCAAAGAACACCATGGGAGCTTATTTAAGCTACGGCCATTAAAAACAATTACTGTTAAATGGAGTTCATTAGACTTCATTGGGGTTTTATGCAGAGGAGAGATTATTAGTCATGTTAAGATCACGTGCTAAAAGCTGTGAAAATATTTTTGGGTAACAGTTTATTTTAAGGATGGATTCAATTATCACTGAATTGTGATGGCAACCCCATGGGAACAGATGTGGCAACCACAGTTGTGCAAGCGGCATTCTTGATGAGGCTGGCTAATGAAATAAAGTTATACCATACACCAATATGTTTGTATTCTAAGGTTTTAATCATCTCACATCAAGCGTTAATGAAAACCATTGCTATAGCACTGCCATTGCTAAAGAAAAGAGAATTTGAATGCTTAATACCATGTGTATGAAGTATAACAGAAGGCAGAGCCATAGCAAAGACAGATGAGAGAGATTTTGTCCCAAAGCTCTCAGGAGGAATTTCAACCTAAAGTTGTTTTTATAGACAGAAAAAAGGCCCAGCTCCTTTTCTCATCACTCAGTTTCAACCTGTTGCTTAGAAAGGCTCAAGGATCTTATGTGTGTGAATACTCCATGGAGGGTATTATCTTCAGCTTTTCTGAGGACCRTGTGCAGGCTTGGGGATGAAATTGTGGATTGACAATGTGCAACTAGCAGGGGGAGAGGGCATTATCCTGTCTTATTACCAAAAGTGCTCAGGTTGGACAGAAACACATCTGTATCATTCAAAATGATTATAGTACTGGCAAAGAGCAAAAGATCTTACAAATATCTGAGGCTTGGAAGGTGTTGGAAGGCATCTTGATCAATGTACACGAGGTTGTTGGCCTTCTCAATTCTTCTGCAAAGAGAAAACGAAACATCAGAGGAAATATATCAATATATTGATCTTAAAATATCTGTGGTTGCCCCATGATGTAGTGGTACTACATGCTGAGATTTCCTTTTTGACAGCAGAAGATCTGCACGATTTCAAAGAGCRGCCTACCACAGACCGGCAGACCCCACCACCTTTTGATATCAGCAGTGGTTTGAGGATAAGTTTCAGGCTGACCAGGGAAAGAAAGGGACAGTTAGATAAGACGATGGAAAAGACAAAGGGAGATTTCAAATGTTCCTTTATCGCTATGAATTCTTCAGAGCCTACCTGAAACAAACTGCAAAACCTTTAATACTTGCCTATAATGAATCTTTATAATTGTCTCCTTTGAATTTAGATTGCTCATTACTTACATTTCATGTAGTCTGGGAAGGTTGGAAAACACATTTGCTTCTATGACCTCCAAGGCATCATTCTGTGAGATCTCTCTGAAAAATAATTTAAAAGTCAAGATATTTCAGGCCATGGTGAAGCAGAGAATGGACAAGTGAAAAATTCACAAGGAACTTCTTCCTAGATTATTGATGAGTTTTAAAAATAAGGTGGATATCAGATAAGAAAACAGACCCCAAAACCACCAATGAGCTGCCACCAAGCCAAACAACAGTCAGGAGCAGACATCTTGTGATGCTGAAGCTTGTATCTGTAATGGCAGTCCTGCACCTCCTGCCGTCACCATTCCCTGTGTATTAGAAGGCAGAGCCCATCCATCATTGGCTATTGGATCTCTGACATCACTAATTACTGATAGAGATTTAATGAAAGCTTTTAACTCAGTGAAGAAAAGAGGGGGTGAAAGGTGACTGAAATAGAGAAGACAGCTAAAAAGTTCCCAAGAAATATGGCACAACTTCAGCAGTAGGACATGATGCTGTCTTGACCTGACGTAAATTACAGAGATTAAAATTAAGCCACCAGCAGACACATCCTTATTAGCAGGACCTGGAGACCACAGACGTGAAGAAGTCTTCCATACCTTGGAGAAAACCCTATTTGATCTCTTCTGTATACAATTCATGTCCACTTCCAGCCACAGAACTGCAGAATAAAAATGGCCAGTTTTCTGTTATCAACACACCAGAATGCATCTCCTGCTGGTCCAGAATACATGTTTTTTTCCTCCCTTAATCTGTGGGATGGCAAAGAAATGGCTCAGGCTCTGGTGTAATTTAGAGCTCAGGAGTTCTCCTGGTGAATCAAGGGGTAATTACTGCAGTGCAACCTGTCCTGATTACATCCCTTATGCTGGCAGTGACCAGGAAAGTTGAGGTAAAGACAGCTATGCCAAAAGATTCCCCACTGCCATTTTTTTTAAATGGTGCAAAAATGCTATTTCCCAGGCTGAGGTCAGCTGTAGGAAGTAAAATTTGTAATACAGATATAACTCGGTGATAGTGTGATGGTCTATTAGATTTTAACGGCAAGGTAACTGCCCACATCTTTGGAATGAAACCTTGGATAAATAATCAGATTGCAAACTGGCCGGCAC
Source organism: Phoebastria nigripes (assembly GCA_035582835.1). NCBI lineage: Eukaryota > Metazoa > Chordata > Aves > Procellariiformes > Diomedeidae > Phoebastria > Phoebastria nigripes. Next base: position 75,759 of record JAYKAV010001787.1, read on the forward strand.
TTGTTCCTGGATATCTTGTTCTTTTGAAATTATATTGGTTGCAAATAGATTCCAACAGGCCTGAGGTAAAACAATAGATCGTAATGATAGGTGCAGAGTCACAAAAATAATCACAAAAATTATTACAAGTAATATAAAAAGTATTCCACTTCCTTCTGACTAACGACTGAACCATACCTGACAAATTACCTGCCCATTTAAGACAAACAAAAACCTTGCAAAAGAAGATAAGTTGCTCATCTGACCTTTTCCGCTTTAAAAAATGCCTCAGTGGTTTGATATTTTTTATTTCAATAAGAAGCTCTCCCTCCTGTTTCCTCAAGGTTTTTACAGAAGAAATCCAGCTCTTCTCTGCTCTGGGAGCTCTATACTGACTGAAGAACAAGAAAATAAAAGTGCATGAGGACTGACAATAGGTGCTTGGTAGGGTGCGATGAGAACTGGGTTTGTTTAGCAGTGCTGAACCACCAGCACACATGTGAACATGTTCCTCTCTATTATTTAGGTTTCAGCAGCAACAAAATGCTTCAACTGTGGGATTCCTTCACGCCATGCAAGGTACGCAGCCATTGCAAGGGATGTTTCAAAGACTTTTTATTATCTTCCTATTTTCTTTAAAAAGAATGCATTATAAGATATATGGTAGAAGCAATCACCCCCTATGCTGTATTTATATGACAGTACAATTCACTTGCTTAACTACAGTCTAGATTTAACGACATGGGAGGTGTCTCAGACTTTTAAGATTTGGTTTTGCTCGTGGTCTTTTTGGGTGGTCAGCAGTATATTTGCCATTCCCCACAATCTAAAAATCAGTTGTCTAGAAAAAAAAAATTCAGAGAAAAAGCAGAACATTTAATATCAACAAATCCATTTAGCCAGAAGAGATTTCATGCCACTAAACAGCTCAGGGAAAAATGTTGCAGATTTGTTGGCCTTATACAGACAAAAAAGGTTTATTAAGAAACCACAATACAGTAGTGACCTCACCCAACAGATAGGGCTGTTGAGGGTAATAATTTTTTATGACCCAATCTGCTATCTAACTTTGGAACAACTTGGACGATATACCTCTTTTAATGGAATGCTTAAAACTGAATGTTTCTGCATCAGGAGAGTGTTTTGGCTTCCTACGAGCGGGATGGGTTATGGGCTTTGTTTCATTTCGAGAAATCAAAGATACAGATCTGATTAAAGTAGGGCACGAGCAGGCCACAACACTTTGGAAGGCTTGGAGAATGCATGGTTAAGGAAGGAATGAAAAAGAGGTAGGAAGATAGGAATCTCTAAACTGTTTTTACAAGATTAAGTTTTTAAAAGATTAAGTTTTTAAAAGAATTAAATAACACTTGTATGAGGGGCTGTTTCAGAGATTTGGGGAATGACTTGGCTTTCATTCTAATATTCCCATTCACAGGTACAAAGGCGACAGTCATGTTTTTTTAAGAAGTAATGAAAATATGTCCATTGAAAATTAATTTTGCTGTCTTGCAGCTCAAGCAAACAACTACTGCAGCTGTTGTGGTTATGAGCCTCTGAAGACAAGTAAAGGGAACAAAAGGGAAACTTGTCAATGGCAGAAGGCAGTGACCCTTCTGCTGTTGGGCTTCGTCCTCTGTGTTCATGTGATTGGGGGGGGGGGGGGGGGAAAGGACAAGACCCTCTGTCCCCCGCAATGAATTGTGCATCCTCTGCTACACTCTCTCCAGGAAATCCTGTTGTTGATGACCTTACTCATCAGAGTTCTTCACAGACGAATCCCAGTTTACAGCACTAAAGTGCTGTTTTCTGACAGAAGGCCATTACTATTCTTGTCCTTTGGGGTGTCCATATACCTGTTACAGGCTGTCATTCAGGTCAGAAGGATAAATTAAAAAAAACCATTCAGTTTAGGAGATCAGTCGCACACTGTGAACATCAGGCAGCACTAGTCTGGGTTTTGGTTGCATAATTCATGTGAACAATTTATTTGTACCTGGCAAAAAATGCCATGGAAAACCGAAAGAACGCTATCTTGGATACAGTTATCTCTGGCATTAAAAGTACAAACCACTGCTGCTCACATCAAACAACTGACTCAGCAGACTCAGATCCTCTGTAGAGGAGAGCAAATAATACCTGCAGCAGCAGCTACAAACAGAAAAAGGGGATTGCTGGCTAGTATTTGTGCAAGTGATTTGTCTTACAGTATAAATACACACAAACAGATGATTGCTTATAATGCATATCTTATTATATGTCATCACGAGAGAAGATGGGACTGTTATTACGTTGTTTGTTTGTACTGAATGATACTATTAGCTCCACTGCTAGCTATCACAGCAAATCCAGATGGCAATTTGAGCATCATTTCTGATGCATGCAAGCCTTTGAATAGATGGTATGCAAAACAGTCAGGGGCAATTTATTAAAAAACCCCAAACCTCCAAAACCCCAAACCACCCAGTGGTTGCGAAGTGCTTAAGTGTCTGCTAAGCTTAGTTTCCACTGCATGCACAGCTCTATTGAAATCTACAGTGATCCTCAAAAGCATAAATTGTTTATTCAAACACAGCCTGAAAGAGTAAAAACTATTCAGTAAAAATGTTTTACAAAGGCACAAAGGATAATTGTTTTTATTTTTCCTCAAAGAGAATGTAAGACTTTAAGGTGTGATAACATCACATGGCTAAGGAATTTCCTCTAATTTGCCACTAACGTAGCAAACTGTAATAGTTAACCTATTCACAAGCAACTGACTGCAGCGTAGCATTTCCATGTGCAATAGCCAGAGCCAGTGACAGCAGGGAGAGAGATGGCAAGCGAAGAGGAGGAGGAAGGTGCTGCCTAGTGGCAGTACAGTCTTAGCTGGGTTTAACCTGCCTGCAAAGCTGCCCTTAGGCTGGGCTGGGGGTACATCTTCATGACATCTGTGACAGAGCCCAGCGTGAAGCATAGGAAGTATTCCTCTTCAAACCAGCTGCACTCAAAGTGCGACCCATAAAAATCAAGATACATTGAAACGGCCTTTTAACCAGTTCTATTAGCAAGGAATTTATAGTTCATGGCAGTTTCTTTGTAGTCCTCTAAAGAAAAGGCCTCTTAGACTAATCAAAGTCTTACAGCAAAAGCAAGACACTATTAAACTCACAAACTAATGGTCTTGCAGCCAAGTGGTCTCACATTTCAAAATAATGAAAGAATAAAAGACTGGACATTTATATGTCTTTTACGATAAGAATTCCTTTCAGGATCAGAGCGGGGCACACAGACGAGGGACAGGGTCATTCTTCCCCTGCTAGGAAATGTGCCTCTTTAAAACAAATGTGTGTGTATGTATATGTGTATATATACACTTACAGAAGTTTAATATAGGCAAGTAAGTGGAAACTTGCGTCAAAAGAAGAGCAAAGCATACGCATGGCAGAAGACCAGCTTAGAGGCAGATCACAGCATCAGTCCCTTACATTGGTGCCCAGGGATGTACGCTCTTGAGCACGAAGACCTTGTAATACCGGCAGCAGGAATGATGTAGAGTGACTGGTGCCCAGCTGGTGAGCTTGGCTGTATGACGACCACAGTAAATGTGGGATTTACGGATTTCTGCATTTCATCTCCCCGTGGCAGACTAGCAGAGGGGGCTGCCCTGTGTGTCGAGGTTTCTTGGGCACTTCTTTGGTGCGTGCACCTTGCCTGCAGACATGGCACATGGTGTGAAGGGGGGATTTCCCCCCTCTCCAGCCACACTGCCCTCCTCTGTAGTGCTGGGTGCGACCCACTCCCTGCAAATTCCTGCAGCTTTCCTTAAATTCCCTTCTAGAGCAGGTACGTATATGGGCTATACACTTGATTTGTTCACCTTATATTTCCTGCGATACATCATAATTGTGCCTTTTGGCCTTTTATCCTCAGCCTTTGAGGCGTTTTTTTTGTGGCATAAATATCCTGTGGATTCCTGTGAACAATTTTTTTTACTCCATAGGTATCTGCAATTAGCAGCGATACTGGAGGTATCAGGTACTGATTCCCAGAGCAGGTGGCCTCTCTGGGCTCTCTGCACTGCAACAAATCAATGGCTTTGCATTGGCTTAAGGGAAAAGGGAAGGAAAAAAAAGGCCAACAATTTTTATCTTTTTCCCCCTTCCTTTAAATATAAATACTCTTTAGAGCAATTTGCCAGGTCAGTTTTACTCAGTGGTTTGACTGATGCCACAATTTATGTCAAGCTTAGGAAGGAATTAGCAGTAGTGTGGTGTCACACAGGCAATCCTGCGCAGCACTCACTGGGTGAGTTCCTGCAGGAACAGCCTGCGATGTGTCTGAACTGAAAAATTAAACACCTGGCTACCTCTGCCTCCATGCTGTAGATGGAGGAGCTCTTATTTCTTTCAGTCTGATCAGAAACAAGCCAGTCTGAAATCTCCTTTTGAAAACTTCCCTCTAAGTGACAGCAAAATGCTACTACATTGATTTAAACAGTTTACAAAAGAAAAGCTATTTTTCTTAAAAGTATTAGAGACTTTTGACCTTTTAAAAATAGATAGTTGACACTTTCTCCTGCCACTTTCCTTGTGAACATGAAAAACTTGTCTCCCTACCATGATTTATTGAACACAAGGGAGTTACAGGCTAATATATCTTCGCAGTTATTGACATTTCAAAAATGAATTCAAGCACTGACTCTTCTCATCATCTCTTTACTTTGCTGAAGATACACATGCATGTTGTACTGACCTGACTAAATAAGTGGGATACCAATTTAATCAACTGAGTATTAACAGTGATTTCACACTTAGAGCAAAATAGTGTATACGTAAGTCTTTGAAGGAGATTATCAGGAGGCACCAATACTGTGTCCTCCTGCCTTCTCCAAAGGGTATGACACCATATTCTCAAATAAATCAATGCAGGCATGGGAAAAATAAAATGCAAATTTCCGCACAGCAGACGGAAGCAAAGGGGATTTTGTTTCTATCGGTGCTTTAGCACCACGCCAGCAATCCAGATGAAAGTCTGTTGAGAGTTTGGTTGCATCAAATTAATTGTCCATGTAACAGTTTTAAATTGGTCTCTCTAATCTGAAAAAGCACGAGATTAGTCTGCAGAATTGGAACTGATAACAACCGGATCCAACAGCAGAAGCCACATCATTATAAGAATTGATTTTATAATCAGTACAGTTTGGGGGGATAGATATCTCCTCATACTCTAGCACTAAGGGGATGTATTATACTAGTTTTAGTTTATCGCTAGCAAAGCTGAAAATGCGTGAAGCTTTGTAGAGTCAAACAAGCAAGGACTGGGTCTTTGGAGGGATTGGCAGCTCTCCGCAGAAATGCTGGCTCCATGCAGGCAGCCCAGAGAGATGGGGTTTATAACTCGGTGCCCTCCAGCTGCTGGGGCAGACGTACCTGCTGCCCCCTGCATTCGGGCATCACTAAATTTTACCTTTGACTATGAAAGCTTGTAGGGAAGGCAGAAAAATGTCTCTAAAATAAAAACACCCACCCTGGCAATGGCACTTTTTTCTCAGGCACGATGGGGTCCAGAGAATCTTGAGACCACGCTGGCAGACAAAGATGGTTGTTCAGCTGAGGAAGGGACCTCCTCGTTCAGAGATGCTGACACAAGCTTCATGCCCACGTCATAACTCCTTCCACGGAAATGGGCTAGCAGCACTTATTGCCATTTATCTTTTATTACCTCTCGCTTGGCTTTGAGAGCCAGCTAATGATGAATAGTTTTATTAAGGTGACCTGGGCAGATGAGGAGACTACATTTGAGATAATCACTCAGGAGAGCGGCTGAACGAGGAAATGGCGAAAATAATTTCTGGGGAAAATCAATAGGCAGAGTGTCTTGGATTGGGAGAACATGTGGCTTCCAGGACCCAAAGTCTAGTGACAGCCTTTCCGAACAGACCATCTTGAAGCAGATGTTCCCAGACACTTCAACAGACAGTTTTGAAATGCTTTAAGGAAGCACACATGCACAAGAGGCCTCTGGAGGACAGCTCATTACTAACTCCAATGCATTACAGAAACGGGAAGATCCAGAACAGCAAGTGCCTCAGATATGCACAATTAAACTTTTTAGCTAAGAGGGAAAATTGTAAAAAAATCCCTCTCACTCCTCAGTTCTGGCATTAAAAATCTTCCCAGGCTTATGAGAGGACTTTGAGTATTCACCAGAGCAAATCACGCAGTATGTTACACCCACTTCAGTGAAAATAAATCTTCATGACTTGACCCATCATGAGAAAAATATTAGCATTGCCTAATGTTAAACACAATTACGAATACAGACATTATCTTACAGCTGCTAACACCATCCACTACGTCTTTCAAATGTCCTCCTGAAGGGATTTAGGTTTCTCTTATTCGATGTTACAGTCTCCCTGTGAAATACCTTTTTCCAGCACAGAGATTTCCTTCTGTCTTCTTTTCTACCTGCATTCATTCTTCCCTTCCATAAAAACTACTTACAATTTTTGTGGTTTGTGTCTAAATGAGGCCTTGACCCTACAAACTCCTACCCCTGAGCTTTTGGCTCAGCCAAGACCCTACTGCATAAATATTTGCAAGATTGGGGCCCTCAGGTATAACCTACCTGGGAAAAGGATATTCTTTTATGCTTCCAAAGTTAAATCCAAACCTCTGTCTTGTAACAGACTACCAGAGAAAACACAAGCACCAGCAAGAACCTACTAAGTCATAAACTTCACAAAACAAGTGTGCAACGAGGGTTATTTATCTGATTGTGATACTGTGCTATCGTAAGCAGAAATAATTACCATTAAGCCCAAATCTGCAGGTTCTATATTGGAGGATGCAGAGATGACATACTATACAAACATGGGAATTACATACAATCCCTAACCCTTTTGCCAAGTGGCTGATGGCAGCAAAGAGGAGCCTGATTCAATACATCTAGAGTCTTATTTGACAAATAACTGAACAGCTCTCCACTATGAAACCTTGGAAAACCACATGCTTCCACCTGAGTTTCCCTGACACAAATAACCCTCTTCATCAGCAAACACTGCAAGACTGCACACAGATAAGAAAGTCTTAACAGGGGGAAGGGAACATGTCATAAAACTTGGGCCAAAATTCAATATATTAATATGTTTATACGTTTGTGTGTCTATATACACACAACATCCAAATAAAAGCAACAAAAATAATAGACCCATGGCCACATGATGGTGCTTACTCACCAAAATTAGCCAGCAGCAGCCTTTCTGCACATCTAACCCCACGTACAAGGAAGTTGCTCATGTATGCCATGAAGGGTCTCTGCCACAACTATGCTGTGTAACTCAGGCGTGTAGAAACACCAGACAAGCAAAGGCTTTCTCCTATCATCTGTTGTAGTGCTTTAACAAGCATTAACAAGCACAACTGTTGTAGTGCTTTAACAAGAAAGTCCTCAGACTGGACTCAGCCCTTTGATGGGGAGCCCTCAGTACCGATTCCCCCAGAGAAGTCTCTGTAGGAATGAGGCAAAACCCTTGAGAACACAAAGGCAATTCCCGGCCACTCGGGAACGACCTGTTTCTCCTATGTAAGAGCACTTTGATCTCCCTGGGAGCCCTTCTCCTCCACACTATCCTGGGTCATATCTAACTGGGGACATAGAAAGAAGTTGGAGCTAGAGATGATGCAAAAAACCTTGTCTGAAGTAGTTCTTCCTTCTTCATCAAGGGAAAAGTAAGAGGAATCTTCCTCCCCAGCCACAGCGCTTAAAGAAGGAGGCTGAACAAGAAACGTGGTTTGAATAAAAAAAATGATGTTTTCCTTAGAAGTTGCTGTGTCTATTCCTTTGCTGCACTGCATTGCATATACTTACAATATTTTTCTGTCTGGCTTCCTGTATAGATGTAAACAAACTGGAACTTACAGTATTTTCACAGCACACAAGCCTGGCAAAACCTTTTTTGTTTCCAGTAAAACACTTTGAAAAAATACTACTGATGAGGGGGGAAAAAAAAATCCTGAAGAGATCCCAAACCACAAAAATTACCATTTGGAAAAGTAATGTTGATGAAATCCACTTAAAAAATAAAAAAAAAAAAWGAAATCCATCATTTCTGATTACTATCATTGCTTTAGTTGAGACTGAAGGAGACTTCAGACTCTGTCTGCAACAGAAGGCATGGAAATCCATTGGTTTTAATATTAGATCTGTATTTACATTAACATTCTACATTTTAGATGAGTGCATATTTTACTGTACTTTTAAATAAGTATTGTCTCTAGAAAGCACACAGCTCAATACACAAAAGGACACAGAAGTACACACACTCGAAGGCAATCCTGTGGGAGCAATTTAGTTTTCAGATTTAAAGGAATGTTTTGTGTGTGTTAAATACCGAATTAAAAACTAAAAGGCAACTGCTATATTGTTTCTTCCATCAGACTGAAAACAAAACATGTATTTTTAGATTATTTTAACAGGAAAATGAAGAAACAAATATAACACGTGCTCTGCTGCAGAGCCATTTCAAAGTCTGGCCAAAAGAGGCTGCTGATGAAAGCCAGCTGCAGCAGCCCTAGCTTGCAATGAATCACCATCTCCTGAGGGCACAGGCTGAGATCATGGTCTCATGGTATGCAAGCCATCAACCTACCCATGTGAAAATAAACCATTCATCACACACATGCGGACTGGATATGAACAAGTGACCTAGAAATTTGGGGGGTTCCAAGTCCTATTACCCTCCGCCTCAGTCATTCTCCTGTCACATGAAGCTTGTTGTGACATATTTTGTGTGGGCTGCGGCGGTGAGGGGTGGAGAACAACCCAAAGTCTACTTTGTCATTTAGTCCTAAAATCGTGCATAACTCACTCCACAGACAAAGAAAAGAACAAAATGACTACAAAAGAGGAAAATGTGGTAGCAAGGGAAAAAACTCCTTGTTGCACATTGTATCTTCATTTGAATTCCAGAATAAATCTGAATGAATTATATTTTTTAATTTGTTTAACTATGCTAATAGTCACCATGCACTAGTGGTTTTAGCAGTATTTTCTCTTTATATGTATGACTCAAGAATTACCATAGCAACTTGCTTCCTAATTAGCCTTCAGTTACTAACAATCAATACGATTAGACAAGGTCAGTGCTGGAGTAAGCTCTATAGATTTTTTGAAGAGGCTACTGAGAGTCAATAACGGCAAGAAGAGGAGGAGCGGGCTCCTGGACGATCTTCCCCAAAGGATGGCCGCTGTTCTGCTATTACTCACTTTCCTATGAACAAAAGGAGCCGTGGCAAATGARAGCTTTGCCACTCACCCGGATTGCAGAAAGCTTTTAACCTGCCAACAAATTCACAAAATATGGAGAATAGAAGCATCCTTAGGTCTGCAGATAAAAAGACACCTTACTTTCACATTGCTGGGACTGATGTTGACTGCATGCCATCAAAATCAAGAATAAATATGTCATAGATTTTTGTCAATGTAGCTACATCTGAAGTCAATCTCCCTGTGTGGGAAGGATCCCTGAAATCTGGAATAAGGTTAGACTGGCCAGTTAACAGAAAGATGCTCCCTGGGATTTAAGCCTGTGCAGTGCTTAGCTGAGATCCCATTAGGATGTCCTCCCTCTAGTGACCTGAGAGATTGCCCATCGGTGACACAATTTCCCCCTCATTTTTACAGCCTGTTTCAGTTGTTAACATGTTATCTCTTACCCTGAAAGCACAGTGCTTGGCAGCACAGCAGGATGGAAACATAATGTGCTATTCAGAGGTACTCTGGGTCCTGGGAATACAAAACAGGCTCCTCAGTACTGACAGATGAAGGCTCATGAAAAGCCACTTGTTAGCATGTTTAAGTCTGCTACCAAGAAGCACAGGCAAAAACAARCTTATTTTTAAATAAACAGTGTGTGTTGTCAATTATGCCTAGGCACGTGGCTGTCGCAGATGAACTGTGATCTATTTACTTGCCTCTGTAAAAATGTGCTGCCGCTTGGCTCTCTCCTCTATTGCCCGCCAGAGGTTACCTCTGCGCTGCAGCTGTGCCTTCAGCCTCAGCTCATCCCAGCTYGCAGTGCCGGGTCCCCAAATGGAGGGTTGGGCCTGAGGAATGGAGGAGTCAAGATGCTGCACACAGTGAAAATGTAATGACAAGACAGTCTGGATAGTGCTGTATGATGGCACTTCAAGCCATGAGCTTTGAGGCAATGTGTCTTGACCTTCCTCTGTACAGAATGCCCCAAAGAACAAAACGATTCTAAGCTCAAAAAAAGMATTTTTTATTAGAATATAAACTAGGATAATTAACTTTAAAGCAGAAAAAACGCAAAGGAAATTGGCTAGATGGAAGAGAATGGAGAAGAGTTTATACCGCCTCTCCCCTGACATCCAGTGCCTTTGGAGATGGTTTGGAGTTCCTCAATGACTTATTCTGAGTGGCAGTAAGCTCTGCCCTGACCTCCTGCGAAACCCCATTCATCACCTCTGGGGCTGCTCCCTGCTCCCCAACACAGTCTCTGAGTGGCACATATCCATCTCTGGCCTGTAAACCTCCTGCCACTTGTAGTACCTCAAAGCTGCTCCTCTCCAAACGTGCCCATTAGCCCGCAAAGGGAATACCCAATCCCCCTTCCTCCAGGGAGCTCCACTGCTGCCAGCTTTCCTAAAGAGCATTATCTAATTGGGAACAGAAATAATAAATAAGCAAATCCTTTTCACCGTATTGTGCTTGCCCCTTCTCACAGCACAGATGGGAAAAGCCAAAATCTTAAAAATCCAGCACAAGAAGTCTTAAAAATATGGAAAATAAAGCTGAGAAACATATCATCATAAAATCTCATTCAAAATAAAAGATAAGATTGACAAAAGGATTAGACRTGTCTAATGAACACCTTCATAATTACACTAGAAAGGATAAACATTTCCAGATAAAGATGTAAATCTTGGTGCTCTTGAACAGACAAGCAAGACAGAAGTAAATGATGCTTCCAAATAACAAAGACTAGTTTAATTCAGTCCACAAGTGAAATTCTGCATTATTCCTTGTTTTAGTGGAGAAACTTCACAGCACAAAGGCAACACGGAAAGACCATTCCAAGAGTTTGCGTTGAACAGCTCATTATTTATTAGGTGCATTTCTCCTCCTCAGAGGAGAGCACCCTATGAGATGGACAAAATAAATTCTCCATATGGATGAGCTATTCCATAATTGTTCCAGAAACCTTCTCTTGAACATCCTCCTTCAGCAATTGGCATCAGCAGCTCTCAGGGACGAGGTTCTGAACCGGGAAAGCCACCAGCCTGTCCCTGTTCCCAGCTCCTAATCCTCTGCTGACTGCATTGGAAAATGCACAGACACCTACAGTTTTTCAGCAGTCTGCATTTTTCTCACAATCATGTGTAATTTCCATCTGTGGTGTTGGCTCCCCAAGCATTCAAAATATTTTATGGCTTAGTATCTGTCTTCCATTCTAAATCCTAGCAATTTAAATCTTTTCCAGACTACTCTATGTGTATATATACACATATGCTTGTATGCAAGTATATATATACATATCTATTCTACCATGCAGTAAGCAGTTTACTCGCAAAAGGTACACCRCTCTTACTTATTTTTAAAGAATCAAGCACATATCTGGAACTCTTCATCAAAAACATGTTCCTGCTTGAGAAATCAAAACAAATATTCACAGTATTTTGCGAGCAAATTGTTCTTGGCTTGGTCACAAAACAAACAATGGGCACAACAAATCCTCTGGTTTTACACCTGGGATGAATTGGGGCCAGCAGTGTCTTTGATAGAAAAATCAAAATGCAGCTCACTAATAACGATAAAATGCTCAGCTGCCTCTCCACTGAGCAAAGCAGCCATCAAACTAATGATTAAATCCACATCAATCATTTGGCATAATAGAAATAAAGGCCGTGCAGTATAATGTTGTCAGAGAATCAACATCTCTTGCTTAGAAAATAAATGTCTTGACTTCATCTCAACATTTGTTTTCCATAAACGCTGAGGTTTGTATCAGCATTTGTATAGCAATGGGAAACAATCCTTCATTGCAACAAGCCAATTCCACTAACATTATTTCCAAAATAAACAGAAAAGCTAGATAAAATTAATATGGGAAGGTGTTTCTGAAATCCTCCTGAAATTGAATTACCATTTCCGATCTGGTGCCAGCCTTCMTCCTTCTAACAAACAATCTTTAGTAGTGTCAACAATAATTATTGAAGAAAATCCCATTCAGAGCAAATTGGGCACAATTTCAAGTAGGTCACACCTTTTGCACTCACTCACTGGTACGGTTAGATACACACACAAGATTAATAGAAAAAAATCCTATAAAACCTGTTTTCTCATGAAAAAAGAACTTTCCTTTCTAATTCATACTTTTTTTTTTTTTTTATAGCAGCACTTTTTAAAGCAAACCCAGAAGCTGGATAAATCTGGAAGGAAATGGCACTACGATGCCTCTTGGGATATGCCATCACCCGAATTCCCACAGACTCACACCAGCACAGCACCACGGTGCATCAGGAGCAACAGACCCTCACCAGCCTGTCTGTCAGGCAGAGAAGGTGGAGGTGCTACATATTTGAGCTGAACAACCAAGTGAGGTACAACCGCTGTAATTCTGAATGCATGTGTTTCCTCTCAGAATTGCTTTGTTATTCGATTTCACACAAGAATGTATGTTTTGGGTTTTTTTTTTTTTTTTTTGGTAGAAAGAAGCCCTTTTACAATAATCCTCTTACAAGTCTTTAAAAAAAAATTTGTTGACTTTAATGCTGCTTACTCGTATTAATTTTGTTTTAGTCTTGTGTTTACAATTCTCTTTGTTTCCAAGTCAATACATTTTATTCTGAATTCTTYCCAGAAGTTTCAGAGTTAATATGTAAGTAATATACGAAATACAGTAATTATTTTTTTTTTTACAAATTATTTAGGGATATTAGAACTGAATATACTTATTTTAACAAGAAAAAGGTAATTATTTAAATCAGAGCAATATTCTCAAACATCATATGAGAAGAACCACCTTTTGCCATGTATGAGCTATGAACTGCATTTGAAAATGTAAAACGTAATTAGAACCAGCAACTCTCAGTTCTCATTTCATTTTCTGATATACGTACGTAAGTTTAATAAATGCATTGCTCAACCAGCATAAGAATTATTTTATGTTTCTTAGCAAATATGTATTTTTGTATTTACAAAGTCACTTAGAAGGTCACTGATTCTACTCTGAAAGTWCAAGAAAGTCATAATAAACCACAGCTTGAAACTTCCTTTACTTCAAATTAGAGTGAAGCTCTTGGAAGGAAGAGATGGAACCTGAAGAAGTGACACTTTTTTGGGAAAAAATTTTGACTGTGCTGGCAGCCATCTTACATTTTACAACACCGGTTCTGGCCCCTCTTGAAACAAAAAGCCCACCCAAAAGCCCCTGAGATGAATCTCAGGAAGTTGGCCAKTGAGCGAACATATCAGCCTCTTCAGTATGCATAAAGCATACCTCACAGGAGAAAAGAAGAAAGATTATAGTATTAATTCTGCACCACGGGATGACTGTCATTTCTGAGGCTCCTTGCTATGTTTATCAATTGCAATAATCAGCTTCATGCCTCTGACACAAGGACCTAGAGTGAGGCTGCATTCCAAAACTGAATGATTCGGAGAAAGCAAATGTCTCCGCATGAACAACCACAGCATGCCAAACCTGAAGTCCATCCAGCCCAGTATCTTGCTCTAGCGGTGGTAGGGGAGGCCCAGAAAACAGTGCAAGAGCAGGGCAAGCCTATTGAGAAAGTCCCTCTGAATACTCAATCAACTTTTTTTGGTGATTTGCAGCTCAAGTCTTTGTGTTWGGTATGTAAGTAGGTGAGACACATTTTCTTCCCCAAATTTTATGAGGGAGACTCTTCGTATCAGCAAAGTCTCGAAGCAGAGCTCCTCAGCTGAACCACGTGTTCTGTGAAGAAATATAGCCTTCAGGTTTTTTTGATTTGTCACTTACTAGTTTTATCTGAAATCCTGTCCTCCAGTTATAGTATTAGAAAGGGCAGGAATAATCATTCCTGTCCACCTTCCCCATACTAAACCTGACTGTACAGACCACTCCAATATCCCCTGTCAAAAGTCTTCCTTCCAGACGGAGGAGTCTTGTCCYGCTCCATTATTCCTCAGGTGGAAAGCATCCATGAACATGTTCATCTCGGTGAGTATTTCCTGGTTTGTTTCCTATCCTTTTCTTAATAATTCCTAACATTTCCATTTGGAGACTTTTTTTGACCACAGGGCTGAGACCTTTTTTTTAGAAATGTTCATTTGACTCTCAAATCTCATTTTGAATTAATGGGGCTAATTCAGAGCCCACATTTAAATACGCAAAAGAGCTATCTTCCTTTAGCCTGCACTTAATTTTATCTGATTTGTTTGTGTAGAGGAAGACAGAAGAACATTGGATCAAAGTTTCCTCCTAAAGAAGAGTGGGAACTCACACAAGCATTTGCCCACGTTTYGTCTTTTATGAATTCAGGTAATCTGAACAGTATGTCACTGGGGAAAGGCATTAAAGCATTTAGCATACATTCAGGCAAGTGGATTTCCCTTTTTTGCTTTACCTCTCTCTGTGTCTAGACAGCTGTAAGGCAGGGACCAGAAATGATGTCCAAGATGATTCTTCCATTAAATACTTCAGTCCCTTATGCTGGCTTCATACCAATGCAGTTAACAAATAAAGATTCTGCTAACAGTTCATTACCACAAAACTCATTCTTACTCAACAAAAGGAAGTAATGACAAAATGTATTTTCTTTTTTCCCTTTCTAAATCTATTTTATCAAAGAAAGCAAGCATCAAGATACCAAACTACACAGAAAGAATTATGGAATACTTCCTTTCTTGTACTCTAACATGTTTTAATTAAAAATGCAAATATTAGCATGATTTTCTGGGCCTTTTTAAATAGGAAAGTTAGCAAATATTGATATGGACACTATGAACTGATTTTACATTTCCTAGCTTCTCCTTTTAAGGGTTTTTACTTTATTTGTGATTTTGTTCCACCCAAGCATTAGCAAAAGATTGGGATCAGGTTATGCATTTAGTGAAATATCACAAAGCTGTAATTAAAATCTCTGCTCTTTGACATCAGCGGTGAGTTGCTGACATGGATAACAAATGTTTACTTCACATTTTTGTAATYGTGCAAGGGATGACAACAATAACTGCAAGTGTAAGATCTCTTCCACAGATAAGCTTTGGCAGGGAACAGCAGAATGCCAGGTGATGATGCAGCAAAACATTTATAGATTATAATAAACCCACCTATTCTTTGTTCATTACTTACTATGTTTAGAACACAAGGCATAGCTTCTACTCTCAGGAAATAAATTGAATTAAGAACACACCAGGCTTCCTATGTATTCATACCAAACACTTAAGTTTGCTATCCAAGGGATGATATTTGCAAAGGCTGCAGAAGGGTCATCTGAAGTAAAGGCACTCTTTCGAGAAGAAAATGTACCCAAGCCACTCATGGTCATACTGAGAGACAGCGGCACAAGGCACTGCATTGCCCAGCTCCTCCACCGATGATGTGTTACAGGACCCCTGGGAGAAGCTCGCATAGTTGTTCGCCTTTCAAATCCCATTTGTGGGAAACTGTTTCAAAGGGCAGAGTGTAGCAATGGGCAAATGAAGACTGACACCCTGGATGCTGTTGGGCTCAGGAACGCGTATAGCAGAGGATAAGCTTTCTTACATGATTTTGCTGCCTGAAGTGCAAGCAACCCCTCCAGTACAGAAAAGAGCCAGTTCAAAACCACTGATCACCATCAAACGTGAACAGTCAACTGGGACTGGGGCATCTGGGACTCGCGAGTCCACCCGCAGGAACCAGGAAGCCTCCTGTGATTGCTCACTGCCCGACCACCAGCCTGCGGTGGCTGGGCAGCCTTTAGTGCCTGCTGACTCGCACAGGATTAGACCAGGCAGACAGAGGGGAAAGCCCCATATCATAACAATGGCCCCATTAAAACATTTATTCTTTGGGATGTCAGCCTGAACTTTGAATTTCTTTGCTTATGCTGGTTACTCACCTTAATGTTTTTGAACTGTAGTCCTCTGTTCCCTGAGAGAAAATGCATATTTAGACTAATTTAAATGCATTAAGTAGCATACTTATTTTCATGCCCTGCCCTTAAGATGCAGAATGTTACACATAACTTCCTATAATGTAAATTAGAATTTAATATCCATGGAGTTGCACCTTGAGAATATACCCTGGAGTATTTATTACCAAAGTATGATTGTTACCTGATTCAGTACATATTTTGGTACACAGAATGCACCGTGTCCCCCTTTCACCTTAGGGATGTAAATAAATATTTTTGTAAACATGCACTATTTAACTTACATATCACAGCAGATCCTGCAAATCCATATTTTGCTTCTTGCAAAAAAATAAATAGCAGATTTATCCAAATGATGCAACAAAAGATATAAAGGAACTCCTGCCTAGAACCAATTTCCAAATGTCTTGGTTACACTGAATCTTAACCATTTTCTCAAAATAGCTTTAATGATCTTATTTAATCACAGCCTTTCGCATACCAAATGAGGCAGCACATGATACACTGTGCAAGAAAAATTAGAGAAGCTGCAAAATACTGACCAGCTTTCTTGGTAGCAGAAGACACAGACTGCTCATCCTTAGGCGATCATGCGATTTCTGCCTCCCCGCTTCCTTCCCATCTTTTTGGGCTGTATGCTGCCAAGTGTTACAGAATCACATGCTGGGGCTGAATGAAACTGATTTCAGGAGCACATGGGATGATGGACATCCCTTAGCCATTTGCTAGCCCAGGCAGCTTTGATGGCTACTGCTGAAGAAGGTCTGGATGGTGAATCCACCAATTTGCCAGGTTGTTAAAACTTGCTAAATAAAGTGAAGACTTCCCACTATGCCAAATTCTCCTGATGAGACTTTTACAATCAAGCCAAGAACTTTGCTCCTTCCCCACTCACAGGAAGAGAGATACGCCTTGATTCAGCAATGTACTTTAGCATGTGCCTCAAACTACTCTATTGAGTGGTCTCCACTGTCCTCAAGTACCTCACCTCAGTTTAGATAAAACATAAAAGGTAACTCAGTCTGATCTAATTAAGTCAAAGGAAAGTGTGACCTGCTTTTAGCCTGCAGGGGCAAACAGGAGAGATTTTAGCATCATACATCAGGTTGGTTGTTGTATATGAAATAAGCTGGTGCTCATGGATCTAGGCCACAGACGAGCAGCATTTCTTCATATGAACCATCACTGGATCAACAGTCTCAGCAAAAAAACATAAAAGCTTGAATGCACTAAGTGATTAAGTAAATACATGATTCAGAGCTATTTTCTCTAGAAATTCATGAGGAAGCTGTAGATAGCTGGTGCATATATTCCTGCTGTCTTCCATAGACAGAAGAGTTCAATTTCCAGGAGTGTCAACTCTGTCAGATTCCCTCAACCCTAAAAGTTTTAGCTTTCCAGGATTTTCAGAGCTCATCAAGGACTTAGCTCATCAAGCTCTGTTAACCATAGCATCGTTCATGTTCTTAAAATGTGCCTTTGCCAAAATCTGTTAAAGAAATGCCCTTCTATTACTCCAAAATACAAAACAGGGCCAATAATGGTGGTTTTTTGTCTGTGACATCTTCTAATTCAAGAATTACTTAATCCACATGGCTGAATTTCCTTGGGCCGCASACAGGTTGGATTTGAGAGTGAATGATGAAACAAAGCATTATGTTTTAGCTTAAGCCCTTCAAAAGAATAACTAACTGATGATGAATTTTCAAGGGGATTATGCCTCAGGACACAAATGTGAAGCCTCTTTGGCTTGCATAGAGTAAGGCAATCAGACCAAACTTCCTATAAATACGATGCCTGAATTAGGCCTTGTTAGACCAAGATTCACAAATCTACTTTGCTACCTTGTAGTAACAGCAGGAAACTTAGCAAGAGAAAAAGGGAGACTTAATATTGCTTCAGACTGTTTCTCCTACAAATTAAGCACTTTCAGTGCAGGTTGAAGATGACATAGCAGCTGCAGAGCATGTTGAATTGATTTTGCCAGGTATGTGCCTGCATGGGGATGCTTTTTACTTTAGTAACTGGAGGGTTAATTAATTCTGGGAGMGTAAACAGGTTGGTTAAGCAGGAGTCCAGACAAGCTGACACGTTCCAGTTGGCTAGGACTTAGGAGCAGACTAAACATGTTTCGAGAATAACTAATCTGCTTCCCTGAACACCTATTTGCTAAATTAACATGAAGCCAGAGCTGTGCAGAAGTTGGAGAGCTGCTGGCAATAAGCTGGTTAGGCTGTTCCTCAGATCTGTGGGTTTCTGAAGTAGTTTTCTAGAAGAAAATTCAAGTTGCACCTTTAGTAAGAGAAATCTCAGATAATTAGAGCCTGACAGTTTATTTCATAACTTTAAACATTTTATCTAAGAAGAAAAGAAAATCTTTCTTCTAGAACATACTTGGGGAAAGTTGTTTCTCTATATGACAATCTGCAGAATGGACATTGCATGGTTTTTCAGTAACAAGGAATTTAGATGGGTGAGAGGAAAATGACAAGCTAGAAATGGTTCAAATGGGCTCTCATTCTTTCAAAAAACTTCAAAATGGCTAAAGTATTCCAGTGACAATTTTATTCTTCTCCCAATGTTTGTATTTTGCCAAAATCGATGAAAACCAAAGGATTTTGACTTGGTAACTAAAACTGAAGTTTCACAAGGGAGGGCAGATCAGGTGCTCCATGCTGACATTTCCAGGTCACATTACTTTTTTCTATTATGAGTCACGGTCACTAGTGTCCATTCTGGAAAGTCCTTGGACAGTCCAAATGGAAAACAAACAAGATCTTTCCTGGGTACCATGACTAGAGTCTGACTGGAAKTATCAGACTGGAAGTATTTGACATTTTGTGGCAAAGTACATTTGTTCAAAGCTCTCAGCTATTCAGGTGTTTAGGAAGAAACTAAAATGCATATAGAAAGCAGGAACACTGAAAAATGTTATTGAATGATTTTTCTTTGAAAACCAGAAATTTTTGGTCACTGTATTGAAAAGCCTTCATTCACTTTGAACGTAAATACAACAGAGTTAAGATTCTCACGGAGGACTCATCTCTGATTTAACTTGTATTCAACSACCTCATCCCAAATGGATGATGCCAAAGACCACCATTCCCTGCAACTTTTGAGCTTTAAAACCTACCCCATTCTCAGAAACACAGTTAGAAATGATCTAGTAATGATAAAAATCATGTGTACAGATATATTGGACTGTATAAGATACTGGTTTTCTTCAGTCATACACTCAGGAAATATTGTCACTCTCTTAATTTTTAGTCTATTTAGTTCTAGGTGAGCACATACGTAAACTACATTGAAGTATCTCATTTGTATACATCAGGCTATCCACGGTTTACTATATGGAGGTATCACATTATTAATAGCTGTTTTCCTTAAATAGACTACAGTTTGCTTTAATCTTCCTTTCTGTGCATGATCTTGCAAGAGTAAAAAGGCTTTCATACAAAGGCTGTGTTTTTATATGCAAATCTATCATTTGATTACATACTTTTTTGTCCCTACATTATCATGAATATTTCTGATGAATGTTTTATGGGTTAGGTTTAGGATTTGTGAGCTATTTCAAATTTTATCTGTTTGCCATATCATCTGCAAATACCGCATCTTTGTTGATGTTGATTGGTGTCATTTACATATTTATCACACTTTTATTTTCAAGGATGTTTTGCTATAAATGGTCTGTCCCCATTTCTCCTCCATGTACTAATAGTACATAGATATATTTTCAAACTGAGCTCATTTCCATATATAATTTTTTTGGTTAACAATAAATCACCACTTAGAGACATCCTATTCAATAYAATTGCCACCTTCATACGTATCTGACATATGGTTTCTGAGTAATTAAAGATAACGGGAGCAGTTTACAATGCACTTTGCAACCCACTTCATAGTCCAGAGAGCTCAATGATTTTCCACAAGGACTAGGCTAAAAGGAGCGCTGCAGGACTGGGGAGAAACAAGTGTCAACAAAACTGGTGATGCAGAGTTGATCTTATAACTGGTAACTCTTGGCCACAAAAAAAAAAAGACCTTCTTTTTGTTTTCTCAAGAAAAATGGCTGTTTACAGTGGTGCTTGATGGGGTTATGAGGGTCCAGATCCATAAGTGGGATGCAGCAACTGGAGGCTTTTTAGTATGTACCACATGCCAACAGAAGACTGCTGAACCTACGGTGATGCCCTGAAATGGATCTCATGCTTCAGAAAAGGCCAGATGCCATGTAAGCTTTACCACTTGCTGCTGACCAGCAGCTCTTCAATCCTTCTTGCACATTCACTGCTTGTTCTTCATCCATCCATACTTCTCTACGTTCARAATTCTTTCCCTTTTCTCACCCTACCTTCTGGTGTGTTCACCTTCTTGCTAAATCCCTTACTTATGCAAGAGTACGAGGGAAAAGGGTAGAAATGATGCAGAGAAATGTCAGCAATCGATTCCTTTTTAGTTTTGCCATTACACTCACAGCACTGAAAAAGGCACTGACGTTGAAGCGCATTTCCCCACTCCCACTCAGAATCCTCTTGGGTGAACAGCCTGTTTGTGACCCTCTCCTGTCAGGGTGCAAGCACTGAGTGTGCTTCTAAACAAAATGTYGTGATTTGCTCATATATGAAATAATTCAGAAAGATTGTACATGCCCCTGAATAGTTCAGGTTGGACAGTGACAGTTATCATTTCTGGTGCTAGCACCAGTTAACCCATAGATTTTCTGTCGCTAAAGAATAGTAGGGAACACTTTACTAAGGATTTTTCCTTCTAGTGGTGGAGGGCTGCAATACATCCACAATAGTATACTAATGAATGTGTGATACATCTGTTCATCAAAGGTGCTCATAATTATATCTCCAGGCTTATCACTAAAATTCACAGATATGTGAATGCTTACACACTTTATGTGCTAATATTTTTTGGATCTATCGCCCGTAAGAAACTTCTCATGCATCCTGCTAGCTGACTCTGAACATGCACAAAACAATCCTATTTATTCATTAGTGAAAAGAGAATCGGCTGCCGTGTTATGAACAGGAGCGCTTTCCTCCCTAATCTTCCACTGGTTTATTACAGTCTATTACAAAGTTCTCAAAATAATCAGTTTCCCATGAGCTTCTGTTATCTCACTTTATTTATTAATTGCAATGACACTCCATGCTGAACCAACCCTTTGACCGAGGACTGCCTGCTTGCTGATATAAAAATGTATTTATGACAACAGTGTTTTGGAACATGGTCTTAAAAAAAAAGTTTCTAATTCTGTTTTTAAACAGAAAGATGAAACTAGATGAACCTCAGAGATAGGGGCTTGCTCACAGGCAGTAAAAGGAGCTGCAACCAGAAACTGCTGTTTCGAGTAAAATAGTTGTTTCCTAGTAGATATTGACACAATACATACATTTTCTCTAGGTCACCAAGTCCTGCGAAAGCTCCTTTTGGAATGACTCTCATCTTGGTGAGGACAAATCTCCTGAAAATAGAGAAAATGTGGTGATTATTCACTATTCACAACATGGGACTGCGTGGCAGCCTTGTCGGTACAGGAGAGGCCTTTATCGCTGGTACAAGGATAGGCTCCAGCCTGAAGGCTTCGGCGTCTAAATACAGCTGTAATGTTCAAAGGCTTCCTGGGACTCCAACTGCCTGCCCAGACCAAAATTACAGCACAGCATTGAGCTGCTCAGCATCTGGAGCTGCTCAGGGGAAATAGCATCCGTCAGTAGTTGCAATTTCCCTGTTTGCTTCAGTAAGAAATCCAGACCCGGTCACCGCAGCTTTGCTGTGTGCTGGGAGGAAACAGCATCTTTCTCATCTTGACCTCTCTTTTGAGAGATGCTCAAGCACAGGATGAAGCAGTGCTGTGGAGCCAGACGGGGGTGACTTGCTTACASAAGGTTGTGAGGTGGTACATGCATGCTCATGCAAGATAAGCCTTAACCTGCTGCACAGATAATTTAAGGAGCCAGCTACTATCTCCCGTCAGTGCAACTTTAATACCCTTTATTGCTTCTCAGTCTCTCTTCAAATTAGTTCATAATGTGCCACAAAATAAGGACTTTGGAATACACAACTCGATCACACATGCACCAAGACAACATTTGAATCATTTTTTAAAGGTCACAGAATATGCTTTATGAAGAAAAAACATTTAAAATATCATATAAACCTTTTTGTTAACCTGGACTCATCTCCTTTTATCACAATAAACAAAGAGGATGACGGGACTTCTGATGGCACTCAGCAAATGAAAGGTAGGGTATCTACTACTCCTTGGAGAAATAAGGTGTTATCTGGGTAATTGTTTTCTTTCACGCATTTAATCATTCATAGGTAGTGAAGACAAACAATTGCATATATTAACACGACCTGCTCATCAAGATAACATGCTTCACATGACACGCTTATGACTAGATGCTAAGTCAAGAAAGTGTAGCTGAGACATGAGAAAGCCCACAGAGACTTTGTAGGGAGAAATAATGTATTTTTGTATTTGCTGCTGAGAATAAAAGTAATATTCAAACTCCCAGGTATTAAACACGAAGCAGATAAAATAAGCAAGACATCAGATAATACCGGTTGTATCGAATGATAGCTGTTAAAAAAAATTGTATTTTCTTTTTTAAAAAAACATCACCTGTGTTACATAGACGAATATCACCCTGTGATTCAGTTTCTCAGTCTGTTTTCCCATGGAAATGGAAATGAATTGTTTTCTGAATTACTATGGAAGTCTTTTTTTCAGTGAGCATGCCTGCTAGAGCATGCCTCATTTTTATCATCTCAGAACTGGTGTTGCATGGCTGCTTGGGATTGCCTTTCAGCTCGTGTCTGTGCTGCCTTATTGTAAGGTCTGCAGGAGGACAGAAATGGGAAGTCAGCCTGGTATTACCTGCTGTGTAGTCCTGCAAATTTTAACACAATACCTCAAAACTAGAGACTTACTTTCTTACCGTTCACATAAAGTATTCATACAATCCTCATCTATTTTTTATTACAGCTGATTAGTTTAGAATTTTCATGGGAGATTATCATGTTTTAATCAAAGTCATAGGGAAAAAAGTATTATTCTGACAGAATACCACTGTGAAAGGTTCCTATTTTTTAATTGTAGGTCTTTAGTAGAATCTACCCCCTCATTTAGATTCCCAAACATGAGTTAATATTTACTTAAGTGGGATAAAGTCAATGCACGCCTCACCTAGCTCTAGAGATGTCACTGTGATTACACCAGGAGTGAACTTGGCCCCATGCTTTTTTAAACATTGAAATTGATGGTATTCTCAGTCCTGAAATGATTAAGTCAATTTGGTATCCCATTATTCTTGTACTATCATTAATGTAAGTCAGAAAAAGCTTCAACACACTGTCACACAAGAATTACAGTATTGAGATCATTATGCAAATGTTAGAAGGATTAAAGAGCTTCCAGAAAAGGCCTAACCTGGATTAGGCAATTTGTAAAGCCCTACTGAAAACACGGCCGGTGTAATGCATGCAAAGCTACGGCTGTGCTTTCAGAGTGCAGCTAGGTACAATGGATCCTCGCAGAACACCCAGCAGGCTTAGTGCTACAAAGCTGAACCATCAGGAAACTCTTTAACTTTGATCTGCTTTGAAACCTTTCCTAAACTCTCCTTTGTAGAAATGCACACCTAATTTTGGAGCCCTAGAAAGCGGGCTCTGTCTGAAAAGCTGCCTATAATTTTTTTTATGGCAATGTTCTAAAATTAATCCTCTCTCTGCAGGTGCAGATCATCAGGAGGTTTGCAATTTTTTAATTAAACACTGGCCTACGCCATGCTTCACCACACAAGAATTTACAGCCTGATCCCAAAACTACTTAAAGAAGGGAACCTCATTCATAGATGAGGATACCTGTATGAGGAAAGCCACAAGTGCATAGAAGTAAAAATCAAAGCTCAAATCTTGAGCTTCTTTGTTGAATAGCCTGTTAACCTGTTTTAATAAGGTGCCAGAATTCAGGAGCCACGTGTCTAATGCCCTGGAGCAGTTAAAGTAGAACTGAAGTTTAATAGCTGAAGTCTCACATTCCACTTTAAAAAAATTAAGGTTAATTGTTTTTAAACATCCCTGAGTAGGCTAATAAAGTCAGCCTTAATGGTATAACGAACACTGAAAATTAGAATCAGCTACTTGTTGAATTATCAACTGTATAATGAATAGGAGTCTATTATAACTAGCCAAATGCTGTATTGTCAATAAATCTCACCAATTAGGCTCCAAGAATCAATCTGTACTTAACTTGAGATACTGGCTGTTCAGTACCAATTCTTTCTGAGGTACATGGAGAAAATAATTGAAAAGCATTTCCTTGGTTTTGCTGGCATTATTTTAGGGTCAAAGAAATTAATACAGCCCACCTTCGTTCAAGCATGCTTCATGTCAAGACAAACAAGTAAACAAAAGCATCCTTTAAAAAAACATATGCTTAATTGACAGATGCAGTATTTGGTCCTAAAAAATTATGTAAGCAATTAGGCACCAGCAAGGAAAGCACTGAAAAGCCTAAACAGTCAGTGCATGGTGTGGAATTGAAAACCCAGAGCCAGGTGCCYGACACAAGGCGTGAGAAAGGTTAGACGATCCAAAAATCTGTACACAGAGCTAGCCCCCAGGAAACACTAAATCCCACCTCCCAGAGCTTTCAGCTCTGCGTCAGAGCTGCAGGTGTAGCACCAGCCTCAACACACACAGGGAGCCCCGGCTCGCAGCAAGGCTTTGCCGGGAGGGAGGAAGGCATCATGGTCTCTCAACACAGCCCTGGCAGACAAAGCACAGACACAGGGAACGGGAGTCCTGGCTTCAAGTCCCCCCTTGCCCTGAGTGGTGCAAACTCCCCTATTTCATGCCCCAGGAGGATGCTCAGCGGCCAAGGGACCTCTCCCTGTCTAGGCTCGAGCATCGTGCAGCCAGGGCTAGACTCATTGTGCCACCAAAGAGGACAAGGGGGAACTTAATGCTACCATCCTCTCTAAAGGCATTACAGTTAGAGCTGATTTCCCTGGGACAGATTAAAAAAAAAACCTACGCTTTTTTAAGTCCAAAGTTCAGTGATGCTAATGTTATTTGGGCTACAGTAGGTCCCAGAAGTCCTAGCAAGGACTCCAGTGTTGGACCCACCAAAAACTTAACAAATGAGAGAACAGAAACAAGCACAGGAAAGGAAACAAGCCCCAAATGGTGACATGGTTATCCTGCATCATGAGAAGGCAATATACATGGCCGGAAATAGAAGAATGGCAATATTAACTGTTGTTATTCCCTATGTACAGAAGTATAAGCTAGATTTAAGTCTGGCCCATTGCTCCTATACATGCCCTGATATCCAGGAGAGGTTTCTAAATCCTGATTTAAATACATCTGTTCAAAGTGATTCTTGGGGAGTTTATTGATAGGAACTGAAGCTGTCTGCTGCAGTTGTACAATCACACTTATACTTCATATATTTTTATATATGTGTGTTATGAATTATAATATAAATATTTACTTAAATATACAATATTGCTTAATATTTAACTGATTTTTACCTAATTCTGTTTTTCTGACCAGTGAGTAATTGTTTTCTGTTCTGCAGTAATATCCTTTTATATCTGGAAGGACAGGTAAGCTTACAATCAGACTGTATTTCTCTGGACTGAACATGCACAATTCCCACAGGTTTTTCCATTTTTCAATTTTAAGAAGTGTTTTATATGCCTCTTTATTATATCATTTTAGTTTGTCTCATGAATGGGTGTGAGTAAATTCTTCTATTACGAAACTACTAAAAACCTGTTGCTAATTAAGGCTAGACCTGGCAGGACTAGGGCAGCACTATCTCCTACTGATTTGGTTATTTATACAGAGACATCTAAACCTGGTTATTTAAAACAGTTGGGTCTCAGTTAATATGAAGCCACTGACACAGGTGACTTACACCACTTTATATCACCATTAAGAGCAAACAACCCAAATACATCTTGTTTCTGTATGGCTGTGTCTAGTATAAGAGAAACATCATAGTGCCAACTTAATCTCAAAGCCTATACGGGACAGGATGCAAACAACAGAAATTAGCAGGTACTGGTAAAACATTCCTGAAGAACATTTCCAGTTGTGAAGAGATTTATTGAACTCTTCCTGAAATAGAGTCTTCTGCAGCTGAAGTAGTTCAGACAGACAGAACATAAGACACGAAGGGAAAAAAAACCTCCAGAAAAATTAATATTCTTCCATCTAGCCCCACATGAATCCAGTGACAGAAATCAGACTGACCTCATCACGAAGGGATGGAGGACTGGATGTCATTATTCAAGTATCTGGTGCCCAAGGTACGGGTGATTAAAAAGACTTGGTAAATTACAAGATAAAAAAAGTGGACCCATACGGGTCATTTCTGCTAAATGTCTCTAAAAAAAAGTGCATAGGAAACATGTGAAGTGTGTACATTAAGCAAATCCATGTAAATACACTGCGTTTGTGAGGATAGCCATTTATGTGCAAAATGATTTATTCTGCGTATTCATCAAATGAACTCTCAGACCCTGGTCCCACAAGCTTTTTCTTGAACAATTATGAAGATGGTCTTTGGCGTAAATTCTCTACCAGAACTTACTCCCACACTGCGCTTGTGCCCCCTCCTCCCAGCTCCCTTCCTTGGCAAACACCCACCACCACCAGCAATAACCTTGCACAACAAAGGACTGCACTGATTATCAGAAATTAGACTAGTTAAGAAAAAAAAATAATTTCTGCTTCATAAAGCATGGCTGAATTTAGATCTTTCAAAACACTCTTTAAAACTCATTTCTCAGATCTACTTAAGTCACACACAGTTAATCAGAAAGTGTGTGCATTGCAGAATTATCTTCCCTGGCTCATGTAAATTGCAAATTCATGATGTTAGAATGAACTATATCAAGCAGATACTATAAACTTTGTAACTTAAGGAACAAAGGAAAATAAAACAAAAAACCAAAAAGATTTGGTGACCTTAATGCTAAATCACCAAATTCAGTTCCAAAGAAATAAATGTGATAGGATTTTCAAGAACATTTTACTTTAATCTCTGAGCTAATAGACTGATGTTATCACCTTCTAATCCTCTGCAGCAATGTGTGTTTTGTCAAAAAAGATTTACAGTGAAATTTAATTTACTCTCTGTAATTTTTTTTGGTTGTTTCTTTGTTTTTGCTTCTTTCTTCAGAGATGTGCTGGAGGTTCCAGCACAAGCAACAGATGAGTCTTTGCTTAACATCAGGAGAAGACAAAACGATGCCATGACCTATTTAGTGTACTCTTGATTAAATG
Source organism: Phoebastria nigripes (assembly GCA_035582835.1). NCBI lineage: Eukaryota > Metazoa > Chordata > Aves > Procellariiformes > Diomedeidae > Phoebastria > Phoebastria nigripes. The sequence continues at coordinate 103,178 of JAYKAV010001787.1, forward strand.
CAAAAATCAACAAAATCCTGCCCCCTGGTTTTTTTCTGTTTTCGTTTGATTAGTCAATGCAACAGTGAAGGACTATTTTGCTTTTCATGCTGTAATAGGAGACAAATAGATACTGCAGACTGTGTCCCAGATGGTGTAAATCAATCGAGCTGTGTCATTTTGCCCCTAAACTTTTGTCCTAATTCTCACTGGAATGAATAATGAGATTTCTTTGAGCTAAATGCGATTTAATTTAAATCTATGAAGAACATTTGTAAGCCCCCAGCTTACTGAAATGGGTTCACATTGCCATATGACTTCACTATGACTAGGGTCTGGTTCTAGTACATATCTCACTAGGAAGGGGCATAGGCAGATATATATGAACATGAAAGTATTTTTCCTAATCAGCTGCCTAGGTGGAAGATCTCTGTAATCTGTTATGCAGTTTGTAGTTGCTTTCAGACAYAGCTATGGCTTCCCTTCCTAACAGGAGGTGGAGAGGAGTCCAAAACTCATAAATTGGATGCTAAAACATCAGGCTTCGAAAACCATCAAGCTAAACGCAAAAAGATTGGTTTTATTTGCTTTCTGGTTTTAAAGTCTTTAGAGTGCATTCATATCATGCTGCAAAGCTATTTTCAACACTCATGAGGCTTTAATTTAAAAACAGAGGAAGATTTATATTAGTTGCCTCAATTCCAGGAGGTGCTGAGGTTGGGATTCATAAGGCTGACAGGATCACGAGGAATGGCACCGGCAGTGACAAAACACCGCTCCCACCATCCTACTGGCTTGTCCTTTCAGAGAGCTATGCCACCATCTTAAGGGAAAACCAAAGCCAAGCAGAATATTTTTCCAATAATGACTATTCATGTAACTACAGATTCATTTCAAAAGGGGGACCCTGATGGCACAGGCACACTTGAATAATGGAGGAAGAGCTTTGCAATTCATTTTTTCAACTGAGACATGATCCACGCATTTGAGAGTCTGAGAGCCCTTACTTTACACGCATGTAAATTGACTTATGAGAGAGAGACCGTAATCGCTTGCTAATATGCACAATCTGGCTTGAAGCATCTAATCACTGCATTCACCTAATGTGCTTAAATCAGCTGCTCATCCCCTTCAAATGCTTGTGAAAGGACAAGTTATCTAGACTGTGCAGCTGGTTTATTCCTTTTGTGGGATAATAAAAGCAAGTAAAGGTGAGTATTCTAAGGAGAAATTAGGCAATATACATTTTATGGAGAAGACGGAAAACAAAGATCCCCTCCTGAGTTTCAGGCTGTACTGGGCCTGGCTAGGAGAGAGTTAATTTTCTTCATGGCAGCTCATACAGTGCTGTGGTTTAGATTTTTGATTAAAACAGTACTGATGACACACTGATCTTCTAGCTTTCGCTGAACAGTGTGTGCACAGCATCAAGGCCGCCTCTGTTTCTCACTTTGCCCCCTGCAGTGAATAGGCTGGGGGGGACACAACCGGGCAGGTGACCTGAACTAACCAGGGAGATATTCCATACCATATAATGTCATGCTCAGCAATACAAGGGAAAACCATTCTTCTATCTGACTGAAAAAATGCAGGATAGCTCTGGGAGGGCGCATGTCCTCCTTCCAGGTATGCTACTCGGGAATCTCTTCAGGTCTGGGAGTGATGTAAGGGGCATCTCTGAGAGAGAAAACATTTTGGTTTGTGCGCTGTTAAACAAAGCAATGTACAAAGTAAATACAATTAGAACTGCAATGATAAAGTTATTAGCGATGCCCATCTTCTTTGCGGGTCTGAATCTAAAAGGCAGTATGTGCAGTAGCTCATGAAGAATCACTCCTTAATCTTTACCAGTGGCCTCCCTTAAAAATCCCTCCCTTTTCTTTTCTGAATTAGATTAAAAGGATAATGAATAGTACCGATGGCATTCCTATTCTAAACRTAGTAAATACTTGCTTGGCGTAATAATGCCATCCAGCCACAAAAAGCTGAAGGGAAGCATTTTAAGATCACACAGCTGATGTCCTGTTGGCATTTCACTTGTAGAGTGCCCACAATACCACAACATGGATAACAAAATGCCCGTTTCCCCAGCAGAGCTGTGATGCTGCTCACACAGGCACACAGCAAAGCTGCTGTGGGATTTGTTTTTCCCCCAGGACCTTGCTTAGGTCAGCTAATAAGTTGCACACAGTGCCCCTCAGCAGCTAACAGCTGATAAGGAGAGATAAGGAAGGACAGAAAATTGTTGTGGGGAAAAAAAAAAGCATCTAAAAGACTGCAAAAGTGGTCAAGCAACACACTTGTAAAGCTTAGTCTCCCTCCCCCCTGCCTTAGTTTTCCAAAACCATGGTATGTTTAGTCTCAGCACTGATACCCTTTTCATTTCTGGACAAAGCATACACTGTCCTCAGCAACACTGTACATCCCCCCACGACGCTGCAGATAGCTTCTTTCCGAGGTCACACGTGCAGGCAGTTAAAAATAAAGTTCCAAGATGCTTTTAAATACCTCTGCTTGAACAGGGTAGGATGAATCTGGAGACGGGGGATTAAAAAAACCCAACAAGATGGAGGGAAAAAAAAAGAGAAGACTGCAAAATTSCCAATCAGAAAAAGAGATGCAACACCAGGACTTTTACTTGATCTGAGATGTTTAATGGTCTACACTTAGTGCAATTATTTCACTGTACTTAGGCTGGGTTGCTTTACGCTGAGATAAAGCTGGAKAGGAACAGAGTTGTGACTATTCAGACCAGTTGCCTGCGTGTGTTAACTCATTTTGCAAAGTGTCYGACAAACAATTTTGTGGAAGGTTTAGGTGCCAGTAGCAGTAACGCACAAGATATGTAACAAACACAAATGACATCTGCCCTGAGCAGACGTACTGCGGAGCACCCTCTGATGCAAGGACGTTGGTCCCTTCAGTGGATCCGGGTGGCCGCCAGTCAAAGGACAAAGTTTGYGTCCTGCACCCTTGCAGCAGATAAAGCAGACAGCAAAGCAATGACGTCTTGGCAGGAAGGATCTCCTTCTTTCTTTAAGCTTGCCCAGAGCTTGAGCAAAGCAAAGCAAAGCTGGAGCTCCGGATTCCTCTACAATACGTACACACAGAGAAAAAAGGTTTGCCACTGAGCACAAATTGCAACAGCAAACAAGTCCCCTTTAGGCCTCTGAGCAGAATCACAGTTATCATGCTCGCATCCGGGAAGAGTTTAACGGCTGGGAATGAGCTACCCACAAAAAAGGCCAGCAGTAAGCTTGAAAGCACAGTTAAAATTGCTTCTATTAATGTCAAAGGCATGCTGTGAAAAGCGTTTTGTGTAAGATAAATAACACAAGTGAATGAAGTTATTCCGTCTTGGTTACAGAGAGCCAGAAAATAGTGATTGCTTTATTTTTACAAATAGCTATAYTTTATTAGTATCGATTATCCTGTAAGACACTACACTACTTTTAGACGAGCACATCCTTGTTCCTCACAGTTTACTCACATGGGCCTTTGAGAAATGTACAGCATGTGATAAATGTGCAACTTCCTTAAAATCTGACGTTGGTATCTGCAACCATCTTTATGGTGAGGAGCCATTAAAAATTCATTCACTCTGAGCACACTCTCGGTGTTGCATCTATTTATATTAATATCTCTGCATACTTTCCTAACAAAAGGAGCATTGTACAAGTACTGGGTATTTTGTTCTTGCAGAAAGAGCATTTTACTTTGTGTTCTTTCCCATGAGCAACTTGTCAAGGCAAATAGGGTTGTGGAAAATGTCCACAGTCCAACCAGACAGGGGGCTTTTTAGGTATTGTCTTCAAAACTTCCTTCCCCTCTTTTGATTCAGAGCAAGAATAGCCATCCTGCTCACACACAGCCGGTCACTTCAACCCTTTTCCTGTCCCAAGAATGTGTCAAAAAAGATCTTATTCCGCAGCAGGGAGAGAACAGTGGTTTGTTCATCGGCTGAGGTCGTAGCAGAAAGGTGACAAGTGTCCTTTGTGTGTAGTGTTTCTACCTCTAAGACCTCGGGTCTTTCTATGTTGGCAGGCCCTCCATGATGCTATTTTTATTGGCTGAGACAAATTGTCCACGGACAAAATTCCTTAAGTTCTACATTGGATGCCTTAGTGAAGGTAAAAGAGAAAGAGAAAACTTTTCCGCAAAATGTCTTGCTGAACCATCGCTGTTTAGCAAAACACCAAATAACTTACCTCTGTCACTTTATCTTGCTTGACAAATTCATTAGAAAGAGCTAGTGTGCTTTTTACCTCCTTTCTCATCCATATCCTCATAGGCACTATACCTACGTTGCTTAATGGGACACAGCTGAAATATCACAGCATATTAATAAAATGAAAAGAAAGAAAGATACTTACTGTTACATTCCCTAATTAGCACACAGACCCTAATAAGTAACAGGGTCCCCACCAAATATTTGAATTAATTTGGATACATCCAAAGGCTTGTTTGAAATTGTAATGAGATATCTGATACTCCTTGATGCCAGAGCAGTCAGAAACCATTTAAGGAATAGCACTTGGAGACTTGATCGTATTCTTTTTTCCTCTGGATCTGAGTATGAGCTTTGTAAAAATAAATATTCTCTCTGCTATCTAATACGTGCTGTGTTTTCCAAAAAGCAGCATGAGTGCCAAACACAGCTAACTCAACTGGCAGTCTTGGGAAAACAGCATCTCCCGAAGGAGGGGTCCTGGATGCAAACGGCACATACGCCGCTGTTCTCAGGGCACCAGCTAGACTTGTGCTGACATAACTATACTGAAATACAGAAATATGCTGGGCCTATGCCATATGCTCCCACTTCTCTCCCACTGTGGCGAGTGGAGCACTTCCTTCTTTTTACATACTGAAGTGCACATTTAAATTTTAAATACTTATGTTTTGAAATAACACTAAAGTGACAAAGGTGAAAAATCCCCACCTTCTATTAGTCTAGCACCATGCAAAGAAACAAAACCTCCTGTTCATCCCCTCTGGTCACGCTTTCCTCTAATCTGAATGTCTCCGCTGACTATTTCCAGGGGGACAGAAGCTGGCTCCTGGAATTGCTGCTGCCTGAGCAAGAGGATGAACCATACAGCACATTGAGAATGGGAGCACCCACGAGATTAACGTGAGCAACAGGCTCCTGCATGCGTAAGAGAGCTCGTAGTCCTCGCACTGTAATGCACTTTGCACATTTTATTCAAGTCCTATAAATATTCCCATTTACTGCCATTGCTCACTACGCATTCCCATGACACTGGTGCTCTTCCTAGCCACGCAGTTTCCATGTCAAGAACTCTTCTCAGCTCATCTATTAGCGATTGCTGAGGGAAACATTCACAGAGATAGGACTTGCAGGTGGATGGACTCTTTCAATTTCATCCTGCACTCTCATGAGAGCATCTCTTCTCCCTCACAGTCTTTCTCCATTATTGAGATGTGTTCCCCATAGACATCACCAATTTGATAGAAAGGGAATGACAAAGCAAGGAATCCTTATTACTTCTCCTTTTACTAAAAAAAATGAAATAATTATGTTTTCCTATTATTTTAGCAAGAATTAGCTTGCCACTGCAAATGCCGAGTTTATCTATCTACCTTCCACTAGCCATGGATTTACTTTCACATGCTAAAATGATGTTATGAATAAATATAGCATGGCAGCTAGTGTACCAGTATCCTTAAAAATACTAACTGTACTATTTACTTTTCCCAGTAACACACAGGGCAAAGCTTGCACTGGTGTCAAGCATGGATCTTTAATGCATTTGAAAGTGAGTATTATTGTTTCAGAAAGATGCCAGCTTGACCACACTGGCAACTGAAACACTAGCTTACGTTCAGAATAAAGATGTGCTCAGTGCTTTCACCTTCAGAGTGCTTCTCAAACATGAACTCTCTATGGAGCACTTAAAAATAATAAACATACATGGTCCTCTTAAAAAGGGTGACAGAACAGTGAAATAGAGATGGGAGAAACTTGACCTGCTCATGGCACAGCTGCAGGTTATGAAAGACCTCTAAGAAAGAGCTTAGCAGTTATGCCTGGGAAAATATATCCTTTGCAACATCTAACCTCAGTGGATGAAACCTAGACTTCTGCCCCCTTCCTACACACCCTTCCATCAGCTCCCTTGAATTGACTGTGTCATCAGCTCTCTAAATGACTGTGATAGGCATCTTCTTGCGTGAAATTGGATAAAACCTGACTGGAAGAAACAAGGATCGATGTAAGAGTCATCTGAGTGAAAGAAGGTCATGAATGGCATCCCATGGAGACCTGCACGGGGCCTGCATACAATAGTCGTAAGTGATCTGGAAGGCGAGTGAAGAGCAAGGTGACAAACATGTGTGATGACCAGGGTAGTGAGACAAGAGCTGGGTGAGAAGATCTGCAAAGCAGGAGGAGTTCAGTCTTCACACAGCAATGCAATTCCTTGCTACAGGACACTGTGGATGGTAGACATTCAAGAAGAAATGGATAAATACATGAAAGCAAAATATGTGAAGGGGCTTGACTACCAAGATATCACTCTATTCAAGATGTCCCCGAGCCAGGCAGAGCTGGAGAGGTACACATCTCTCTGCTGAGATACATATCAGAGCAGCAAAGAGCCTGCGTTGCATCCAGCCTGGGACAGCTCTGCCAAAATGGGGAGACATGCCCAGATCAGCACAAGCAAACATCCCCTTTTCTGGCACTCTTTGAAACAGGCCATCTCTGTCTAGATTGAAGTGTTGAAGTATTCTTCAGTATTTTCAGCTAGTGCAAGTTTTTGTACATTGCAGAAGAAGGGGTTGCTCCTTAGGTTAAAACAATTCAAGGATTAGTCCCCTCCCTTTGCCAGAAGATCAAAGGGTAAAACTGCATCAGGGGTGATGTTTTCAGCGCCACATTCAGACTCGTATTTCATTGCACAGAATTGGCTCTACAAGACATTTCCAAAAATAAATGCGACAAGAACACTTCAGCATTCTTTAATAATAAAAATATTAAAAGAATGTTTCAGCTCTCCACAAATTCTTTTGCTAGGTCATTTTGATAATCTTTGTAAAATCAGGGGAAATGCACTGCCACTGCAAAATCTCAAGTTGTCCCTTACTGTCCTCCCCACCCCCACTTTGGGAGGTGGACTGTAAAGCAGACTCAGGTTCATAATACTCTAAATGCTTAAGGGTTTTGTGTCACTTGTTTGCTGCGCTCTTTTTCTAAAACCTTCCTCCCCCTTCTCTACGGTAAAAAAACAGTGGTTCACATAGCCTTTGAATAGAGGGTGCAGTTCTGATCCCTTTCATCTCAAAAAGGGTATATGAGTATTGGGAAAGGTAAAGAGGAGGACAATAAGGCTGACCAAAGATGTGATATAGCTTCCATAAGAGGAATAACCAATTTGGCTGGGACTTTTCAGCATGGAAAGCTTAAAGGGATGTTAGAGGTCTACAAAATATCTTGGAGAGGGTGGGCAAGGACTGATGCTTTATCAGCTCTTCCATTACAAAAACTTAGAGGTGAGGCCAGAGGCAGCTAGATTCAAAGCAAACAAGAGGACCTGGCTCTTCACACAGTGCAGATGGACTGCCAGAACTCCTTCATGCAGCTTGCCTGGGTGCAAGAAGCTGATGTGGGCTCACGGGTAGAATGTACAAGTAATTTGAGGAGACATAAATTTGGGTTACTAAACAAACAACAAGAATTTCAGGCAATGCCCTGGGCTGGAATTACTTGGAGGCTGGAGGAGCATTGTGGTAATACATCTTAAACTCTTGCCCTATTCTTACTCTACCCTTAGCAGCTCGTAAGAATCCCTGTTGTACACAGGATACGTGATCTGCCTTACCATAGCCATGGCTTATATTGCAGGGAGAGAGCAGGCAAAGGAGGGGCTCCCTTCCTACAGAGGGAAAACTGATGGTCATCTGCCCCTGCTGGGCTATACTCCTGCCTGGAGGCCTGGGGGCAAGGCAGGCGATTGTGGAAAGAGGATCTAGCATGCCCTTGGTTGGTGCTGATGGGCCAAATTTGAGCTGCTGACCACTCGCAGAAGATCCTTGCTGGGCTATACAACATCTCTGTGAAGCTTTGGGGCAAGATCACATCATAAACAAGCTGAGGGGCTTTGCTTTCTTACTGTATCTGAACAGCTGTGGTTTTGCTTAAATGTTGGTTGTAGCAAGTATCCAATCAATATACTACCTGTGGCCTTCAAGTCAAACCAAAGATATCTTCCTACTGCACTACATAAGGCATTTCTAACCTACAAAGAAACATTCAGTAATACTGACTCCATCTTTCTGTGTCCATATTGATTCTGAAGTAAAGCGTAACGTTTTTAAAAGCAGACCAAGGCTTCAGAGGCTATTACCCTATGCCTATTTTCTTTATGACGATATCTAGGCTTATGTTTTGTCTGATTGATTCCAGCTGATAGTTATGACATATTGCAGAGGAAATCACAGGCTTTAGACTGTGAGGATGACCAAGCAGACCTCAGGATAAATTAGGAACAGACTATGAGTTTTTTTACTGTGGAAAGAATACATTACAGCAGCGAAAGTGGAGAGATGCAGTAGACATGATATGCAGTCCCTGCGTAAGCAGGACAGCCAGAGAGCTTTTAACCAGCTGAAGAATTTGAAGGTTGAAGATTTAAACAATTGTGTTAAACTGAGGGAAAGAAGGCTACAATAGCATCACCAGCAAAATGCATCAACAGTAAATAAATACCACTAAGTCACTAAATGCTGATCCTTGGCCAGAGACTCAAATCCAGCTTGGTGCTAAAAGGTGCCTAGCTCCTTAAGGCTTTATTTTTTATCTGTTTTTAATAGTAAGGGCTTTATTTGGTTTCTCTAAGTCTGAATAAAGGTATTTATTTTTAGAGAACTATCCCCCAGCCCTTAGACAAACCTGTGCTTCCCAGGAAGAAGTAGGGAAAGGATTTCCTCTGCTGGCCCTTAATTCAGGAACACGGTAAGTCCCGTTAACTCCAGTATGGCAAGGTGAGTGCATTTAAGCAAATACTCAGATTTCTTTTCTAGCATAAAGGTAGTGCTTTGATTTAAGACGATAGAGAACAATACACATGGGCCACCATCTGAGCAAAACCTGCATGAATATGAGTCAGGTAAACTTTCCTGAGCTCACTTCATATATCAGAAAAAGGAATCTAGACCTCCCTGCTCTCACTGGTGGTGTGAAATTAAATGTCTTTTTTCTCAGAGAGCAACAGAAGTAAAAAAAAAATGAAACACAGAACAGAACTCTGCTTGAAAACAGAGTGAAAATAAATCTGCAGTGAATGGATTAGCTTCAGATCAGACTGCCCGGAGCAGCCTGATCTGGAACAGCAAAGCACTCAGGGCTTGTGTTTTTTAAATTAGTTTTAATAAATAGAATCGATAGCTCAAATTATGAAGAAGGACAAAAGCACAGATCAAATCAATCAAGGCTGTAGCTTATCGTTATAAGCCAAGGGGTGTCTTCTCTCATCTGAATGAGATAAGGTGGCACAAGAATCCACTTGCAGCTTTTCAGTATCTCTCCCAGAACAGCTGTACATGGAGTTGGATACAGAGCCCGAAAATGCTCCTGGTTATCCAAACACAAACACAGCCTCCCTTTCTTTTTCCTTTCCCCAGCAGGAGGGGGGGGGGGGGGGGGGGGGGGGGGGCGGAAATCAGAAAATGAATCCTTTGTCCTGAAGATAAATGTGGGAATTTACAATGAGGATGGAACTACATAGAGAAACAAGCACAAAGTATCCTTCATTATATATGGGATTTAATGCTCAGGTGAAGCGATTCTTGTTCAAATCACTGGAAAAGTATCTTGCCACATACTAGGTTAGGCATGGGTGTTGGAGAGCGTTCAGGAGTTCTCTCTACACAAAATAGTCGGCCAAGGATTATCCACTGGAGGGGAGCGAGGGGGACGTCATTAACTGCAATCAGGTTTTTGGCAACGGGAGGGGGCATTTGCACACAGACACCTTGTTTTCCTTTTTCTGTTGTTTTTTTTTTTTCTTTGTTTTTGTTTTTTGTTTATTTGTTTGTTTTGTTTTGTTTTGTTTTTCCCAGAGGGACTTTGCTCCGGGGAAGCTGCAGTGTCTCACTGCAGGGCCAGCTGCTCTAACACAGGGCTGGGTGACCGAGGAGCAGAGCAGGAGCGTGCCAGCAGCGGGGTACCTGCTCTGCACAGGGTGCCTTCGCCTGGGCACACAGCTGCACGGGTGCTCACAGCAAGAGATGGTCTCCAGATCTGTCATGGCAATGTAAGGGTACAGCACACACACACTCCTGCTACACAACACACCACTTACAAGGAGAAAATGGAGAATCCCAGCTGCCTCCTTACTTGGGGTAACAGGGGGATGACCCGACTTCAGATAAGCTTGTTTTGATTAATAGTGGCCTCCTCTCCCAGTAACAAAACCCATGAAAAGCATATGCAGCTCCAAACAGCATTTCAAGTCTCAGTTGGACCCCAGGTCACCAGCCCTGGGTCTGCATGTGGAGTGCTTGTACGCTTCGTCACTGGGACATCACCATGAGCTCCTCTTTCATCTCAGCGGTTTTATACCAAACACCCCAAGCATCAGCTCTGGAGCGTAAGTGCTGCACAGGAAACTACATCACTAAAAAACCCGTTTTTTTCCCCCCTCCAGTATAACTTTCTTATTAAAATTAAGCCAAGTACAAACTACCAGCCCTGAATTTCTTTCATCAAATACAGTATAACTGAAGAGGTTTTTGACATACCACATGACACCCTACAGGTCTGAGAACAATGCACGGTGCTGATAACCTCTGCTAACTCCCATTCATTCTCAGGTTGAAAAGCTGGCATCAGTTACGTGGGCTTTGTGCCCACATATAGCACATAAGAGTCTTTTTCATTGTTGTGGTTGAATTATAGATAAACAGCAGAAGGGGAATAATAATCTTATAATAATAGAATATATGACAGATGTACTACTGGAAGTCATTCACATGCTCCAGTGATGAGCATGGTTCAAAGCCTATCTGGAATAGCCTTCCATCTTGCTAATAAATATTCAGAGACTTTTTAATCTTCAAGGACATAATATTGAACATCTGACAGAAAATTCAGTGTAGATCCATAAGCGGTTTTAATTACATTTCAATCGGAAGTAGATTTCATAATGTTTTATAGCAAGCAGTGCCTTTGCCAGAAGACACAGAACTTTCTTGGCCAAAGTAGTCAGCGGTTAACTGCAAGTCCGACAAAATAAACAGAATACTGATTATGATTCAAGTATAGTGTAAGTTATTTTCTATTCAGTAAGGAAGAATTGATATTCCCAGCAGTGTCACTTATACTGTAATGATTATTGCACATAAGACAACTTAAGAAAATGATGGAAAAACAAATCAGATGGGCTGCGGATCATTGGCTTATCTTGACTGCTCACCTTGAGGACAGAGTTGGGGAAACATAATACATAGCACCGGATGTCAGGGTGCTTGATACCTCTGCTCTCCTTCCACCTCCCTGATATTTCATATTAAAATTTCAAAACAGAAATAAACATTTCCAGCAGGGATAAAGCATGAAGCAGCACATCTTGCCAGTCTAAGGATGTTTGCTTAATTAAAAACAATGATAACTTGCTGTGACAGAAGATAATTAAAGGGGTATAAATTGTATAAGAACTTGGCTTTGTCTAATGCTCTCATTTTATATACACATCTATTCATGAGCCATATGAGAAAAATGTTGCCACAGCTCCATGGCTTTTGTTAGCTGACACCTCAGAACTGATGACCAAGTGCTAAAGCAATGCAGTGGAAGACTGGGCCCAATATCATGGCACAATCTAATGGAAATCAATAGGAATTCTGCCACTGATTTTTCAGCATGTATTGGATGGACCTTTTATCACATGCATAAGCCTGAATAATGGGAATGGAGGTTAACCAATCAGTGATGTAATGATAATCTCCTTATGCGGAGATGGAATCATCCCAATCAGAGTTTGTAACAAAAAAATGAGTTGGCCTCACATTCTTCTCCGGCGACATCCACAATCAGCCAATGTACTGTACATTAAGTGCTGCACGTCTTATCTAACTGATAGAATTTGCTGCAAGAGGCTTGGTTAACCATGTTTGGTTTTGCTTTAGGGCCAGTAAAAATGACAGTCAGAGTCACCACTGAACCTGAAATGTCATTGCGAAGTTTCACACATACCCTTTCAGAATCATTAAGTTTTTCCTCAGATTTATTTCAAAGGTCTGCATCATTAGTTTAAGATCTCCTCTAATTGCAGCTTCCTTGCAGGACCTCCTAGTCTTTGCTCCGTTTTACATGGTAAAAAGTCTCTTAACTTTTAAAGAAGAGTTGGCCTTGCAAAAAATGAGAGAATGCATGAATTTTGTAGTTGATTACTTCTTCAAGAAAATGCACCACTACTTTAAACCCCTTGAGCTGTTGAGGTAGAGGTAGTGCTTGGTATTTCAGTGCTTTTGGTTATTTCATCTCCCTACCCAACCACTTTTTTTTCCTTTCTTTTTTTAAATGTAACATCTATTTCTATTCTTGCAAATGGATTGTTCAAACAGTAGACATGATACTGGTCATTCTCTCTCACTTTCTCAGATTAAGGCACACTTTTGGCAATGAGAAAATGAACACTTGCTCTGAGTTTGACAGTTGTAAAGGATGTTTATTTCCTAGGGCTTTGTTTATAAGACTGCAGTGTTTAAAAGATTATTTTATGCTGCTTTTGGCAAAAGTCACAGTTTGTTTAAGTGCTACTGTTATTATTGTTCACCAAAACAATATTTAGGGCCCATATATTGGGTTACAGAAGAGCAAATAACATGCAATGAAAGTATAGAAAGACACAACCAACTTACTGTCTGCCTTTGTTTATGCTTTTTGATTTTCCTACCTCCTTCACTCAAGGGTAATCCTCTGAAACACACAGATGTTTCAGTTGATTATCCCTTTATCTGGCAGAAGTAGCCTCTGACCTAGTGAGTATTGCTATTTCAGCATTGAGATAGCAGGGAATGGTTAGTGATCAGTTTGACACCTTTTTTTCCCAGAAAGTATTTTCCATCATCACCTCTTCAATAAGATCAACAAGAGGGAAGAACATGCAGATGACCATGCAAGCCAAGCATAACTTGAAAGCATGCTGTTAGGCAGGCTAGCAGGGGAAGCATGGTCATTGTGTTCTGTTACAGCAGCTACTGAAATACAGATACTGATGCTGGAAAAGGACTTTCCAACTGGTGGAACTCAACATCATGGAAACTCCTCCAGTGATGCTATACCTGATGGTGAAGGTGAAATTTAGACCTCCATATAGTCTAGGTGCACCTTCTTCCTTCTTTGGAGTGTTTTAAGAAAAGCAGTTGACATCATATTGAAGATTAAGGCTTCTGGGACTTGTGGGCTTCTAGGTTCAAGACCCAACCTGAATCAGTTGAGTTCAGACTAATAAAACTCTGAGTATTTCTATGCAACATAGTCTGAAGCCCAAAGCGGTACTTCATAAAAGTAGGATACCAGCATAAGGTGCTTTGCAGAAATGTATAAACTCCTTTGTATGATGAACATTGTAAAGATGTACTCTAGCTGGCAAGTCTATTAGCATTGCTAATAAAAATAGAAGCCTGCCATCCCTCCAAAGTAGAGGTTAACAAGCTTTCTGTGGAATGCAGAAAATCTTCAAGGAGACGCAAGCAGGAACTTCCGAAGCACTCCCTGCCTCATTCCCTATTTTAGCTGATAACCACCACTATGTGCGTTCAGCCTGGRGGACACTAAACAGATGAATCTACACCTAGAACCAAGGCCACCTCTTGGCAGCCTGACGCGGAGGGGAAAAAAAAGAAAGTCTTTCAAAGCCTTGAACAAAGAGCCAGTCTCCCTGTTTTCTAGTGCCACTGGAGCGTTTCTTCCAGACAGTGTTCGCGCCTCTGACGGACAAACAAAATGGCAAGCCCTAGCTGCTGCTGGTCCACAGCCCTGAAGCTACAAGGCTGTCCTTGCCAGACCAGGGCATCAGTAGGTCCAAGGGCAAGCGCTCCTTGATGGGCTCTTCGTGGAAATTCACGTTTCCGTGTCCAGCCCGTGCAGTGCTCCTGTAAAGCCCTGGATGGAYGTGCTCCAACTTTTAGGGTAAAGTGCTCAAAACCAGCCTGATTTCTGGGGTGTGAGCCCATGCTGAGCTGCACCGATGTAAGACAGCAATAACAGGTACAGAAATGAAGGAAGCCAAAGTAATATTGTTTGCTACATGAATACTGAATATATAAAAAAAGAATCCTGTAGATGCATCATTCTTATATTTATAAAGGTCTCTAGCTAAGGAGACATACACAGAGAGTAGCTAAACTCATAAAAGGGTGAAAACCTTCCAATTAGTGCTCCATAGCCAGCCCTACTGACCATAACAGATCCAACAGTTACCCGTAATTGAAATGCCCACAAAAATCTCCACCTCAGCTGTCTTTAAATTACTGACCGTAACACTACTGTGAAATGCTGTTTTTCTAATACAGTGACAAAAACTGATACAAGAAAAGTACAGAAATGAAGAAAGTGGAAAAGGTGATGATGCAGAGGTACCATGTCAGTAAAAAAATATTTGAGGGAAAAAAACCCTGAAACTGTATACGCATCACTTGAACATTAAAAAATAGTAGAGCTATGACTTTGTACTACCTTATTTAGGAGATTCAAAGCAGCAGGCATGCATTTCATGCCACTGATCATAAAGCCTTCCTGGGATGAGAAATAGTTATTAGAAAGGAATATAAATGTGCAAGAGGTAATTTTTTTTTCTTTTTTTTTCCCTTTTGAACAAGGAAATATATTGCCACAGGAGTACAGTCTGGTGACTAAGGTCCTGAAGGGGCTATAGTCCCAGCTAAACCACTGATTTGTTATGCTGTACTCTCGGGAAACTGCTTGTCCTTTACATCCTACAGCTTTGCTGTTTCTGTAATGGATAAAATTATGTTTACATACTTACCAGGAATGTTGTGAAATCTGTTAATATTTATAGAAAACTTTGTGAGCCCTAAGAAAATCTTATCATTTCCATATGGCCCATTAAAACAATTAAAATCTCCCCTAATAATTTAAACTAAATTTAAACAGCTGGCTACCTATTTCATTTGTGGTTTCAACACACGTTTTATTTTTCCCTAGAGTGGTTTCCTGTCTACCGCAATAGCACGAAGTCCTGAATCTGCAAATACGTACAGATGGGTAGTTTCACACCTGCGATTCGTCCCACTGGAAGGCAGTGGAGCTGCTTGGGCAAGCAATTAGGATGTGTACGAACGCTGGTGGAATTAAACCCTAGATTTTCTTGTAGGGTATTCCCTCACAGGGGCCACTAACACCGATTTCAAAGGACTGAAGAATGAGGTCTGGGCTTCATCTGCCATGGCAACAATATACTGCAGATAGGAAATTACAGCTCCTGGGATTCAGATACAGTGAGTATTTCCCCAAACCAGTAATTCCACCTAGAGAGAGTTGTAATTCCACCTAGAGAGAGTTCTTGTTCTGCCGGGGCATCTCTTGTTTTGCTGTCATTTTCTGACACAGTCTACTTCTTTTATGACTCTTCGCTTGCCAAAAAAAGAAAAGCAAAAATTTCCATAGCAGCTCTGTTGGCCAAAGAAAACTTCGGGGATATAGCAGGTTTTTTAGCATCAACCCGCTGTCTTCCCATAGCAGGGGGGTTTATAGCCCCTCTTCTTATACCTTGCTTGTTCAGAAATTTCTGTATGTCTATAAATGTTCCTGCTGGGAGACTGGACTCCAAGGAAAGACTCTTCAGGATTGATCGCTTCCCAGCAGTTAACAAGAAGGACAAAATGGGTTTGGCTGATCTGTGCTCCTGTTTTGCAGCACTGAAGAGACTGGAGATGCCAGAGAAAGCAGCACAGGCAGTGCTTCCACTGCTGGAGCCAGATTTGCTTTCTTACCTCGGTGAGTGTCTGTGGCTGTCACAGACACGAGTGCTTCCCATTGAATAGGGTGCCCTTTGACAAAGGCTCTGTCCTCAAACACGCTTACTGGGCTACTAAAGGCAATAGCCTAATATATTTATATCATGTGATGGTGCAAGTGAAAAAAGAAATCAAAGCTTACCCTGAAGTTAGCACTGAAATCCAAACCTCTCAAAGCCAAGGGTAGGCAAGAGTGTTACACCAGGGATCATTTCTAAGCACAAGGCATAGCACAGAKTATAAAACCATTAAAAGGCTTTCAGAAGATGTGTAAAGAAAACCATTATAATCCTCAGCCTGCCCATGCGATGATCCTTTTCAGTGAAGAAAACCAAACCCAAATAACTACTTATCGCTTCTTCCCATTCCATGCTCCTGGTTTTGGAAAAAGGGACAGGCAGTCAGTCCCTCCCATTGCTACTCTTGCCCAGCTGAGCTGTGGCCATTTTATCAATTACAGCTACATGCTTCTGCTTTTCATTCTCATCTTCTTTGCCTGGAGTCAAACTGGTGGTGGAAGAGGTTAAACAAACAGACACCCTGAGCACATGCGCAGGTGTGTGCAGGCACGCTATTCCCTTCACTTCTTCGGAGTAAGGGTGAGGGGAGGTTGCTTTATGGGCATCCCACTGCATCCTGCTGTTTTCTGTTCAGAACATAAATACAGGACACCAGAAACTCTCCTGAGAAAACAAGCACCACTTTCTCTTCCAGTCTTCACACAGTCAATCCAGTTCTTCATTGCACACTACTATTTCAAATAAAAAAAAAAAATCTGCTGACCATCATTTGAAAGTATATTCCCTCCTCGCTCCACTCTCAAACAAAAGATGAATCAAACGTTGAAAACTTAGAAGTCTTCCCCACTGAATGTTTACGCACGTAGTGTTTTTGGAAAACCACTGAAGATTCATAGATTTCTTACAAATAAATATTTACAAATTAATTCCAATTAACTGACTGTATTTGGACAAGGATTCATATCAGAAAGTACATCCTCATGTGTGCTATGGGGAGACTTTATGTCAGTGGGACAATTACAAGAGCAATGCTCCAAAGGCAATCACAAAACAGGATTTCCAGGCAAATATGCTAAAATGCTGACTAGTAACTGCATTCTTGTGTAGATAAGGGAGCGGACAGAGATGAAAGCTTCAGCCCGCAGCTCACCCAGCGGGTACGTGTTTAAAGTCGAGGCTGCCCTGTCTATAGCAAGCTACATTCAAGTATATAGCATTATTTAGCTAATCCAGGCAAAGACAGAGGCTCAGGAAGCTCAATATACTTATGAAAAACAAAGACTGTTTCATACTGAGTTGGGTTGAAGACTGTTTTCATTTCACTCAGAAACATATCTCCCTCTGCATATAATAACAGTCTGTAAATTCTCCTCTAGCTAACCAGAAGCAAATACATCTGAGTGGCTTGATAAGGTAATGGGAGATAAGAAGCATCCATACCTTCCAGGCTGAGCTCCTGGAACACCTAAGGATGTTTGGAGGAAAACATTAAGCAAAAGCAAACAAATCACAAGCTTTCCTGACCCTAGACCCCCAAATTCAAGGAAGCTGTACCTGAGTAAAGCCAGAAATTGGGCTCCTTATTACAGTGTATGCAAGACAATTAGAAGAAATCATTTTCTGTACTCTTATATGAAATCCAGGCTTGACTTGGACCTATAATTTGAAATAAGCTTCATTTTAATGACTTAAATTTCACTGCTAATAAGAGCAGTCCAATCAAACTACAGGCAAAGGGTGTGAAATAATTTACAGGTTTTGTCTGAAAAGGTCAAGGTCTTAAACAAAGAAAAGTGACTTTTCCTACCAAATTGCTTGCCCCTTGCTGTGTAAAACTAATAGACAGCTATGAAAAATAATACCTGTCTTTTCTGCCCAAAGTATCTTGTTTACCAAACACACAGACATATTAATTACCAATCAGCTGCTGCCAAAATGAACAACACGTGGCTGACAGAGGTCCCCATTGCCAGACAGTGAAAGCAAACTTAGTTCTTTCCACCGAAGTTAATGAAGCTATGACAATTTAAATTAGCTGTGAACCTACCCCAATTATCTTTTAGCTTTCCTGCACAAGGACATTCAGGAAAGTTAAGCAGAACTAAGTAAAAAGCCGCCAAGTTAGAAGAGAGTGAGGCATGTTGAACTTTGCATGGATTTCTTTCGCTCCTCAGTTGGGTGTTTAACAGGTTTGTTTATTTTTCTTTGCTATGCTAGATAATTTGGTTTGGCTTTGCAGGACCCTCTCCTGCATACGAACTGCTGGCGCTTAGAGCAGCTATCGCCTTTGGGATGTATATTTACTTGGCACCTCTCTTCTGTGCAACTGTTCTCTCTGTTCTTGTGGCATTCCTCATCCGCCCTCTTTTTCCACCCTTGTTAAGCTCTCCACATACCCAATATTTTCAGTGACACACCAGCCCGGTGAGACCCCCCTGGCATCTGTGAAGGCAACCCTTGAGCTGCACAGCAGACTTTCTCCTGCTGGCTTATCAGGCGACACATTTCGTGTGTGATACTCGTCTAGAAGAATTCAATTTGGAGCTTTTAAAGACATCTTCCACTGGAGATCTCTTCTCCGTTACATCTCAGAAATGCTGCTGGGAAGAGCAAGTATTTGAGAAGGTTTTGTTTTTTTGGTTTTTTTTTTTTTTTTTTTTTTTTTTTTTTTATTTGAGAGGCATGGCCTGGGCTTTGAGGGAGATAATAAGCTTTATTCTTTAGGACTGCAGTGCTGATATGACTTTGCTAAGGGCCAGATCCAGAAAACGGTTAACTCAAATTCCAAAGCTGTCATTTACAAACCTGAGTGAGGAGCTGAAAGCATATTGCATGGACAAATGCAGATATAGGAATAACGGATGAGTTGTCCTGGCTTTGTGGCTCTTACAGTATAGCAGCTTGTATCCTGCTGGGTCAGAGCATAAGGGGCACGAGCACACACCTTTCTGCATCCCCCTCATGTATAAATACCCTGAGCTCCTTGTGTAAGGGATGGGAGGGCAACTCAGCGAAGCTGAGCAACTGCAACTGAAACACATAAGCACTTTAATGTCTTTCAAACCCATAAAAGCACTCTTCAAAACTTTCCCCTAGAGCTCTGACTATGCTCTGCTCTCCCAGCTAGTGATAGTCACACCTGAGTATCAATAGGATTCCCTGGGCCAAAGTGTCTTGGCCTCCCTGGGTGGGATGAGAGATGAAATTAATACATTTTAATACTAGAAAAGAGAAGGCAACAAAGTCTAAAATACAGCGTTTTAATTCTGTGCAGTGAAAACTGATGAGTTGTGAGAAGCTGTAGTAAGGGGAGTAAATGAAGCTAGGAAATCATCCATACTGTTGAAGAGTTTAGCGTGGCATACCATTTGGAGCAAAGGAAATTAACTGCTGCATGACACTGGTGAATACATAATTCCTCAAATCTGTTTTGTGATTCATGTTCTTGTTAGAGAAGTAAAAGACAGGCCTCCATCCTACTTTGTAATGTCCCCTAGGCTTACCAACTTCTCCATTTTAACCACATTTTAGTTTAAACCTACTTATTTCTGATCTTACCAGGGCTTTTCTCTCTTGCTGTGCCTCTACGCTAAACCTTGGTATTCACCAGCTCGCATCTCATGAATAACATTACTGTCAAACTCTCCTAGGTTATAATTATATGAAACAAGATTTGAATGGGGAGACACCCAAGATGAAGACACCATATTTGAGACAAGAAAATGTAACACCTACAAATGACCAGTTTAATCTTCCTAGAAAAACATTGATGATAATCTCATTCAATAGGCAAGTTTTGATTCTTTGTAGGAAGTGAAGGAGAATATACCTAAAATGTCTAACAGAGAGGCTTTATTTCGGGACATGGAGCTGACCAGCCCCAGGAACCCATTTTTGCCTGGTATCAGATGTGTGGGGATGTCACACAGGCCCTTTGTTTTTTTTGTGTGTGTGTGTGTGTGTGTGAGACAGAAGCTGCTGGAAAAGCCAGAACTTGTACATCGGGTGAATCTCTCTGTAGCTGACCCCAGTGAAGGGCATCAGCTGGCATAGACCTTGGTACCCTCTCAATGCCACAGGCAAACAAAATCAAGTCTTGTCTTTCACTGTGTTTCCCTGGAAGAAGCATATTGATTTAACAAGTCATACACTTGCCATTAAACTTTCAGTGAATGCACTTTCATTTCAAAGATACATTAGATATGTATGCCCACATCTATACATCTTCAGACTCGATCATACATCTCTCATAGATGCATCAAGCTGCAGTCCTTGTAAGTCGGGTGAAAGTCATGCATGTGTATTTATCACCATAATATCACGAGCAAGCCAGCAGAGAGTACTGCACTGCAGAGCAACTCCTATTGCGTGCAGCATACCTCCTCGTGTTGAAAAGCTCCTGAAGCTTTGGAAACCGGATGTTTCTATAGAAATATATACTTGGTAATTTATAGTAGCTGAGGATCTGCCCTGCAGAGTTTATTATCCTTCTTTAGTGTCACTTACTTTCTTCCTTTTCTTTTTTCTCTCTTATACTCTGCCTATTTCTTTTTATCCTCCCAATGAAAATGTCAAATATAGAATCCAGCATAAGCATTGGACCACTCCACCAATATACAGCCAGTGATCGTACAGCAACCTCTATAGGTGCTTTCTGCTTCAAGGTATGAACTGATCATAAATTTGGGAAGAGAAGAATGTAGCACTAACTGTAAACTTTTTTCTACCCTAATGGAAGCAAAGCTGGTTTAAAAAAAAAAAAAAAAAAAAAAAAAAAAGAAAAAGCTTTAGGTAGCATGTAGTATGCTCTCAATATGCTCTGCTGTGCAAAGATTCTCATCCCCTTCTGATAATATGTGAGTTTATTGATTAACTATATAATTAACCCCCATAACACAGGGACTTGAAAGCTTCCTAGGTCTTCATTTTGTTAGCTTACTTTATCCTCTCCACACCCTGTCTTTCTTAGATTAAGGTCAGTCCCCCAGTATAAACACCTGAGTAAGAACTGTAATGGTTTGCAGGTTTCAATGTAGTTTCAACTTTTAAGTGTGAAAGCATAAAAAAAATCCTAATTGCAGCTGTCAGTAACAGTGTGGCAGCTACTGTTCACATCATTTGCAGCTTCTGTCGCAGGGAAGCACATCTGACTCACTTAGTACATAACACAGAACTTGCTATTTCAAGGCAGCCACTGTTTTAGTGGTCAGATATTTACTCAGCCTTCACCTGATAGTCTAAAATAAATATTCTTGAGCAATTGTACAAAAACACCTATGCTGAGAGCAAGTAAAAAAACCCCACTGTTTATAGTTTGCCGATGCTTGGGAGAAAACACTCTACATAACATACCCCTAAACTGCTCTGACAATGGCTAAACTGGTTAGTGAAGCCAGAGAACGGATTTTAAAATACAAACCACCATGTGATCAAGCCTAGGCCTTAATTATTTTACCTGCAGTCTCCCTCTCTCTTAGATAGCACTTTGACAGATGGGTGCCAAATGATGGACAATCTCTGTTGTCAATTATTTCAGTCATCTCAGTTGCTCCTTTCTAAAACTGGCACCAATCTCCTGCTGAAGCCTCTGGCACGCTAACATGTTAAACAATTCCTTTTAATTAGCTGAGTCACACATTCAAGTTTGCAAGCTTTCTTTGAGGAGCCTCCATTCTCAAGAGATGTTTCTTATATCGTCTCCACAGTGTAGAAACAGTCAGGCAGAAGGTACCAACTGGTCAAAATCTACATGCTGCTGTGGGCTGCTTCACTTGTATGCCAGCTAAGGACGGCTAATCATCAGGGGAGTAAAGTTTAGGAGTAGGAGAAAATTAGGGAAGTAACGGAGTTGGAGGCAGTTTCTCTTTATAACAAATACAACATGACCAAATTTGATTTCCTGATACTTTTTTATCACAGCATTAGTTACAGGATGCAGGTAAAATGCTGATATCAATATTTCTTTCACGTAACTCTGCAGGATTGCAAACTGAATTGGACCAAGTAGCCTTTTTCACCTGCCTTCTTAAGCTGCCTTGTACTGTTGCTTTATTTTGTCAAACCAGAGGTGTAGTCTACTGCCCAAATGGTTGTGCCTAGCTGCTGGGGTAGAGCTCTCTATTTCCCTAGGATACTGTAAGTGTGATTTCAAGCACTGCTGAGATGAGAAACCCAAAAGCAAGGAAGGGTGCTGTAAGAGAATGAGTAAGCTTTTCCTGGCATTTCTAGTTGTATCCCCAGTTGATATTCATATGTTTCTGCTTAATGTAGTTTGCTAAATCTTAAGAAGGTTCCCTTCTATTCTGAGAACAAGTTATTTTTGTTTGCATTACTTTCTCAAAGCGAGATCTCTAATGACTAAATGAAATCTTAGTGAATACTAAGGCTGGATTACAAAGCTTGACACTGGATTTTAAAACTTTTAAATCTGCAAGGACTAAACTGCCTTAGGTGACTACCTCTCTCTCCCTCTCTCACTCTGCGAGGCAATTAATAGTTAATCTTTGACACAAATGAACCTAATTTTCCCACCTGAACTTTCGGCCTCTGCTTTCTCATGGATTACCTCCAGAGTTGTAAGGCACAGCCATCTACATTTCTCACAGGCATTTCGGTATCTATAAAAAAAACTCCTCTTCCAGGCAAAGATTATAAAGCAAAACAGCTAATAACCACAGCCTCCCCTGCAAACACTCGGAGCATGCCAACTGCAGAGTGCTTGCAAATCTGCAAGGAGCAACGTAAAAACCAAGCTGTAACTATCCTCTCATGAGATTTTGGCCTGTAAGTGAAAAAGTAGAYGTGGCAGCAAGAAGAGTAATGAAAACTTGTGGTTTCTGATCCCTGCTCTGTATCCACAAGGTGAGTACAAATCGAAATCCCTCGCTGTAAGAGGTTGCCAGCCCTCCCCTCTGCAACACCCTTCTAAAGCAGATGCTAATCCAACCAGGAGCAAAACCCCGGATCTTGTACCACGCCGCAGAGCTCACGTTCACTGTGGAGCATAAGCTCTCACTGTCGGGAAACCAACCACAAAGAAACCCATCACAGCAGCATGTGTCAATGGCCAACCCTCAAAAAATAAAGAATAATAATAATAATTAAAAAAATCAGCCATGGCAAAGAGCAGAGATAATGGTTGTTGAGGGCAATATTTTTACCATTACCCTGAGTTTTCCTATCAAGTAACAGAGCTGGCTGCTACATGCCAGTGTCCCGACTTAAGAAACAGCTGTAGTGGAACAGAAACACACAGCAACAGGAGAAGTGCTTGAGGCTTATCAGGCTCCAAAGCTTTCACCAGCATGTTATTCAACATCTAAAAGGCACTAGGAAAGGACACTAGGATAGCTTAGGGAAGCTATCAAGACCACATATGAGAAGGTGAAGAGCTCTAAGTGTACTGAAGTAAACCCCCTCCTTGACGTCAAACGAAAATAGACCACATCCAGCACTCCCAGAATGAGCTCTTAAGTGAAAAAAGTACCTTGTAGGAGCTGTGCTTAGCATGAAGAAGTCTGTGCTTCAGTCCTATACAGGGTCCTTAGACACCATGGCCACCTACACTCAAGTTGCTACACTGATTTTAAAACCCTTTTGACTCATTGAGTCTTTTTGAAGAAACATAAAGGAAGCTTTTTTTGTTACCAACAGTGCATTTGCAACAACACCTGGAGCAGTAAAGTCTATTTTAGTCACCTGAATCACCCCACCAGACACTCAGCAGAGAGGTGTGTAGGAAGGCACCTTTCTAGAGTGCCCCTTTGACCTTGAAGGAAAAGCTAAGGTTTATGTGTCACTTAATAGCTCTTCAGCTAATGTATCTGGCTTGAGTAACATTAACATTTGGTATATTCAAAGCAACTCTACAGAGTTTTCTTGGACAAATTCTCAAGCCATGCTGAAATCAATCCCCGGTCTATACTGATTTAACAGGATCAGAATTACCTCCCAAGGAACCAGAAGTTGGTGTAAGTGAGAAGAGAGTCAAGTCGACAGATTCTAACTCCAATATTTTACGACGCTGCCAGAAGAAAGGATTCACTTGCTGTTTTCGGTCACGCTAATGTTGTAGTCAGCCTGTTTCAGAGAGTACACACTCATGCCAAGGAACCCACAAATTAGCATCCTCAACAAACCCTCGAGAAGTTAACAAGGATCTGCTGCAAACAAATCCCATTTTACTAGCAGGTGCTTTTTGGCAATACAAAACTCTACTTCTTTGCAGAAATAATTATAAACTGCTTTTGCTTAATCCCTAGAAGGGAGACCTTAACTGTGTAATCTAAAGAAACAATCAAAGCAAAATTAAACAAAATTAGCAATGTATGCCTGGAGCATGGTTCACTCAGGATTTAGATGACCTAAATCACAGATGGATTATTTTTCCCTCTAGTTGCGAGAATGATTTAAACTTTTACTGACCTTCTGTGGTTAATTCCGACATTTTTCTCAAGTTTTCACCACGGTCTACTTACTCAGTGAGCATAACAACTCCTCCTTCTGAACAAAACATAACTTCTGCCCTAGGAAAACTGTGGGATAGTAACCATGGATATATTGTGGTGTGTAAAATCGGGATTGGGGTATATTTTTCCAACTAGTGACATATCATTCTTCCTTGTATCCTCCCTCCAAACTTGCCACTCCACTTATTAATCAAAGGGTTTACCCAGGACTACTCCTTTCATTTTTGCTTTAGGTCCTAAGGATGTCAGATGTCTGTGGGTGTAGGCAAGGGGTGATATAACTTGCTTTAAAAAAAATTAAAATGAAAACAATCATCTGCACAGTTTCATACTCGCTATTGCGTAAGCTCTTTTTCTCGCCTGTGCTACTGACACAGAAAACAGCTGTCATATAGAGTATTGGTTACGTTACCTCATGGAAAACAAAGAGAAGCTTTAAGATAGATAAAACTCTTCCTTGAGTAACGCAGTACGGCATCTTTACATGGTTCAGTCTCTCCAACTGCAGTCGTGCTGCTCCTCTGATAGAGGATTGCTCTCTGAATGTTTATCAGAGTCCTTTCTGTAATGCCTTCGTGATTTCAAAAAGAAAACATTAAGTTGCTTCTTGGTAAACAAGCACAAACCTTTGGAAAGCTCCCGCAGTACAAACACAAATGCTCATCATCAAGTTGTTTGGGGCAAACAAGTTGCACTACACGTTTCAACAATGCTAAAGCAAACTGTAAAGAAAGCTTAGGCTTTATGCTTCAAATTACTGTCACAGCACCAAGGAAGCTTGTTTAAAATTTAGTCTGCGCTTTGCATTATAACGTACCATATAGTTTCTTAACAGAGATCTTAAAATGAGCACAATCAGAGTAACAGAGAGGAGCTTCAAGATGTAATTAAGCGAGTGTTGGAGGAAGGGCTGTGCTTTCCAAACAGCTGGTGTAAGTCTCCCAAGCGACTCCCTACAAACCCGACCTTTGGCTTGCCAAGCAGCAGTTTGTTTTGAGAGCCAGCAACAAGGCTGCTGCTCGCAACCATTCCCTCTCCCTACTTACAGTTCGGTGGTGTTGGCGGGGATGTCCCGGGGAACCTGGACCACCTTGCTCTCCTGACAAATGAAGACCCTGCCCRCGCAGCGGCAGGTGTGGTGCTGGCATCCTGAGCAGCCTGCCAGGAAAACCAGCAAACAAGCAAGGACTGGAGACATCTCTGCCTTCATATCTGTGCCCGTCTCCTTCATCTCAAAGGGAGGAATGCAGAGACCTCCCAGCCCAACTCCCTGAATGGAAGATCCGCCCCAAAAGCTGGGACGAACCACGTGGCTCTTGGGGGATGACTTCTCAGCAAGTTTCGGTTCATGGCCCCAGATCCTTTATGACCTTAGAGTACGGATGGAAAGAAGCAATGATGACTTTTTCCACGACAAAAGTATTTTATATTTTAAGTGGTGTTGAAATCACGGGCCCCAGCCAAACTAACAAGGGTGCTTTTGACGTACTGGATATCAGCACTGGGAAAATGTCCTTCCTTCTCATCTACTCTATTTTGCATGTCTTGTTTGGTAAGACTGAGGGACAGCAAAGCATTTTTACTTTCTACAGCCCAGGCACTTTTGTCCCTGAAGGAGAGGCACTATTTATGCTTCCCTTCATGGATCCAAGAGCCCCTGCTTTTGTGTTGCTCCTAGGCAAAAGAAATGTGTTATTTTTGTATTTTATAGGGTATATAATCTGTTTGATAGGTTAAAAGCTATACAGTCCTAAAGCCATAGCT
Organism: Phoebastria nigripes; assembly: GCA_035582835.1. Classification (NCBI taxonomy): domain Eukaryota; kingdom Metazoa; phylum Chordata; class Aves; order Procellariiformes; family Diomedeidae; genus Phoebastria; species Phoebastria nigripes. The sequence goes on from JAYKAV010001787.1 coordinate 129,411, forward strand.
AAATAACACGCCTTTATTTTCAACTGTGATTATTCTTCAGGTACTTGCTGATTCATCTCCTCTTTTCCTTGACACCTTTATGGGAACCCAAACAGGAGAAAATGCCACAATCCCAATGGGTCCCCGGGGACTGGTAAGCTAATTTCATCACCTGGAAAAAAACCCAGAAATATACAGAATGGCTATTTGTGACACAACAGGAGGAAAACAGCTTCAAGAATATCATTATAAGGCCTGGACGTTGAATCCTGTCTTTGAGTCCTTATTTGTTTTGTTTACTTTTTGACTGAGYTAAAACATCTTTCTTGTTACAAATATTAATCCCTGGGGAAGGGACCTTGCTCTTTCCTGGCACTCAGTCATGCTGCACCAGGCTATCATCTGGAACCAGGGTTTGTCTACAAGACACCTGAAATGAGAATTTTGAGATACAAAGGTGGGGGGGTTGTTGGTTTTGGTGTTTGGTTTTTTGGACGTTTTTTTTTGGGGGGGGGGGGTGGGTTTTTTTTTTTTGTTTGTTGGTTTACGTTTTTTGATTGTTTTTGTTGTTCTTTTGTTTTTTTTTTTAAACTGTAAATAGCTGTTTCAGACACACAGAGCTTTTAAGTCACGTGCATTTTAAGTGAGTGCTGGAGCTGGATTGCCATGGGTAATTCTGCTGAACTTGACTCACGTTCAATCCTTCACATTGCTTGGAAGGATTTTAATATTGTTAAAAGCAGCTGTTAGGTTGTTTTTTTGGGTTTGGTTTTTTTTTTAATTTTTTTTTTTTTCTCCCATAATCAAAAAGCATAAGCAAACGTAATGAGACACAAGACAGCATCTTTTCTCTGAAGTGTGCTGGCCAAAAGATTCTACCATTCTCACCTTTAAAATAAGCATCAAAATGTAGATGTTTCTGAAAGGAGCTAATTATGATTTTCAAAACTAATTCAACTGATTCTTTAAGTTACCCTAAGAGTTACCCTAATTTTACCAAATCTCACGAAATCTTTATTTTTCCCCACTCACTTAAACCTACTCAAGGTGAGAACAGTGATATTTACACAAAAAATGTAAGAAAAAATCATGACAATCTCTTTCTTAACAATGGTAGAATGTAATTGTAAGAGTAAAATGAATTGTAAGAGTATTCATTTAGCTGTATGTGTAAAAGAGAGTACGTTTTGCTAAGGTGTTGAATAAGTTTCATGAGAATGACAGTGACTGTCAGAAAAAAGGTTTTCTAAAATATTAGTGGCTTTTTCCTCCTATATATATATATATTCTTTCCTTTGAAAGACCTTAGACCTACAAGATCTTCTGAAATGAGTACTACCTTTACTTTCCTTCATACTCAATGGGATGAAAACTGCAGAAGTCAGTCCTATGGTCAAAGAAATTCCCATATAGCAAAAAATTCCTATACTCCACTGCAAGTTGGACTAACTAGACACTTCAGGATTTAAACAAATGCTAGGAAGACAATTCATTTGAGGCTTTTCTGGTTTTGTCTTTTCAATAGCAAGTCTCTAGTTTCTACAGCTGTATACTGAAAGTAGTCTGAAAAAAAAAAACCCAAAACAAAAGGGGAAGCCCGAGGAATATGTAGGGCACAAGAACATTTGGTTACAAATGAATGTAAGTCATATCTCTTCATCCCGAAATACATCAATATAAATGGTCATGTTATACTGATGAAATGGATAGTAATATTTATGACATAGTTTAAAAAGTGGTAACATTCTCTGAATGTCAAAATAATTCGGACCAATATGAAGACATTGCAATTTGATTAACGTTGGTTTTCATATATCAAACTACAAAATTTGTTTCAGATAGCAGTAACAAAATTCTTCTATACGCAAAAGTCAGGAGATTAAAAAATATAACTAGGGCTACAAGAGATTTTTCCAATTATTAGTGACTTTCAAAACTATACCAAGTGTGCTTCATTTTAACACAACTAGTAAAATAGATGTTTTAAAACCTCAGGTCAGGCCCAGCAGCAAATCATGAGCATAATGAAGAAAAATTGGAGGGAGGTTGGCTCCTTCCCGTTTTTGTTTGGTGAGGCCATTTTATCAGTGCAGTACGCATTGCTCCGCTTTCATTTACAACAGTTAAGAGTGAGATGCCGATTATCAAATAATACAAAAACCCCAAACCCCAAGATTCTCTTGAAATACTATGGAGATAAGACTAAGGGAAATATCCAGTTATCATTAAATTCCATAAAATCAGACTAGTATGTAAAACAGAACTGACATTTCATTCTTATTAGAGCAAACACTAATTCAGGACCACACTAAAACTATCTGAGGATAAATGGAGATTGAAAAGGATTTCCAAGTTGTTTTATATATATGATCTAAGGTCTTGAAGTCTCTGGTGTCTATTAATTTTGTGACTGGGAGTCTCTCTCCTGATTTCTGTTCATGACTGCCAAATGACACACAGCCACATCACTACAGTCCCCTGGATGGATTAATCAGCTGATGATCCTCTCTTAACAGCTGTGTTACCAGTTCAGGAACACAACTGTCTCCTCTCAGGAAGAAAGTCTGTGTAAAGGAGGGGAAAAAAATGCCAAGATACCTCCTGGTCTCTTTCTGGGAGGTTGTACTCATGAGCCCTTCTTGAACACCAGGTTGGAGCTACCACCATGCCTGAAAACCCAAAGGACCTGTTGCAGGGGAGCCATAAGAGCTACTTAAAGCTAGTCATAAATATGCCTCATGTCTTTGTGCCATCACAGGGTTTCATACTTTTTCATCAGTAGCTTGTTCAAAGCAACGCAGGGGGCAAACTCATGCCTCCATAGGCCTGCCCCAGCTACGCACTCTGCCACCTTCAGAGCATCATGTGCTAGGAGCAAGGAGCTGTCTCGTGGAGATGGCTGACTGTGATGCACTGTCATTGAGATACATACTGTTGAAAGTATAAATGCAGAGATGATGGTGCTTTCAGATATTTATAAGAGCCTTATCTTTGCATCCCTTTGCAGAAGAACTATGCTCCAGCTGGCAAATTGGTCTTGAGAGTGTAAACTGTTTTCCTTAGTAAAGAAACAGAAATTTCCCCAAATTGAAGCACTGTAGCAACAGACATGCAATTAAGTGAATTATGACWGAAACTCAGCGATGATATTCTAGATTATATAATTAGATGGCTTCTGGGATAGACAGTTAATTTAAGGTTATATGGTCACCAAGGGATCTTTTTTAAGACAGTAGTAAAGGAGTCTGGTTGATAGGACTTGGCCTCTAAAGTTACCATTGGCCTCTAAAATTAGCATTGGTCTAATTCTGCAAGCACTGAGACGGAGGAACTGAGGGGTTTTGCGGATCCCATCCTCTGACCAAGCAGCGGCGCCTGTCCCGGGCCATGCTGTTGCCTGGATTGATGGGGATACAGCGGGAAGTAAAATGAATCACCCCAGCTCTCTCCCTCTTGCCCTCACTAAACTTGCTCCAAATATACTGAAATGACTCTAAGTCCTTCGACTGCAGTGCAAACATGGTCAGCTCAGCATCTAAATCCAGCTGTCGGAGGTGTGGGAACAGTTCTTTTTTGTAAGGCAGGAAGCTTACCGGGTGTTGGAGTGTATCAACCTACAGGCAAGCAAGTTCGCAGCAGTTTCTGCTTGTGTTTCTCTCTTTTGAAACACAACATGACAGCTAATTAAGTAAATACTCTTTCTGCTGATGTTTCCCAGCCTCAGAATAGTGTTTAATTACTGAATGCCACTGTAACGCTGGCTTTGCTTAACCATAAGCATTCTATAAAAATGTGTAGGCAGATGACATACAAACCACATCCAAAAGAAGTTTATCCTTCAAAGAGTGGAGCTTTCTCTCTCTTTTGATGATTTCCAGCACATAGGTTCTCCCTATGGGTTTACAGGCAGCAATAGCATCTATTGTCCTGACTACCATGCTATGATGAGAAAAAGGTGTTTCCTATCCAGAAAAGCTTGCAATGTGAGACGTAACAGAGGGACACCTAAGAGGAAATAAATAAGAGGGAGTTTGACACATCATTGATTTACCTTTTGTGAATGACCAGCTTGGGTTTTAAAACAGCAGACCACTGAGGCCAACAGACCATTTACCTGATAAAAATATAATGTTTTAGGCTTCTTTCCAGAAATAGTCTTTCTGAACAGATTTTTTTTTAGCTTCCTTTTTCCATGAATGGGGATTATTTTTAAATACATTTGAATGGCCAGACTTTATCTGTGCCCTCAGTGTTAAGAACATAAAACATTAAACTAGCCTAATAAAAGCAGTAGCTTATTGCTCTCTCAGTTCTTTTAGCCAGCTGCTCGCGTGCAACCTTAACTCTAAAAAAAGAGTGAAATGGAGATAGTAAATTAGCCACCAGAGGGAGTGCATTCACTCGAGAAGAGAAAACTCAGTGGTATAAGGAAAGGATTAGAAATTGTATGGAATTGTGCTCACGCAGATTTCCTGTGACTGTCTGGCTTTTGACTTCAAAACTTGGCCGTGATTAGTTCCCTTATTAAATAGCACCTCTGCAGACCACAGAGCAGCACGCGGCATGGCATTGTGTTTAATGCAGCAATAACCAACCACGCTGTGTCTCTTGCTTCCCTCCCTCCACCCCTGCCTCCTTAAAACCTAATTAGCATCTGCTGTAAATGGCCCTGCCTATCTGTTTAACTAGGAAAGGACACTGCTTGGTGCAGAAGGGCCTTGGACACTTCGAACGTTTTTGCTGACACTTCTCAGCAGTGAGCATGTGCTTGTGTTATGATCTGGGGGAGCCGGGGAATTATGACTTTATTTTACTCTGCCCCAGTACTTTTGTGGCTTTGATGGCTGACAAATTCCCACCCAGCCCTTTATCTACATGATTTTTCAGAGGCAATCTGAGGATATAAGCACCTCATGTATTTTCGGACCATGGGAGACATATGCAAGAGACAACACTGAAGTCAGAGAATAGTCTTTGCCACCCCATCTAGTACTGCTCCCCAGGTTCGGGTCTGTTCATCCCCAGTCGATAATAAAAGATGCAGCCCATCTGCTAGGTTTCTATCACATGTCTGTAGAAGCACAGTTAAAGAAGTACTTTTTCTTTGCACTGTCCATGAGTCAGTTTGACTAGACCAAAATAATGCACAAGAGACACCAAAGCCTGCCTAGAATCGAACTTTGCATCATATATTCTTCCCCGATGCCTTTCCCAGCCAGCAAAGCGTATCTGAAGGCCAGAGATGTGAGGCAAGAGAAACCTTGCCTAACCGTAGTGTCAAGTAGACCTGCTTATGGACAACAATAACCATACATAGTTCACGTTAGCACCAGTAGAACCTCATGAAATCCAACAGAGACAAATGCAAAGCCCCAGGGACCCCAGGTAGAAGAAAGACATCATTTAAATGGGGGGAGTTCAGGGAAGGCCACAAAGATGGTCGGGGCAGGAGCTCTTGCCCTGTTAGCTGAAGCTGCGAGACCAGGGCTTGTTCAGCCTGGGAAAGGGATGGCCTGTGGGGACCTAACAGCAGTCCCCAGCGCCTACGAGGAGGTGATCAAGGGGTGGACCCAGGCTCATTGCAGAGGTGCGGGGTGGGAGAACAAGAGGCAACAGGCACGAGTTGAAACAAGAGACATTCAGACTGGCTACAAGGAGATAATTTTTCACCTTGAGGGCAGTCAAGCAGTGGCACAGGTTGCTAGAGAGGTTGTGCTGTCTCCTTCCATGGAGGTTTAAAAGACCAGACTGAATAAGCCCCTGAGCAACCCAGTCTGACCTCACAGCTGACCTCATTTTGAGCAGGAGGTGGGACCAGAGACCTCCCAAGGTCCCTTTTCCACCTGAATTCTTTTGTGAGTCTACTTATGGCTCAGAAAAAAATCTCCCTAGGGTGTTTAAAATAGATTTTAAAATTCATGCTTTTCCTCAAACCTATACTGTCAGTTGCTTTTGAGCATGGTTACAATATACTACTCAGCTATTAGTCTTTAATCCATAAATAAAGGAGAAATGTTCATCAGCATGAAAAAATAGGCTGGCCATGCTTCCTGTCCACCATTTCCAAGTTCATGAGCCTGCCATCCAGGAAGCTATGCAGTTTAGCAGCAAACCTAAACTTCTTACTCATTGGAAGTCAAGAGGCCATTAATACTTTCAAAGACAATTTATTATGAAATAAAATGAATTAAAGAAACTTTACCGTAATGATGCCTCCACAACATGCCACGTAATTAGCATCTCCTTTTAAAAAAAGAGAGCAGCCTGGCAGAGCATACATGAAGAATTTCAAGGATTGAAGTACAGAGATACCTATAAAGAGAAAACTTGCTTAACTCCTCTAGTACTTACAAGCTGCCCATAGACATTGCTAACAACCTGTTGTTTGGCCAGAGCAACTAAGTTTGCTGAAATTCATTCAGATTGGATGAGTATTTCAGGTATTGAAATACATTAGAGAGGTCTGAAATGGAAAAATCTTTACAGCATACCATAGGTCACTTAACTTTCTACTTCTTAAGTCTTTACTTTCAAGGTACTCTGCAATGTGTAAAACTGTATCTTCTCTTTTCTTGACCTCATAGAGCTTAGGAGAAACCATCTCTGCATGAGAAAAGGAAGAGCTCAGCCCTGATTGATACATGAAAGACACTAAATATCCTTCGGGGGGATTAATGTCATTCTGACACTTAATACAAAAAAAAAAAAACAAAAAAAAAAAAAAAAAAAAAAAAAAAAAAGGAGAGGTAAGAATGACAAATTAACATTTGTTAAGGCCTCTAAAGAAGATGCAAATGACTAACTAATCCCTGTAGCAGATTGAAGAAAAAGGAGAAAAAAAATGAAAGCATTGTGCAATTAGTGCAGGTTATTAATATTGATAGAGGAAGGCTAAAAAAGTGGCCCAATTACTTTGCAAGAGTTACAGTGTGTTGTATACTTCTTACCTTCATGACAGGTAGGCTACATAAGCTGCCTGAGGTGATAATTAGGAACCAAGGAGTCACCGAGTCCTTTTTTAACACTATTCATTGAGAATGAATATTGCACCTTTGTTTTAAAGCATCCCTAGAAGGGCATCCAAGGTTTTTCCTACTCTTGCTGAAGCTTTTACACCAAATTAAAAAAATTGTTTTACTGTGTTCAGTGACTGATGTGGAGCTATATTAAAACCTAAATATTGATCTGATCTCTGGCAGCCATTTTCCTCTTTCACTCTTCCCTGCTCTTCCCRATGGGACTCCTCAGCTGCTGCTGAACAGTACTATTTTCCACAAACAGATCCACTGAAGTTAATAAGATTATTTATGGAACAAGGTTCTGCCAAACATGACTAAAAAATTCAGAATCTGCCCCTTAGCATATAAAATAATGAAAAATGACACATGCACTTAAATGTAAGCAAATGAGCATTGAAAGGAAAGCTGGGCATGTCTAAGTCTTTGTGCAACTGGAGTCCTGGCAAAATAAAAAAGGAGCAGCTTGCAGTTGCTTCAGCAAGCTTGAATTGGTGCTATAGGACTGTTCAGTGATATATTCCTCCCTGGAATAGTTTTGCTTTGACACTTTTTCTGCCGGGAAGCAAGTTATTGCATGGAAGGTGGCAGAGAGGAGCCTCTGATTCTTGATCTGCCTGCAAGTGCTCTCAGCACACAGGGAGCAGGTCAGTCACAGCTCTCTGCAAAAGGAGGAGAAGAATAAGGTCCTGCCATTGCTCTTAAGGCAAAGAAAGAAATGGCAGGTAGACCAATGAGATTCTGCAGATGATGAAAAGGAAGCTTCTCCATCTCTCTCAGGTACTTTATAGCCCTCATTACCATGTTATCAAAGCGCCTTGCAATTCTAATACCCATTTTTGTCCCCACTTCTATAGCACAGAAAGACCKCTAGCATCATTTTACAGATGCTGCTGGTTAAGCATCAGGGAAACTATTAGCACATCCACAGCCCGGTGGTGGGTGGATCCACTAGGGTGCAGAGCAGAGATCCCCGGAGGCAGATCCCAGGGAGGCGCAGGTTGGTGTGATACGAGCGTGACCCCACAGTGATGTGCCCAAGCCAGGAAGCTGCGCTTCGGGGCCCCACACTGCAAACTCAGGCGTAGGACTCCTGACCTCCCCCTGGCCCACCCGCAGCCACTTTTGGCATCTGCACTGTGCTTCTTTGCACATCCAGCTGTGACCTGGCAACAGAGAAGCAACGCTGCTGCCTGTGCCCTGGGGAACTCACTGGCATCCATCAGGGGAAGCCTGGGGAAGGACAAGAGATGCACTGAGGTTCCCCCTCACACCCCAGTCAATGCCTCAACTTCCCCTTGTCTCTCAAACTCCATCACACCTGACATTTACAGAGGACTTACTTGCTATTCAAAGGATTCAAACAAACTTTACAAGCCACAGTTGAAGTCCCAACAGATGTGTAGCTACCCAAACTGAAACCTGGCCAGTGTACCAGAAGATCCTGACCTGCGTAGGAAAAAAAAGTGCTGACAGATTTCTGTTAGCCTGCCCACCTGCACACCCTGACAGATTACATGTCTTCCACTCACAAAGGCTTTTCTGGCTGCTGCCACCCATATGACAATGCTGGAATATGGTTCACTGATGGGTTAGAGGAGAAAAGTGTTAGATATCCAAAAAAGGTTTAAATCTATTGAACACTGTAAACTCAAAGCACAAAGAAAAGCCATATTCCACCAACATATTTCATTTTTCTTACCGCTACTACAATTTTCCTTATCCTTTTGACTCACATGACATGGTTTAGCATGATATAATTTATCAACAAATGACACATCCTATTGTGTTACATCTGTCTGACATGAAAAAAACAGGTACCTTTTGGACTAAGCTGACAACAATTTAGGTGTAACAACCCAAACTGCCTGTGGAAGGCTGCAAGACTATTTTACCCTTCATGATCAGCTTTCTCTGCCATTTTTAAGATGGACAGCAAAGGCACAAACTGTTAAACCCTGCCAAACCAAGTGACAAAGACCACACCTTGGCTAATTATTGCTAGCCCAGGTGAAGTTTGAAGTGCCTGGAGACCAAAAAGCTCACAGGTGAGGTTTTGTACTGTGTCTCTTAAAAAGTATCTACATGGTATTTTACAAGCCTGTTCTGCATGTGCTCCAAGCTGAGCAGAAATTTCATTAGGACTCATTAGTTCACGCTCAGTGCTAACCCATCGTGCTCATATAACTCCTGATTGGCCTGGCATGTGGGTAAAATAACCTTGCCTCTGCTTGCAAAATAGCGTGTGGTGTGCCCTTGGAGAGAGATCGTCGCATTCCTAGCCTCAGGGGGATTACTCTTGCTTGTTTGAAAGCAAAGCAGAAGAAAATTGCTTTGCACCCTCCCAAACCATAGCAGCTTTAGGAAGTGGAAAGAGGGCTCCTGGCCACGTACGGATGCCCTCCTACAGAATGCAGGAAGGCTGGAAATCTCCTTTCTTCCCTAATTGTTAAAGATTCCCCACCCCAGCATAATCTGTTAAACCTGGGCTTGCAGTGCTGTCCTCAGGAACCAGTTATGCTTATTTGCTGCTCTGCATGACCAAAGCAGTTTCCATCTACTCAGGATATGGGGCTACTGTTGGGACCAATTTGAGCTGTCCATTCCTTCCATGCATAGCAGTGAAACTATAAGGATTAGTGAAGATCTATTCCCAAACTGTATTGACATTCACCAGACTCTCAAGGTTTTCTATTTTTGTGCTATCTCCCACAGCCCCTATAAACATTTCATCATCTATGCAAAAACCATGAAGCAGACCTGATTCCAGCAACAGATCCATTGAGTTAATGTTGACACGCTATTTATACCAGTTGAAGATGAATGTGACAATAAAAGAAATGGAAAAATACCAATAGGATACAACTAACATTATGGAATATGAAGGGATATAAGTGAGAAGGAGCCAGGACATATTTCCCTTGACTTCAGTGCAGCTATGCCAGAACACTACTGCTGAAGATTTGGCCTGCAGCAGTCTGGATAAACAGCTTGCCTCTGCATCAGAGCAGCAACAGTGAGACATCAAAAAGGCAACAAATCTTGGAGAATGGTGGTATGGATGTGCTGCTGGGCTCTAATATAATCAGCTTTTATGGAGAGCTTTCCATCGCTTGCTCTTAAGGCCTAATTGCAAGGCATTATCTGGCCAAACAGTGTATGGAAGTAGCACGTAATAACAATTGCCCGCAGGAAGCTCAGGTAGTGCAGCACACAAGATGAGGAGCTATTCTTACTTACGTTGCTTATTACCCAGGAGCTGATTCAAGGAGTAGTTACAGTTGAGCCATTAAGCCACTGGTGACCCTAATATATCTCAATTCAAATTCATTATAGGAGTGATTTTACCAAATGCTAGCAGTGACACTGAAATGTGGGAAGAGGATTGAATTTTGAATGAGGAAGAAAATTACTAAAAAAGACTTTCTGGGGGGAAAAAAACACTTTAAGAAATTAAAATCTTTAGCCTCTGCATGGTTGTTATGCAACCCTGCCATACTGGCATAGGAGGAGGCACACCTATGCCTAAAGAAAAAAGACGAATAACAGTCAATAAAGTCACAGTTTTGGGGGAAACAGAAACCCAGCCCAAATGTACCCTTCAGATAGGGTGCTTGGCCAAATCTAAAGCTAGCATCAGCTGACAGAGCACCAGAAAGTCATCCAGCTTCTGGGCAGAAAGCATGCCAGCTCCAGCAGGAAAAAGTTCCCAAGGCTGATCACGGCCAATATTCACACTTTCACATCCTACTACAAACTCTGGCTTTCGTCACTGACGGACTACAGCTGTTGAAGGGAGCATTCTCCAACACGTGTAGGAGAAGGTGACATTTCTGCCATGTATGAAGGTGATAACACCAAAGTTAAGCCTTACATCTGTAAATAGCTTCCGTTTCATCCCTTTTCTTCTTCTTTGTCTCCAACTGATCTGTCAGAGGGCATTGTGGCACATTTCTGGCAGCAGGACAAGGCAGAGGAGTAAACACAGTTTGCTCCTGCTTAGTCTTCAGATCCCATGATGAGATTGGAATGCCAGATTCATTTAAAAAAAAATCAAACATTTCTCGGATACAAAACTCTGAATCCACCCCATTCTGCAAAAAACTTGAAACAATAGATCCCACAGTCCCACCTGTACTTGGCTTCTCAGCTCAACCTAATCCTGAAGCCAGATGCCGCCTTCAAAGGGAACCAACTATGGCACAGCATGGGGCAGGGTCAGGCCTGATGCAGAGAAAGGTCCAGCATTCAGCTTTTCTTCCATTTATTTTTAAATGCTTCTTCCCAGGAAGAGGATAGGGAGAGGTTTGTAGAGGATGTTTAGCTCCAGGGACATCATTAAAACAAGCAGAGGGGGAAATAATCACACTGGGCCACATCCATGGATCCTCTAGGAGTAAGGATATCCCTTAGGAAGCACCTCTATTACTGACTGCCCTACAAGGCTGGTGACGGTGACTGCTCTGTGCTGAGAGGAATCAGAGAGGCAGTGAGGGCAGATAATACAATTGCACTGGTTAACCTCAGCTCCAGATGAGTGGTAGCCTATTGCAAAAACCAAATGGCAGTCACCCAGGAGGTCTAAGAGAACTCAAGAGTCAAGTAGTAGAGTTACTAATAGCAATATGTAAGCATATTAACCACTTAAAAYGTCCTCTAATCTAAAGAATGGGTGTAATGTCAATCCTTAAGAAAAGGTCCCAGGGAGACCTGGGGAATCGCAGGCCTGTAATCATTATGGCAACACTGGGCAAATTAGCAGAAACTGTAATAAAGGATGCAGCTACAGAGCATGGAAAAATGCCAGAGCTGTGAGGAACTGCAAGGGAAATCCTGCCTTACGGATCCTTGCAGAAAAGGGGGATCTTGATACAGTCTCTTTGTATTTCCAAGAGGCTTTTGACAAAGTCCTTCATCAAAGGCTTTTAAGGAAGCCAAATGAGAGATGGAGAAATGAGACAATTCTGACCTGGACAAAAAACTAGCTAAGTCATGGGTCAAAGTGAAGAGGCTGGAAAAAAGAGCTGATTTAGAAGAATTTGGTACAAGTCTACAAAATAAGGAGTGGCATGGAAGTGATGGATGGGAATCAACTTTTTTACCATCTCTCTCACTCCAAGAACTAAGGGGCATTAGATGAAGCCAGGAGAGCAGGTTTTTAACACAACAGGTAGCAGACCTGTGTAATTCCTTCTTAAAGTATATTGTGGGTGCAAGAGTGGGCACTGATTCAAGGAAAGATTGGATGATTACCTGGAAGAGACATGATTTAGGGTTGCTAAATGGACAAGCAACAAGAGACTCAGGAAATCCCCAGAGCTGTATGAAGTTGGAGGCTGAGAGAATATTAGGGGAAGGTATCACATAAGTTTGTCTGCTCTTCCTCTTCTTTAGGTGTCCATTTATGACCACTCCTGGAGACAGAGTAGCGGATCCTTGGTGTGAACRTTGTCACCAGTTTTAGGCATGTGAGACCCTACAATGGCCAATCCTGACTTAAAGAGAATTAGCTTTCTACAATAGCTGAGGACCTTCTACTATGTTAATTGGAATACTTTATTTATGTTAATCTCCTAAGTTTTCTCCCTGACATACTCACTGTCTTGTATAGAAGTTACAGCACTGAAATATGCCGGTACCGATAATTCTGGAAATGGGAGAAACTTTCTATTAGTTAGCTCTTGAGTCATATATCCCTACTGCCTCCAGATTCACGTAAGGACAGTGGTTCATTACTAAGAGTTGAAGTCATTGCTTGCCAAGTACATGTCTAATTTTATGCATTTGAATTGTTTCATGCATATCAAAATGACAACTCATGCTTAAACTTGGATACTTGCTTGAGAATATTCCTCAGTTAGGGGCTTCCACTGGCAAGGGACAGCTTCCCCTGTTTTGAAGAAATGCATCAAAGTATTTTCTTTTTCCTTCTCCTTTGTTAAGCTAATCTACTTCTGAGCACCTATAACTGAAAGACCACCTCTGGTCTCTTGGTGCATGGAGTAAACAAGGGAAAAAACCTGTTTCTCTGATCATTCACTTCAAGTTTGCTTGCAGAAGAAGGAAGCAAGACCACCTGAACTAAGATGTGGAACAACCACAGCCCTGCCTTAAGCAATATTACTGGCAAATTATCACAAGCATAGAAATCGTCAGAGCAAATTCCAGCTATGAAACACATCATTATACGTGTCCCCTCTCCTAGGTTCTCTTACAGAAACACAGTGCCACAGGACATGGCATGCTCTTTTGATGGTTTCTTTTTTCAGAGTGGTAGAGAAATTATTTTGCAAATTGTCTTTGCTTTGGAGGCTTTAACAGAATTTCTCTGTTCAGTGAAATATTGAGACAAAATTCAAAAAATAYGCTTTTTTTTTTGGCAGAACTAGTTTGACCTAAAAGCTATATGTGGTCATGAAAAGGAGAGAAATGTTTTTAGGAACTGCAGAGTTCCCTGGAAGAAAAAGGCTTAGCAAGTAAAAAGTTCAGAGGCAGATGCCTCGATTCGGTACTTCTGATGTATTTAACTTTATGCTTTTTATCCTTTGATAATGATTCACTGACTTTTAGTGGTTCTGCAAAATAATATACTGATAGCAGTCTGTATAGAAACAGTATATGAACTACTACGTTTCCCTACAGAGCTCTGCAATTGCCTCTGCGTCCTGCTATGTACCTAATGTTCATGCCATTTGCCAAGCCTAAACAGGGACCAACTACTGTGCTAGACTATGGATTTTTGTTCATTAATATTTACCCTGTTTTTTGGGGTTTTTTGCAGCCTGATTTGTACTTAGTCCATTGAGTCTATGAGGCATTTTTTCAATAAATGATGATGGTATTTTGCATATGTGGAACTCTTTGCCATTGTGTGTCTAACAACTGTATTAGCAGAACACTATCTGGCCACAGTCTCTGGGAAACTCTGTAAAAAAGAAGTTTGCATATAAAATCCTACCCTTTCTAAGGGTGCTTCAGCTTCTAGAAGACTCTCTTGACTTGGATACATCAAGCTCTTACTAACGAGATGGTTTTGCTCCCTAAAACCAAGGTGCTCAAAATTGGCCATTGGGAATAAGAAGTTCCAGTTCAGTGCAGCTGTACATCGTCCTAAGGGTACTGCATTAAATTATTTTGTGTAGGATTACACTTATTTTTCCTAGGACTGTAATGCCCACTGCCACAAGCTGGCTCACTTACATTAAAGCATGCCAGATACTGCAAGCAACATCACTGCTGGTGGGAGATATCAGCAAAAAGCTGGTGCAGACCATACAACACATTGGTTGGTGAGCATCTGTCTTGTTGTTTTCAATTATGTTTTATGATCTTGTAAGGAGACAGGACTTGAGGAGACCTTTGAAGGGAAGAGAGATGATGTCTTCCCTGGGGAAGATCTGGGTATGCTCTAGGAGAGAAGGCTGCAACCACGCAGGGTATGGCAGCAGCAGCAGAGAAGCAGCACAGCCCAGGGCTGGAGGCCTGCAGAACATGCAGGGGCTGCAGGAGGAGATGGGAAGCAACCAGTCCAGCTCCAGAGGGGACAGAAAGACCCCTAGGAAACAGAAGAGGCTGGGCAGACTTTGCTGCAGTTTATGAAGTAACAGAAACCAAGCCTAGAAATACAGATCAATTTGTAAGGGCATAGGGCGTGGAAAAACTGTGTATAAAACTTTTWAAATTTCTTTTCTGTCTATCCTATTTACTTTGATGTTTCTCTATTTAAAAAAAAAAAATCATGTTTTAATTTCTAATAAAATCTGCTTTTTACATCTTTAATTTTTTTTGTTTCCATCTCCTTTGAGACCTTCTCACTACCACAGATGTTCAAAGCCCTGGCCAGCTGGGGTTCCAGTCTCCCAGAGGCTGCAGGATCTCTGTGTCAGGAGGTAATACACTGATGCGTGCACAGCCTCTGCCTTTGTCACGTCTCTGTCATCTGCTTATGGAAAGTCTGGAGCTAAGCAGCACAAAAAGGATCAAAGCTCCATGTTGCCAGCTCCATTTTGGGGCATTTTACTCCTGAGCTTTGCATGCTCAACATTTTTGCTCCTATGTGGTGCCCCTCCAGAGCTGCCTTAGACATCTGTCAGCTTATGGAGCCAGTCTGAACATGAATCAAAACACAGTTCCTGCATGCTGGAGGCAGGGCTTGATGGACAATCATATAATGAGGAAACGTGATCAAAGAATGAACACATTTAATAAAGAGGCAGAAAGAAAAGGAAGGATGGTGGCAAAGAGTTAATGTTCAGACTCCTCAAAATAAATACATCATCAGGGTTAGCAGTTTCTAATGAATTCGGTGATTCTATTTAGCAGTGGAAATGCTGTTTGTTGCTTGGCATTTCAGTGCTTACATAATTTATAGTCTATTATTTGATAATGTATTGAAGCAGGTTGTTGTCTTTGGCACCATCAAAGCTGTCTGCTAATTCACTGCTTGACCTTCTCTGCATGCGTGTAAAATGGAAAAGAAGTGGTGCAGGGCACGCTGCGGTGGTTCCAAAAATGGCTTAGCATTCAGACAGTTTGATTTGTATGAACCTCACCACCGAACTCTAGTTTTATTTATATATGTTTGGAAAAAAGTAACAAACAGGTGGTAAAGCAATATTTTAAAAGACTGACACATTTCTATTCCATTTGGCTTCTTGGCCAAGTGTCATTTTATAACCTAGATAGTGAAAATGTCCTGGCATTAGGGTGTAACTGGACACATCATACTTCTACCCCATGTCTATGAGTCACCTACACAGCCAAAGGTGTCCTGTCCTGTTCATCCCTGGGAATGAGAGGAGATATGCTAATATCCAGTGCACATATGGGAAGCAGGACTCCACTTGTATATAGGAACATTTACAAAAGTATTTCACTTTCTGGATACTGAACATAAACAGTTTGCATCCAATTTTCAGAGAAGTTAAAAATGTTAGATAAAAGGGAGCTGCAGATGATCCAGAAGTCACCAAAACACCATGAAAAACAACCAGAAATATCAATTCTGGAGACCGCTTTGCTTCATGCATTCCCTGTAATGGGGAGAACAGAAATTATTGCTAGTACGTGACAAATGGAAGAAAGCTGTAAGGCTGTCCATTGACAGGGGCTCTCCAGCAGTGGTAAGCTGCTCAGCGTACCTTTCAGTATGCTGAGGGGACAATTTGCATGTGCCACAGTGTCACAGTTCTTCAAACAAGAAGAATCAATTTTTAAGCACCAGCAGATTCCCATTGACTTCACTTTGGACTGTGTTGGGGTTTAACCCAGCAGGCAGTCAAACACCACACAGCCGCTCGCTCACTCCCCCCTCCCCTCAGTGGGATGGGGGAGAGAATYGAAAAAAAAAGTAAAATTTGTGGATTGAGATAAAGACAGTTTAATAAAACAGAAAAGGAAGGGAAAATAATGATGATAATAATAATGATAGAATATACAAAATGAGTGATGCACAACGCAATTGCTCACCACCCGCTGAGCRATACCCAAGCAGCGATCACTACTTCCTGGACCACGCCTCCTATTTATATATTGAGCATGATGTCACATGGTATGGAATACCCCATTGGCCAGTTGGGCTAGCTGTCCCGGCTATGCTCCCTCCCAGCTTCTTGTGCAGGTGGCAGAGCATGGGAAGCTGAAAAGTCCTTGACTAGCAGACTACTTAGCAACAACTAAAAACATCAGTGTGTTATCAACATTCTTTTCATACTAAATCCAAAACACAGCACTAGGAAGAAAATTAACTCTATCCCAGCCGAAACCAGGACAGACTGCAAGACTAGGGACTCTATCTACAGATACAGCAGAAAAAATATTAATTAATACCTACATTACTCTGCTGGTCAGGCTCACAGAAGGGAGCATACAAAAGTTTGCATGAGGTGACAGAGCTGTCACCCGGCCCTCCCAGGCTTCACTGGACAGTCCGCACTACACCTGCTGCTGTTCAACTGCCCCAAATCGAAAGCACATTCCAGTATTTCTTTTCCTTTTTCATTTCAATTTTGTGTCTAACCTGGTATAAAAATAAGTAGAGCAATGTACTGAGAGAGGCAAGGAAAATTTAAGTAACTTGTTAGTGCCAAAGTCATTGAAAGGGTTATTTAATCAGAGATGCCTGGTAGGGGCATAAGATAGAGAAGGCTACATTGTGGCAGGGTTTTCTTGATGCTCTTTTCCCCAAGCGTGACTTTTCTTTTCCCCTGTGAGTCACTTTTATGTTTTAGAGAAACAGTTGTGAGCCACAAATACATGCTAACTGGAATTGATCAAGGACAAAATGAATAATTTACTTTCTGAAGAAGAGATCATCTATATTGCTACAGACTTTTTAGCAAAGATTTTTTTCCCGAATGTTACAGCCATCCTGTTTCAGCTGCATTTACATGTAGGAAGAGTTCTGCTTTGTTTCTAAACTGGCATGTCCCAGCAGAATTCCCCACCTTTTTATTGTTTCAACGTTTCTGATCTTAAAGAGCATGAATTATTCACAAAGAATTCCATATGTCTTCAAAACATTTCTGTTAAATAAAACTGCATATTTAATTTTTTTCCCCCATTAATTATCCACAATGAGGAATAATGATTTGAGTCGTTGAAGATGATTAATCCCAAGCAGCTCTCTACATATGGCTACACCCAACCCCTTGTTCCCAGGTCTGACAATTTGCGCTACTTTGGCACAACAACTTATATTTTTAAGGATTGCTATATTACATCTATTTATTTCTGTGATAGCAGTATCAAAAGTTTTTTATGAGTCAAAACCAAAAAACAGAGCAAAAGGTTGAATAAGACATGAGAATTCTCCAGGCAATCAAAGAAAAGTTGCAAATAATTAAACACAGGCAACTTAACTGAACACAAAATATATATAAGTATAGTCAAAAAGTCAACATGAACTCTGCCATTTTTGTTGACCCTCTTTTAAAGTTCTCATTTTAAGATATGCACAAGCTCTACAACTGCAATAAAAAAATGCACATGCGGTATAACCAAATTCACTATTTAGTTGAAATAAAAAAGTTTGAAATTCTTAAATATTTGGTTTCTATTAACAGTGCTCAAGCCATCATACTGTGGTTTTGTTTCTCCCTTTCCCTCCTGTTTGGCTTAGGTTTCCGAATAAGATGCAGAATAATAGATCTATCACAGACCTTCTGCATAACCTCCACACCCATGTGCATCTTAACTTCCATGCCTTAAAACAGGGAGAAAAGTACTTCTCATTTACAGGATTAGCACAAAGCCATTTTTTGTTTGTGTGGCACTCATTTACTGAGGCCCTGAGATCAGTGAATATTGCATTACATACATAACATAAATATTATAGTTGTGTATTAACTGCTTCCTTGAAACTTGTGGCTTAAAAGTTCAACACGTCAAAGTTCTTCAAACATTTTTGGGCTTGTGGATCTCACAACCTTTGTTACATTCTCTGGTATATCAAAAGTGCATTTTAAAAATACTGTTTTAGACTTTCAGCATTCACTGTTGAAGCTGAGGAGAGCAGTACTGATGGGCACGCAAAAAAAAGGTCAAATGAGCAGTCATCATTTTTTGCACAACCTGGGATACAGCAAAATTTCTCCACGGGGCAAGCTCAGTCCCCTGAGTTCTATCAAGCTCTAACCCCATCTGAAAAACCTGTTCCCTCCTCAGTCTGGGCAGACTTTTTTTCAGTCTGGGCACATTTTATACAAAGCTGGAGGGGCTAGTATTGAAATTTTGCTACTCTAGTAGCTAAAGAATAACACCACCTAATCCAAACCACTTATAATAGGTAAAAGGCAGACAATAATGTCTAGGAATCTCCTTACAGAGGAGATCTATTAAGTGGTGGGTATACATGTCTTGGACTAGGTCAYTGAAGGTCTGCAGCAGCTCTGGGGACTGAAGCCAGGCTTCCTATATCTCAGTCCAGCATCCAGACTCCCTCTCACCAAACAGATTTTAAAATCCTATTCCTGTTAAAAAGGTGTTTTTTTTTTTTTTCCAGTGGGTGGGAAAAGAGAGGGAAAATTTTCCCAGAACAGAAGAATGATACACGACAGTCATACAACTCTAGGAGCACACTTGCACTGATGTGAGATTCATCAGGATCACTGCCTGTCTGGCATAGACTTAGACTGTTGTCTGACTGCATAGTGAACAGCCTTTCTTAGAAAGAGTAAGCATGCTGTTTTCAAAAGTACTAAATAATCACAGAAAATAGAGCTTAAACTGCTGTCTCTGCCCTAGAGATATTCTCCCTGTTAAGACCTGAAGTGTAAAAAATGCAAAAGGAGGAAGAATTTGAGGGAAGATCCATGACATCAACCTATATATTGTAGATGGAGTCTATGCTGCATTTACAGCACCTCTGAAGTAATCCGCTAAATAAAGAGCAACTTAGATTTACCAGCATGAAACCCTCTTGTTTTATGAGCCAACATGTGGTATGTGAAACGTGGTGGAGGCAGTCTAGTGAGATATACAGCAAGGAAGAGAAGATAATTAGCATAGAGTGACTCAGACCACTGGCCATGCTGGATTTCTAACAAAGAATCTGGCACAGACATAAATTCAGGGAAAACAAAATCTGTATACAGAACTAGTGATGGCTGCTAAAAGATAAAGAACTGATAGAGGGGGTTTAGCCATCTCATTGGGAAGGAAAAAAGGAAAAGTAAGATAAACACCATTGACCAAAACAATAACTGAAACACCAGTTGTCCGACAGAAGTGTTGAAGCAGCATGTGATCCCAAACAAACTAAGCCAGAAGAGACCTACCATGTACTTGCACGAAAATAAGTAACGGGAATTTTATACTTCAGAAGTGAAAACTTTCTCATCTACCTGTAGTTTTGGAGATGACTCCCTAYCAACCTAGGATCCCAGCTACAGGAGAGTTTGCTGAGAAAGCAATGCTTTCCCTCCAGGGAGGCACCCCCAAATAATGCCACCCCACTTGGGCCATCCAAGTGATTAGAGAAAACAGCAAAACCACAGTTTGGGGAGAAAAAAAAMMCACAAAAAAACAACCCMCACACAAAGAAATAGGTTTAAGCTAAAGACGACCATGAAGAATGAGAGAGGGATAGGTGCAAGGAGGATGTGAAATAGAGCCATCTCTAATCCCCAATGCTTCAGCTATTTCAGGAAGAAAGGAGTGAGCAGTGCATACACAGACCAAGGACGCAGAGGGCTTTAGTTCAGAGGATGATGTCTGCAGTGCAATTTCAGTAAAAGCAGGGACTCTCAAAGCGTATGCACAGCCAAAGTCAGTCACCTATCATTCATCTGCCATATTTGCAGCTATACTATTAAATKAATGACTGTTTTGATTCCAGCTGGATTGTGGTGCCAGATGCAATATCATTAAAACAACAATGATAAGCAGCAATCTTAGACTGGGCAAGTGTGATCAACTGCAGGTGATGGAAAATAAGTCTTCTGAGGCCAGCTGGCAGGAGCAGGCTGTGGCTAAAAGCTGCACAAAATAAAATACGATCTTGTTTAGAGTTTACATTAGCTTACAGAAGTATTGTATAAAGCAAGCAGCTTGCTACAGAGGTGTCGATGACTGGGAGACACTGTCCGCAGAGGTCAGGTCTGGTCCAAATAGCTGCTCGAAACAATGGCAAAAGGTAAAGTGCAATGGGACTGGTCTATATGAGGCAGCTRTGGGCTCTGGGCAGCAGTAGAGGCTTTAGGACTCTAGTCTCCCTTAGCTAAATATTTAAGTGAATGTCACCAGTGGCAAGAAAACATGGAAGAACTTGAGCGTAGATATAGGAATTACTACAAAAGGGTGTGAACAATCCAGAGGACCAACAAGACACTGCCAAAGGACTAGACAGTGTCCCTACCCACTTACTGTATGGAAGTACCTACTGCCATCACAGGCTTAAGAGGTACTGGGATGCGGTGGTGTGCCAAAAAAAGCTGTGTCCATAGTGCAGCCTAGGAACTAGTAATCTTCATGTCAGCCATTAGGAAAAGGCAGGGAACAACTCCCCCAAAATGTACAAAGATTTCTATGGGGAAAAAAGGTGTAGCACAGTAAGGAGAGTGTTACAACTGTTTGCTGCAGAAGAGTTTCCTGGAGGCACCAGGAGAGGCATCAGAGCCATTCCTAGGCTGACTTACTACAGTTGTGGCACCTGTACAAACAGATTTCTTCACAAACAAGCCATGTAGTTTTACAAGGCTACAGACCATTTGACACCTAAATAGTGTGGGAGTGCTCACTGCTGATACTGCACATCCATCTTGCGTGAATGCGGCATCATTTTGCACTGTATCTTTCACTGGTACTAAATCCCTTTTATAATGGAAGAGGATGTAATCTTAGTAGGATTCCAGTGATTTAAAAGTTTTATTGTTATATTTATTGACAATTCATAATAAAGTATCTTCTAGCATTCATTGGCTTTTTGACTGCCTCACTTTTACATTATAATTGCAGAAATTTTGGCTCTTTTTCATTTTATTTATTTATTTTCAGATTTATTTCTTAGTTGATTAATAACCACAGGGACTGCATACATTAGAAACAAATAAACCTCAGGCCTTTCACAGAATGATTGATTAAGGGAACCATTAATTAAATCACAAATGCATGTGGGATCTAGTATGGAGTCATAGAAGGAGGATGGTGAAAGTACTTCACTGATTTACTTAGGTTAAGAGGCTGCAAAAATTAAAAATAATGATAAAGACAGTATGTGTAACCATAATCTAGTAAGTACAAGTGTAAGTGATGATACCAGTTTGCTATAGCATCTTTGCAATTTCTGAAACCTATTCAGCCCATTCTGGTGTCACTATGTGGGTAGCTCATAAACTTGCAGGTATCTTTCAAGATAGCCAGATAAGCACCTTCAATAAGAATACTCAGGAGTTTCCTTTGTGAATATGTATTTGAATTAAAATCCTTTTTACTTTGGCTTTACATCACATTTTATGTTTGCACACTAGAGATTTGTTTTAACAAGTTTACCAAATTGCAGACTCCTGTACTTAATCATTACATCATCATAATGAAGCAATGCTGGATGGGTGTCATGCCATCTTTTTTGCTTGACAGGAGAGATTTCAGAGAACAYGTGATGCTGAGAGTCTCGCAGAAATCTGCTTTACTCTGCACTGACTTTGAACTCCTCCTTATGGTGTCACATGCAGTTCTCATTACCATGCAGTAACTTGTTTCTAGTTGTTATACCAGAAACATCTTTAAAATTCAATTCCCAAGAGCTATCCTTCCTAGCTGAACATAGTAACCCCCAATAACTGAGCATTAGCACAATGCAGAGCTCAAATATATATGAAACAACAATATGAAACAAATATATATGAAAAATGATATTCTATTACCCATGGAGGTGTTCTGCATGGAGACCTGTGGACTTCTCCTGGGTCATGAGTACTGAGGATGTCATTGACAAACCCATTTACTCTCGCGCTGTTCCTTGAAGCTCAATATGTCTCATTAACCATCAGAGCAAAGCAGGTAAAGAATAATCCATGTTATCCATTAAAAAAAACAAAAACAAAAACAAACTCTTTGACTTTCCTCAACCATTATGTTTCTTTCCTGCCGTGAATGCATTGAATTGGTTATCTGAAAATGTCTCTTATTAGAGAAATAGGAACAGGGTTGGATGGAGTGAAGGGGGTACAATCAGCTTTCCTTTGTGCTAATGCAATTCATGATCATTAAAAAAAAGTGCTAAAGGTTTGGGTCATCAAACAAACCTGCTGGATATCTGGGCCACATCTGTATTKCATTTCCCAACCCACAACCATGGCATGTCAGAGTCTGGACACGACTGGTTTTCCTAATCAAGCCTGATTGTCCTTGAGTGTGTTTGCAAATATTTGCCAGATACCTTGGAAGAAAATATATTAGAAGAAGACTTGTGCTTGATCTGTGAAGCCTTTTGCTTTGACTGTTTGCTACTCCCTGCTGTTGGTGTGGTATGACAGAATGGCCACCAGGAAAAAGAAAACATAACCTGTGTGAACTGAGACAGATAATGTGGCTCCCTGTATAAATAAGCAGTTGGTGTGAGATCACCTCTGTTTTATAGGATTTCTACATGTTTCAACTGGACAAGGCTATGCAAGGAATGACATAATAACATCAATACTGTAATTCATGCTGATTATTTGGGAAAAAACCACTGAAAAATTATATGTCAGAAAAAAAGAAAACTTAAATATTTTTGTTTTCTGGTTAATGCAAAGATAGAGAATATACTGATGCATTTCTTTATATTGACAGAACCGTCTACCGATCACAATCTTTTTCAGACAAGAGAAATCAGATCCCTTCCTAGAGACAACAAAATAGGAGATAAAAAAATTAAAGTCTTATATCTCAAGAACAAAATGTTTTATTCCCTTTCACTTCAGGAACACTAACAATATATTCAATTTGAGATTTTTTTTTCCCCCAAGTGCAAGGTGAGCAGATTATGAAGAAGTCTGTTCATTAGGCTGTGGAAAGCAGCATTTTTTTCAACTGAGGGGGCACTGCCTCCCACAGAGCTACGTAACAAGGTGACACAGAGCCGCAAAACTATTATCTCCCCCACCACTTGAGAGTCCTGCTGCATGAAGTTTTTCCCCCAGGTAAAATAAAAAGATAGGGCTATTTTTTCAGTCTGTTTCTTTTGGCAATTTTTTTAACATCAGCGAAATGCTTTCTGTAACCACAGGTTGTAAGCAGAGGCTCATGTCGCACCCACGCTGGTAACAACTGTTCATCAGGTGCTATCACGGAAATAATTTTCCCAAGGACTGAGCCAGAGTGAAGACAGGCTCCAGGCTCTGATAAATGAACCTTGCTTGCTGAAGATCATAGAATCATAGAATCGTTTAGGTTGGAAAAGACCTTTAAGATCATTAAGTCCCACTGTTAACCTAGCACTGCCAAGTCCACCACTAAACCATGTCCCTAAGCATCACATCTACATGTCTTTTAAATACCTCCAGGGATGGTGACTCCACCACTTCCCTGGGCAGCCTGGTCCAATACTTGACAACCCTTTTGGTGAAGAATTTTTTCCTAATATCCAATCTAAACCTCCCCTGGCGCAACTTGAGGCCATTTCCTCTTGTCCTATCGGTTGTTACTTGGGAGAAGAGACTGACACCCACCTTGCTACAACCTCCTTTCAGGTAGTTGTAGAGAGTGATAAGGTCCCCTCTCAGCCTTCTTTTCTCCAGACTAAACAGTCCCAGTTCCCTCAGCCGCTCCTCATAAGACTTGCTCTCCAGACCCTTCACCAGCTTCGTTGCCCTCCTTTGGACACGCTCCAGCACCTCCATGTCTTTCTTGTAGTTAGGGGCCCAAAACCAAACACAGTATTCAAGGTGCGGCCTCACCAGTGCCGAGTACAGGGGCACGAGCACTTCCCTACTCCTGCTGGCCACACTATTTCTGATACAGGCCAGGATGCCGTTGGCCTTCTTGGCCACCTGGGCACACTGCTGGCTCAKATTCAGCCGACTGTCCACCAATACCCTCAGGTCCTTTTCTGCCGGGCAGCTTTCCAGCCTCTCTTCCCCAAGCCTGTAGCGTTGCATGGGGTTGTTGTGACCCAAGTGCAGGATCCGACACTTAGCCTTGTTGAACCTCATGCAGTTGGCCTCGGCCCATCGATCCAGCCTGTCCAGATCCCTCTGTAGAGCCTCCCTACCCTCAAGCAGATCAACACTCCCACCCAACTTGGTGTCGTCTGCAAACTTACTGAGGGAGCACTCAATCCCCTCGTCCAGATCATTGATAAAGATACTAAACAGAACTGGCCCCAATACTGAGCCCTGGGGAACACCACTTGTGACCGGCCACCAACTGGATTTAACTCCATTCACCACAATCCTTTGGGCCTGGCCATCCAGCCCGTTGTTTACCCAGCGAAGAGTACACCCATCCAAGCCATGAGCAGCTAGTTTCTCCAGGAGAATGCTGTGGGAAACGGTGTCAAAGGCTTGACTAAAGTCTAGGTAGACAACATCCACAGCCTTTCCCTCATTCACTAAGCAGGTTACATTCTCACAGAAGGAGATCAGGTTAGTCAAGCAGGACCTGCCTTTCATAAACCCGTGCTGACTGGGCCTGATTGCCTGGTTGTCCTGTACGTGCCGTGTGATGGCCCTCAAGATGATCTGCTCCATAACCTTCCCTGGCACTGAGGTCAGGCTGACAGGCCTGTAGTTCCCCGGATCCTCCTTCCAGCCCTTCTTGTAGATGGGCATCACATTTGCTAACTTCCAGTCAACTGGGACCTCCCTGGTTAGCCAGGACTGCTGATAAAGGATTGAAAGTGGCTTGGTGAGCTCTTCTGCCAGCTCCCTCAATATCCTTGGGTGGATCCCATCTGGCCCCATAGACTCGTGTGTGTCTAAGTGGTGTAGCAGGTCACTAACCATTTCCCCTTGGCTTATGGGGGCTTCATTCTGCTTCCCATCCCCGTCTTCCAGCTCAGGGGGCTGGGTGCCCAGAGAACAACTGGTCTTACTATTAAAGACTGAGGCAGAGAAGGCATTAAGTACCTCAGCCTTTTCCTCATCCTTTGTCACTATGTTTCCCCCCGCATCCAATAAAGGATGGAGATTCTCCTTAGCCCTCCTTTTGTTGCTAATGTATTTATAGAAACATTTTTTATTGTCTTTTACCGCAGCAACCAGATTAAGTTCTAGTTGGGCTTTGGCCCTTCTAATTTTCTCCCTGCATAACCTCATGACATCCTTGTAGTCCTCCTGAGTKGCCTGCCCYTTCTTCCAAAGGTCATAAACTCTCCTTTTTTTCCTGAGTTCCAGCCAAAGCTCTCTGTTCAGCCAGGCCGGTCTTCTTCCCCACCGGCTCGTCTTTTGGCACATGGGGACAGCCTGTTCCTGCGCCCTTAAGATTTCCTTCCTGAAGAATGTCCAGCCTTCCTGGACTCCTTTGCACTTCAGGACTGCCTCCCAAGGGACTCTGACAATCAGTCAGGCCAAACAGGCCAAAGTCTGCCCTCCAGAAGTCCAAGGTAACAGTTCTGCTGACCCCCCTCCTTACTTCTCCAAGAATTGAAATCTCTATCATTTCGTGATTGCTATGCCCAAGACAGTCTCCAACCATCACATCACCCACAAGTCCTTCTCTGTTCACAAMCAACAGGTCCAGTGGGGTGCCTTCCCTAGTTGGCTCACTCACCAGCTGTGTCAGAAGTTATCTTCCACACACTCCAGGAACCTCCTAGACTGTTTCCCCTCTGCCATATTGTATTTCCAGCAGACATCTGGTAAGTTGAAGTCCTCCACAAGAAAAAGAGCTAGCGACTGTGAGACTTCTCCCAGCTGCTTATAGAATATTTCGTCTGCCTCTTCATCCTGGTTGGATGGTCTGTAACAGACTCCCACCATGATATCTGCCTTGTTGGCCTAAACACTCAACCCTATTGTCACCATCATTAAGCTCTAGACTATCAAACCACTCCCTAACGTACAGGGCTACCCCACCGCCTCTCCTTCCTTGCCTATCCCTTCTGAAGAGTTTATAGCCATCCATTGCAGCATGCCAGTTTTGCGAGTCATCCCACCGTGTTTCCGTGATGGCAACTGTATCATAGTTTTCCTATGCGCAATGGCTTCCAGCTCCTCCTGTTTGTTGCCCACGCTGCCTGCATTGGTGTAGATGCACTTCAGTTGGGCTATTGATCCCACCACCTTTTTGGGGGAGGAAGCCCTAATTCCTATGTGACCATTCTCAGGCGCTTTCGTGGTTTCCAACACATCCATAACTCTTGCGTCTTTGCTGCCGCATGGATCTCCATCCGTTACCTCCACTGAGACGGCAGACTGAAGGACTGCCAGACAGTGTCACACAAATGTCCCTCTACTAAAAGTCACTGACCAGAAGCAGGGATGGCTCAATGGGACGTGTGTCCATGCCACAGCAGCACTGGTTTATTAACTTACCGATGAATTTAAATTCCCAACAACAAAGATCAAGTGGTGCAAGAAATGCAAGTTTGAGATGTCTATGTCACATTACCCTAGCACCACAGCTACAGAGAATCAGCGGATGCCAGGAGCATCTTACACAGATACAGCTAGATTTGCTGGAGGATGTTTTTCAGAGAGATCACTCACCATATACTCTGAAACTATCCTGTTCTCCTTCCTCCTTCTGCCTTTAAATGGTGTCTAGCTGCCAGGACAAGTGCAAATAACGAGAATGTAATAGACTTCACAGAGACTATGGATGACCAATTCACTACAGCCGTGAGAAAGGTAAATGTGCTCTTAGGCCCCATTAAGAGAGATATTCCAATACAGATCTAATATAAAAGCTATTCTGGAGGACATTCTGCAAGATAGGACGTATGACTTTGCTTATCCCTGTATTTTCACTTGATAATTAATTTGCTCTGAATCTTGCTGATATTTTGGTAAATCTTTGCAATTTACCAATTCAAAATTCAAATACAAATATATTTCTCAATAGATACCCAATTAATTCACAGTCCTGAATACATTCTTCTTATTGGAGAAATGAAGGCATAAATTCAGATTATTGGCAAGTGGGGGAGCCTTACAAGAAAATAAAGTGAACRACTTTTACCTTTTAATCAAAACAGCAAACTTACTGAGGAAATGTAAGTTTTACTTTTTTTTCAGCAAGTCATGGGAAGCATGCTTTTAATAGCTGTTTACCTCCTTCTACCCCACCCCCTACCAAAAAAAAAAAAAAATCAGGTTTTGAACACCATATGCTGAGCTGACAAAACGGAAAATCTGTTTGATAAACTGCTGGTGAGCAGTGACACAAAATGCATTCCTAACAAAGAGAAAGTCTTTTTTTTTTTTTTTTTTTTTTTTTTTTTTTTTTTTTTTTTTTTTTATTCTATGACTGCAGTATGGCACTCTGGTGGTTTCAAAGGCAAGATATTAAAAAAACAGGACAATTTAGAACCTCTCATTCTCTTCCCGGAAGATCACATTTGCCGTGTGGTTACTTACTATACCTTAATAGACAAGTGTGAAATAAAATTGCCTTAATAACCTAGTCAGAGTGTAATCATTGCTTTGGTCTTTGTGTCAAGACGTTATTTAGCAGTGTGCTGCATGTACTCTAGGGCAGGTGTCAGACAAAGAAAAAGCACTTGCAAGAGTTATAAAAATTGGATGTGCTTGTACTCCTCTCCTACCTTCCTCTCCCCTCACTGCCCCTATACTGATCTTTGTCCTAGTCCGTGGAGATGCTCTTTCTCTGAGGAGCAGRGGATGCTTCAGTAGCCAGCATCCCTGCTGGCCTGAGCCCCGCGGTGCTGCTGACTGCCAGCTGTGTCACAAGTCGCTCCACACACTGCTGCTTTGATGGTGGTGGTGGCCTGTGAGGAGATAAAATGTGACCAGAAAACGAATTCTAACTAAAATCCAGATGTCCACTGCTTTTTTTTTTTTTTAATTATTTTTTTTTTTAATCGTCTCTCTATCTGCTGATGGTGCTTGCATTTTTTCCTTTTTTTCCCCCTGTTTTTGAGCATACCTTCAAATTGCACTTGCCATAATGAGCCAAATCTGCCCGGTCCTCTCTGAGCCACATGCATCAATACTGAATGATGCATTGCAGGGATCACTAGGGTTTGGTATATCTTTCAATCTGGAAGACAGAAACTGTGTGCTCTCAGTCTTTCATTTTTCATTTCCTGCAGCCATGAGCAAGACCAGAAGGATATTGGGAAGCAAACTTTGGGGTCAACTTCCAACGTTTGTGCTATTAACAAATTAGGACACCTCCAAAAATTCTACAGCAGCTTTGAAAGGGAACAGACACAATTGTTAAGGTTGCTATAGAAATGTTTATTGAGATGGCAAAGATATGCTGCAGAGCCAGTTTTACCAAGAAATAAATATTGATTGGGATGGAGCTTACATACTTAACTATTTCATTGCATGGATTTTATAGATGACATTTTAGAAAGGTTAATATATTAATCCTTTCCTGAGTTACGGAGAACCACAGACTATCATGTAATAGGGTCTCCTCATATATAGCGAATGAAAGTAATTTTGATAGACAACTTTAAAACTATTTAAAATGTTAGTACCTATGTAAAAATACACATTTTAAATCAATATATTGTGTCATATTCTTGTTAACCTTAAGGTGATGATAACAGGAATATTGAGATCTGATCTCTAGCAATTTTAAAAGGAAGAGTAGGAAAGCAAATTTTGTAACAACTTGCCTCTTTGCCTCATTCAAGCAACCCTTTCAAGTAGATGTTCTCAGACACACACAGTACACAGTGATGAATACTTTCCAAAGGTACAGTATGTAAGTACAACTATAGTACAACAATCTCATAATTTAGCTATTGAAAGTACAAAAAGTGATCGCTTCACTTTTAAAAAAAGCATTACACCACTCCTCATATGCAGTTAGGACCCTATAAAGAATTATCAGCTGAGTGTTATTTTTAGAGTTTATCTACTGCGCATCACCCATTTTCTTATTGTGCTTTGCAGTTTTAGCAAGGTATGGAACAGCATATCCTGAAAAATGCTCTACAGATGCTCTTGTTCCCCACGGGCAGACTGCCTATTAAATAGTCTGTGTCTCTACCGACTGAAATACCACATAGCCAAGTCAAACTTAGAGATGGCCAGACTGATTCAGATTAAAATGAAATTCCATCTTAACTTTGCTCTGGAGCTTGGAAACCAAATGACATTTGTCAGTCTTTGGTGAGGACTCTAAAGCACTGTGCTCACCTTGACACTTGCAGAATTGTTTGATTTCAGCCCTGACTTAAAAATGAACTACCTTGCCAGAGGCCATTGGCATTGCGTTTCAGGTGAGGCTGGGATGAGGGAACGCCTGAGCCTGCTCTCCTGCAGGTTTTGCTCCAAGCTTTAGGCAACAGAAGAGAGGGCCAGTGGAGAGCCTGTTCCCCTCCTCTCCTTTCAAGAGCAGGAGCGACAGCAGCATGACATGGGGAGGGAGCACCAACTGATCCACGATGCTCAAGTACCCCACTGCCAGCAGGGAAGGAAGCTCAGTCTCCAGGCCATGCTCCCAGCCCTGTTCTGACTATTTTGAAGCTGACTTGATAAATTAAGATGAAGTATGAACCAGCCAAAATAGGGCCCAAAGGTGCAAGTTTCTAGGTGAGAGCATGCCTGGTGATAAAAGGCACACGCTCTGCTTTGCAAGGCAAGGGACCAGAGTGCCAAGAAGTTCCTGGAAGAGGCAATGAGGTTGAGCATACAGACACGAGCAGAGTTTGGAGGGTGGGACATGAATCAGCTAAATGAATCACTGTTATAGGAAAGAAACCAGTCTCACTGATGATAACACAAATAATCCCCTGCATTTAATAGAAAGTCTGAGAAAACTCAAGTTTTTCACAAAATCTCTGTGAATTCTACCTTTTACAAACTTYAAGTGCTTGTACAGATCTCACAGGCAGACGATTCGATACAGGACAGTAGTCTGCTTTACTGCTTGTTTTCTGAGCAATTGCTGAGGTTTTCCAGGACCAAATTGAAGATGGTTATCTCAAACGATCTCTTAATAACCCTTACACAGCAAATATGTTCTGAAAGTCATCATTTCAGAAGTGTTTGCTGCAGATATTACTTTTGGAATAAGTATCAACAATCTATGCCTCCTGCAAAGTCAGTGCAGGATCTCCATCATAGTTCACTTCCATCAAAAAACAGAGCATTTCTTGACACATTCTGGTGTCTGCTACATAACTCATATTGACTACTTGCATTTTATATATTCTAATCTAAATATGACATGAAAAATAATTTATAGTCAAACATTTCATTTTTACCATCCCTTAGTGACATTCAGCTTTTCTAGTTCTAACTGCCCATATGTCCAGTGAGACCAATCATTCTCTACTGACACATCCATTTTTAGAAAGAAATGAGAAAATCTTTCATATGCCGTGCGATATAGCCACATTGAAAAAGTTTTATCTCCACGACGATCTTTCTGTCTCCAGCAGGCAAGTGCTCAAGGAAACGGATCCCATGTTAAATCGCTACCTTGGACTGAGCTGCGTCCAGAAGCAAATCAAAACTGAATCTTATTTTCAGAGGAGGCTTGGTGTACTGCACAGGAGCTGGCACTGGGAATCCGTGCAACCCCATGTCCCCAGCTGGGTGACCTCTCCAGGTTAGTGGTGCAGAAAAGCACACTGGCCACGATTTTCAAACTTGTATCAGTGAAAGAAAGATTAGCAATGTAACAGTGAAAGAAAGATTAGCAATGTAACAGTTGACGTATATCTTTAGAACTTCCTATTTTGCTTAACATAACCATTAAAGGCAAGGCCCTGTATGTTGAAGTAACTTAACCTGTACTTCCAGGTATTAAGTCAATGTAGATGCGATACGTGTTACCTGCTTCCTCAGCCAGAGCTCTTCCTTTCAACCTCTGGGACCATACTGGGAAAAAACCACCACAGATCCTTCTTCTTCTCTTTGCACATATGTGGAAAAGACTGGTTCCTGCTGAGAGCAAACTTCCTACAACACAAGTGTGACACAAACAAATCAAGTCCAACCAAGTAGAGACTTGGGGCACATGAATGGTAAGAGGGCTCAGTACAGAGGATCCACAGCCATCTGGTTTTCCAGCTCTGTCTTCTTATTACCCACCTGGGTAATATGTTACCTGAATTATGTTAAAAAATTATGCCCTGTGAATTCCTCAGGGTATTTTAAGAGTCTGGTGGAGTGTGTGCGCATGAGTGAGGCAGAGGAAGAAATCCAGAGACAAATGTTTTAGTACTCTAAACTTTTTCTTTAGCTAAAAAGAAAAAAAAAAAAAAAAAAAAAAAGATTTTGGTCTTGTCAATCTTTAGATAAAAAGCATAAGGCCTTACCTAATAAAAATGCATGATAATTTCAAGTCTTTGGGAGGTGTCTTGCCTTTCATAATTTCCAACGAGTGTATAATTGACTTCAAGGGATTGGTAATTCAATGCATGCCCAAAATTTGATAACAACACACACACACATGTGAACTTATCTATGACAAGAGAGAGAAATAGATACAGATGTATACTTCTAAAATAAAATCTGATGCTCACAAAACTCTTTGTTTGCCTGCCAGGACTGGCATTCAGCACAGCCCTGATGATGGCAGAACAGAGAGAAGGCCATGGCTGCCAGCTGAGTTGGGTTTTAGCAGTGTCATCGACTGCTCATTCGTGAGCAGCGCAGGAGCCTGAACTCAGTTCTGGCTCATCAAATGCTTAAGTTCACTTTTTGTTTAACCTGCAAGCCAAATTATAGACTATTAGCCTAGAGGCGTTACTAGCAAGGAGAAAAACCAGGAATGCTACCATTATCCTTGAAGTTTTGAAAAAAATACACCACCTATAGAAACTTATTTAGAAGAAGAAACTTTTTCTTCAGAAGAAACTTCTTCAGATGTAGTGAAAAAGAACATAAAAATTCTACCTTTTATACCTGAGAATGAATCTGGCTCTGTAAGACAAGTGATGTATCATAACAGCAGATGCAGCAGAAAACAAAACTAAGGGGAAAACATGATTGGACAAAACAAGATCTCAACTATATGTATTAGTTGCTGGTGGATGCCGAATCCTGCCCTATCACTGAGTGTTTAAGAATAAGTCCGTATACACACTCTGTAATTGAATGTCAAGAAAAATGAAAATATATTGGTTTATTGCTACTGTTCATTGATTTATCGAAGTGATTTATTGTCATTGGACATGAGGACCAACAAATCATTTTGCTGACACCATCAGCTGCCTTAACTAGGTTGTCAGTTCACGACATTAAAGGTAATGGATGGTGATTATTTTACTGTAATGGGTTTAATCAGTGCTTTGAATGACTTAGCAGACATGTCATAGTATAGCCAACTCATCATTCATCAAGGCGGCATTTTGTTTACCAACATCATCTATAATTCATTTGATTGTTGACAATCATCAGCAAATACCTCTCAGGCTAAGTTTTATCAGAAATGAAAATCTGCACAGATACAGCATACCAAGTAACCCCACAGTTTACAACCAGAGCAGAAACATTGGAAGTTGCTTGCTCCTTCTCTCCGAGAAGAGGAACTGTCAGTCCAAAGAGGCACTGCCAGCCAAGGCTACGTTCCCATGGGCTGCTTTTCAGTCCAGCACTAGGTTTTACAGCTTTCTGAAATACGTAATACTTGTTCTGTTGTATGTAAACGCTCCGAGCACCCCTGCATTCAGCGTTAAACAGAAATTTTGGCTTATTTTAGAAAAAAGAAGTGCAACCAACCTGCTTTGTATTCCCAATAGAGGAACAAGTGTAAGCATAACCTGCCTGATTTCCTGTCCCTGAATGGGGGTGAATCCTACACTTATTTGTATTATGATGAAATTAATTGTGGTGAACTCCAGATTCATAAAAGTGCCTGTTAACGTTATGGAAAAGGGTACAGTACTAGAAACACTGTGGTGGTATCATCTTAAGACAAGCCTTGAAATCATTACTTGTATTACGTCTTTTATGAGCAAGGGACAAGATGCAAATTGCTAAAAATGTTTCATATTAAGCTGACAGGTTAACAGCTTAATTACGCACAAAGGTAGATTATTAATACAAATCGATGGAAAGTTTCTACAGCTCTAGTAGCTTTTGCATGAGCTTTTGGTGCAAATTTTTCTCTGACATTTGCGTCACAGATCTCAACATTGATACTCTTCTACTGATCTACTGGTGCACGGACAGAGAGCTACTTTAAATGTAGCGAAAGAAGAGTATCAAACTTCTGCCTTTCAGACCTGAGAAAGACGCTGGCTGAGTAAAACACAAGTGGTGGCTGTTCCGGATACCTTAACGTAAAAGGAAATAATTTCAAAGTTTTGCGAGAATTTTTTATGTTTCAAAACCATATTTTATTATTGTATATAAATATGCAAGAGACATGCAGAAATGGAGTTTAAAGGAAAGACATTTGAAAAGAATATTCAATCAAAGTAAGAATAATCTTCCCTCCCTTACTCCATACTCAATGTTTGGCCTACAGATCTTAAAACTATGAGAAATGAATGCATTTTGCAAAGAGGTGGACCAAATTTGGAAGGTGCAAATAGAATACAGTAGCTTACAAGGAATAAAAGTTATCTTCAAGATCAACAGCAAACACAAACCAGTGTTCCAGTCCAAAGACTAGACTTGAAGTGGCTGATGTGGCAAAAAAAAAAAAAAAAAAAGTGTTTAAAACACTATAGAAAATATTAAATTACATCCTGCTTGTTCAGGAGAAAATAGACTAGATCTATAAGCACCCATACTCACTTTGTCATCAAATTCATGAAAAGATAAAGTGAAATAATGACAGCAACACATAGCATTAGGAATAAGGTATCATGCATATTAGTAATACCCTGGCAATATCCTGGACTGGGATATCTATGGATTAGAGATGGTCTACAGTAGGGAAATTACTTTTATTACAGTTAAAAGGAGATTAAATAACCTATTAGAGATTTCTTCCAACCCTAATAGTCTTTCACATGTAAAAGTGAAACTGAAGTGAATAGGAAGAACTGATAAAGACTGACACATAGCCTAACAAATATCATTACTATAAAGTGGAAAAATATCAATGCCAATGCAAAATCAACACTACAGAAACCATACTTACTTAGTAAGGACTGTTTAACCATTCTGTTTAACCATTCTGTTTAACCATTTTAAAAGCAATTGATATGAGTGTCAGACAGAAAGTTCAAGTTAAACTCCTAAAAAGCTCTGGAAAACTCCAAACCCACAGTCATTAAATATTGAGTATTTTCACAGAAAAAGATCTTGAAATCTGAAATGCTACATTTATTAGCGTCATGGCAGTTATGTATGATTTCATTAGCAGAAAGTCCTAATTCAGTCAGACCTTATGTTCTTAGAAGCTTTACAAAATTGTCTCCTAAATACCCTGTTCAGCATTGCAAGATTCTGAAACTAGATGTCTTCATGGAAATTTTTTTTTCCCAAAGTTTAGTTTGCATGAATAACACCCTATACATTTCTTCATGAACTTAGCAATGCCTGTGTTTACTGAATCTGAGGCATATTTAGCTACACAGATATAGTCCTTGTATTTAGTATACGAAACTGAAGTTTAAACCTGAAGTTTAAATGCTGTGAGGTAAAAACCTGGCTCACGCAGTCCAGGCTTGGGCTGACTTGGCAGGCAGCAGGGTACCTCATCAGAAAGATGTTACAACATTCACCAGAATATCCTATCTAAAAAGCAGTTGCTAGCTCTTATAGTAGGTGAAGCAAACCTTAAATACATGCACAGAGAGCATCCCATTTAGAGGAGCTCAATATCTGGTCTATCCTTAAATATTTTCTTGATGAAACCTGGTTTGGGTTGGAGGTTGTTTTGTTTTGTTTTGTTTTTCATGAATTGGCTGTAGGTCCAAACTCAAGTCCGCTTCCTGCCAACAAAACCTTCTGTTATAGAATCATTACCTTTCCTCCCTTCAGCCTCCTGTCATTACCCTTGCATGCTCTGATCAAGATATTCGTAAAGGCTCACCTTCTCAGAATTGAAGAACAAGCCGTCTGTACAGTCAGACAGTGTGTACCTACAGCTTTCCCTCTCATTATTTCCAAGATGGTGAACCAGTGTGCAGAGTCTCCTTTTAAAGAGGCATTTTTTTTGCAAGATGTTTTACTGATGTCAGTAGCAGCACTGGGCATATTAATAGCAAAACAAATGAGGCACATTAATAACAAGTGCCTTCACACCATTGCTTTCATGGCATACTGATTTCAGAATATACATGGATATTTGGTAGAAACCACGTACACACGAAGTGAACTACGAATGCTATGTTTGGGTTTGAAATTAATGTCCATCTAAGGCGACATACCTCAGACACCTGAGGTGGCAAAAAGCTCTGTTGTAGGCAATGCTGCTGCTCCCGCTGCAGGCAGGGGAGGAGGCAGCAAAGCTACCGAGCTTCGATCTACCCATCCCCAGTAGCGCTAGCACAGAAGATACAGCAGCACTGATGGCAGCCAGCAACGCATTAGCAGCATACTGAAGCCCACGCTGCTGTGTCTTCATTTATCCTCATGTTTCATCAAGTCTCCAGAGAGCGGTGGGGGAGGTGAAATCCCTCAGCACGGGATTGATTCGAGTGCCTTGTGGAGATAATTCACACRTCAATGTTGTTAACCATTTCATTTTTTCTTGTGAAGGGAGGGAAGGAGGATAACAAATCATATTGGAAGCTATATTCAAGCTTCCAGCAAATTCAGCAAATCAAGAACTGGAAGCTACATTCAGCTGAAGAAAATGGGAAAGGGCATGTTAGGAAGTGAAATCTGAAAATCATAATATGGACAGGCAAAAGAGATTTTAAGGATCAAATTGCAAAGAGCAAAGATTCTACCACCCCCACCCCCAAAGAATATATCAATAGTAGTGTGCCTGCGGAAGAGTTTCTAGAAGCAACAATTGGTCAAAAGGATTGTGCTTTATTAGAGAACTGAAATAAATTATTTCAGTGTTTGTTAGGAAATAATTAAGAGAGGTGGCACATAATTTCTTTACAGGAGAAAAGTCAGAGCGACTGCCTCAAACTGAAGTGTAAACAAGGAAGGTTTACTTACCCAGAAAAGAGTAAGTAGTAATGTTCCAGTAAGAGTCCTAAAAGAAATCACACATGAAAGTACTCCTCACTTAAACAGGCTTCAGTAGAGACACATAGATTTTTGAGTTTTTCTTTAAGGGACTAATGGAAAACTGGGGAAAGTTCAGACCAGCAAATCTGACTTTTTATACGAAGTGAATTGATAAAAACTGTAATAAAGAAAGAAGTAGCAGACAGACAAATAAATATAACATAAAAAAGCCAAGACACAAAGTCACATCTCATGAGGGTATTCAGGCTTTCTGAAACAGATGATAAATGGGGATGAGGCGGTTTCAATTGATCTTCCATACTTGGATTTCCAATAAGGTTTTGACAAGGCTTCTCACCAAAGGCTCTTAAAAAAATTAAACTGTATGGAACTACAAGGAAGGTCCTTTACAGGATAAATGATTTATTAAAAGGTAGAATGTAAAGCATAAGAAAAAATAGTCATTATTCATAACACAGAAAGTTAAACTGTAGGCCCATATGAATCCTCTTCAAYGTATTTAAAGCTCAGGCAAGGAATGAATAGTGAGGTGACAAAGTTTCTTCATGATTCAAAATTATTCAGGGTACTAAAAATGAAAACTGACCGTGACAAGTAGCAGAATGATCTCACAATACTGACTGACAAGACAATCAATCAATGTCAGATGAAATTTAAAGCATAGGGAAAAAAAGGTCTAAATATATATATATTTATTAATGTACTCTAAATTGTCTCTCAATATTCAGGAAAGATCTTGGAGTCATTATGGATAGTTCCTGGAAAATGTCAGTTCACGGCTCAGGGGCAGTGAGCAAGGAAAACAGAATGGTAAGAATCATTAAAGGATGAAAAACAACAGCAAAAACATCATTATGCCAGTTTATAAACCCATGGTGTTCCCACAGCTTGAATACTGCATGCCTTTCTAGGCACCCCACCTCTAAAAGGATAGAGCAGCAGAAGAAAACAGATAAGGACAACCAAATAATCCAAGAAACAATACAGCATCCAAACAAAGAAAGCTCATACAGACTAAGGCTTTCTAAACTTGGAAAACAACAACCAAGGAAAGATAAGATGGAATCGTGCAAAAATAAGGAATGTCATTGCGAAGGAGTTTAGAAAACAAGTTATTCATTATGCCCCAGTTTGATTTGATGCATCTTAATTTCTGTATTATCAGGCAGCAGTTTTAAAACTAGGAAAGGACAACAGGTTTATCTTTTTGACCACAATCTATAACTAAAATGTCAAAACTCATTGCCAAGGACACTGTTGGAGCCAGCTGTATAAACAGGTCTAGAAAAAAAAAAATCACAAAAACAATAGATAAATTAATGGAAGGAATGACCTATAACAGCCAAAAAGATGTGACTACAACAGCAGGTTTGATCTGTAAGTCAATAGCCACAGACCGCCAGAAGTTGGGGAAGTGCTGGGAGAAGCGTAAGTGCGTACTTGCTCCAGTCTTACGTTCTTTCCACAAATATCTGTTCCTGGCCAGAATCAGAAACAAGACACATGGACAACTGGTCACCCCCAGTAGGAGACATTCTTGTGTTCCTTGTCTGCAAAGTGGTTGTCAATAAGAAACACCAAGAGAACAAACATGAACTTAATAAAAGAGTAATCAGGTCCTAGTTTTTTGGCTCTTTATTTTCTTTTTACTAACTTCGCTTGGTTTTGTCTCCTGTCTATTTAGACATTTATATCTCACTCATTTTGTACTCTGGATCTATAAAATATAACATTGTTCTTCTTTGCCACTTTCATCCATGTTGTGATGGCTTCCCTGTTTATTTAGGCCTCATACTTCTGAGAAGTTACACCTTCTTATGCTAAGTCTGAATTTGGCTGGGTATGCTCTGGGCGGCTGGATACAGTCTTGAGGAAAAAGGTCCCGTAGTAACTAAGAGTTTTTAATGGGCCATCTCTCAGGATTACAAAAATCTACTCAAAATTGCTCAGAGTTCGCTGAGGACTTGGAATCTGAAATTTCTCACATTCCCATCCTATCATGGCATTGTAAACCCCCTGCTTCCTCTGTAATAAGCCTAAACCACTTTGCTCTCACTTAGATCTTCCCTTTCCCAATTATCAAAGACTAAACTATAAGCTGCCCAGACTATTTAAAATATGATTGCACAATGCGAGAAGTACAGGGATTGAAACCYTGACTGGAACCTCTAAAAGTAACTAAAATAATAATTCAGGTTTGACAAAAAGAAGATGTYGAAGTGGTACTCACCTACAAGATTCTCTGCATGTTGCTATGTTTTCCTGAAGCTACCCATAAAATATATATATAAAGTATGAAAAGAAACAGAATAAATATTCTTTTGCATCCTTTGGTGTCTTCCACATGCAACAAGGATCTTAACCCTGGTGAGGAGATATGCCTGAAAATTAAATCATAAGTTTGACTCTGTTCCTCTGTATCAATATATATCATCTTGCACTCTTTACTTGACTACATTAATGTGAAGAAACCACGTAGATCCAGCAGGACCCCAAAAACATCCATTACAGTGGAACACATCCTAACGTACACGGAGGGGCAGAGATTCTTTAGTTATCCCAGTCCCTTTGGAAACTGCACTGCACTTTAAAATACTGTTTTAGTGCCTAGTTGGAGAGAGGAGAATGACGGTATTTTTACCTCCTCAGAGAACTTCATCCATTCAAGTTCAGTGAAGGCTCAAACAGAATGAGGACAAACTGAGCTGAAAAAGCAAAGGATACCTGTAAAACAGCTGAAGGAAGCTCCAGCGCCATCCTTCATGGAAATTGCTCTTTTTCCTCATTTACCTGAATTTGGTGACAGTGACTGCACCGAGTTTGTAAGCAGCTCTGCCTGGCTTAATAAGAATACACTGGCAAAAAGAAACACATTCTTCCTCTGGTTTTTATTGCCTGCAAAATGTCATGAGAGTTTCAAATTCAAGCAATCAATGTGAAGGAGAATAGACATTAAAAGCAAGGATTATTGCCTCAGAAATAGCTCTACTTTCCCTACCGTTCAATAATGAGGCAAGAACTTTATGGAAGATACCACAGTGATCAGCATGGTATAAAGGAGAAAGAAACACATCCATGATTTGATACTAGAAAAGAAATGATTAGATTTTACACAGTGTGCAAGAGAGAGCTAGAAAGAGGGGCCTCTCTCCTTTGCAAATAGCGCTCTTAAGACTACATATGCAAAGAACGTAGGATCTGTCTTTTAAAATCTGATCTTAACGCTTCTATTCTGCACTGAGAAAATTAAATGCAACTACCAGAGAAAAGTGCAAAAAGTCAAATGTATTCCTGCAAAAATGCAGTGTGCAAATTGCATGCAAATGAGTTGTCATTTTCTAAGAGCACATCTCCTCCCATTGGAAGAGGAAAACTTAACTATAAAGCATGCTGTTCACATGCTGTTTATAAGCTATTAAGGTAAACTGAAAAACATGCTCTGCAAATTCTATTTTCACCTGTATCTAGCTGATGAAATACAGCTGAAGACCTACTTTTAAAACACACACAAAGTTAATTTATTCTTCAGTATGAAGCAGAGAGAAATTCTGGGTTGTCTTTGATCATGAAGACATATCTTCTTGTGAAATATATGCCAGATGCTTAGATTCAGAGGGACTGGGTTTTTTGGTCAAACTCTGTCACTAAAATACGTTTTCTTTATATCCAACATTTTAAAATGTCTGTTATCAAATTCCCTTGGAAATTATTTCAAATGTATTGGTGCTAGTTCAGATATTTTCTTTTTACTTTTACATTATTACGCATATGTCAAAATTATATCGAACTCAGCTAGACTACTAATATGAATTTCTCATCTTATCTACTTTAGAAATGCTTAAATAGCAGGTRTGTAAAATCTCAAACTTACAGCACAAGCAGAGACTCCTTAACATAAAAAAACCCAGCCTCCAATCCCCCAAACCAAAATCACAGCTAATCTTCAATGATATCTGAAGCTCCAGCGCCCTTAACAATATTAAAACAAAACTGGAAAGAAAATGGGTACTTTCTGCCTGTTCAGGTAATGCATGGTGTCCATCCTCAGAGTGATATGCCATGAAATGATGCAAGAAACTTCCATATTTCAGGACTTCAATTTTTCTCAAAACTAACATTTTTTGGGGAATGAACTTCATGGGAAGTTTTAAAGATTTGCTTCTTTTTGAAACAGAATGAAAATAGTTATTGACATATCAACATTCACCAGGAGGAGAAAYACACACTGAAAACAGCTCTGCCTAGCAATGCAAGCCCCTTCAGAGGCTCCTCATGGTCTAACCCAATTTTAGAAGAGATTCAGTGTTTGAACTCATTTAGATCCTGCAACAGCGAGGGGCGCGAGGCTTTAATGGCTTGAAAAATCTGGGATGTGTAGCGTACGGGCCAGCATTCTCCATCTGCGCAACCAGAGTGACAGGAGGGGAATATTCTGAAAAGCAATACATCTGTGTGAGTAAACTCAAGCAGTATGTTAAAAAGTCACCTCACAGCTAACCTCACAGGATATTAATTAGAGTCCAAATTAGAAACAAATATGATAAATGTGCAACTCAAATACCTAAAAATTCCCTCTCTTTTCAAATATGGTTTTTATGCTATATTTTGGGACGCAAACATAATAGCACTCTCAAAATATCCTCATTCCCTTTTTAATGTAACATTTATTCTGTTATGTTGATWTTGTTCATCTCTGAGCTGGAATTTAACAGTAGATTAGATCACTTTAGAGCTTTTGTTACTATGGTAACACTGCGCTGCAGTTATATTTCTTCACCTCCAATCTTGATTTTGAGGTGACTGGTTATATTTATTCCTGTCCTTTACAGGATCTCAGTGTGATGGAAAAGCATTTGGTAGAAGAAAAATGTTAGCATAAGCTCCCACCATAAGGTGGGCAGTCCAGCCTGGTTAATTTGTGCTGAAGGTTAAGTGTGCTGTGGGTTAAATGCATTCACTTAACTTTTCAGGGCTTTAAGTTCTAAATTAAATTAAATTACAGGTGAGTAAAGTTTGTGCTGGTCACCCTTGGATCTCCTCTCTGAACAGCTTAGAAACAGTATGGCACTGCAGAGGTATTCTGAGAAGAGACCAGCTCCAGCTCCTCTGAGAGATGAGAGATTTATCATCCAATGCAAAGATGCAGAAAACCAGCCAAGCAGCATCAACCAGATCTCACTACATGCTTTACAAAACCTTCTTCCTCATCAAAGCTGAGGTCCACGCTACAGAAATTTCCTGCACATTAGGATTACAAGACCTGGAGACTGTCCCCATCCCCAGACAGCCCAACTGTCCCACATGGAGCTCAAGCTACCCATGCAGAGGGCTACAGCACTACTGCTCTGTGGAAGGTTTCTTCTGTACTTGGCTGCACTGTACCTGGCTTCATTGGCCTATAATAGTAGGCACCTTCCATGAACACTAGGGATTCACAAAAATATAGATTGTATTGGCAGCCAGGCTTATTAAAAACATCACCTGACACTTCCCACTATAGGCTTTTATTTTATGTTGCTCATAATTTTGTTAAATTGAGCTGAAGTTTTGAGATAAGAAGATGCTCATATAAGATGGTTTAAGAGTAGGGGGCTTAATCTTCTCGCTCTTTCTCTGCAAAAGGAGAAAGACTTCTCAGCCAAAGTAGCCTACATACAGATTGCATCCCGCACAAAATTGTCCTTGGGAGGCAGGGCTTTCTCTCAGAAAACTGCTAAGGAAGGGTAAGGCTATTTTCTTATTAAACTATGACTAATATTGTGGATAGTCCCCTCTAGGCATTTACACCAGGCTGATGTTTTCATGGGAAATTTCAAGAAAAATGTTTGGGCAATTTCTAGTGTAGAATGACAGAAAAATACACTTTTCCCATATGGCTTTTGTTTAGGATGTGTCTTTTGTCATCCTGTGAAAATCAAGTCAAAGTCCGACAACTCAGGAACCTGTAAAATATATAGCTCACACACAGAGGTAAGACTCTCATTTTTGGAAGCTAAACATCTCCAAAAGAAATCCTCTCTCCCCAGTTACACTAAAGCCTCAGCTCTCAACCTCCATTCCCAAGAGAGCAACCAGCGTTGTTCCATCCCCTCCGAGCTCCCAGCTGCATCCAAAAAGCGCATGCAAAAACCTTTGCTGCGGACAGCAGGAAGGATTAATTACTTTTTAATTAGGGAACACATTACATTAGCCTAATTCTACCAGCAACCACAGGGTGGCGATCATGTTCTGTGCTAGCAAATTAATGGCTTTTGGATCACAAGGTCACTTTGCACAAATAAACATCATGTACATCCTCTCGAAGGAGATTCTTCTGATTCCTTCTCCTAATACTGA
This sequence comes from Phoebastria nigripes, assembly GCA_035582835.1. Classification (NCBI taxonomy): domain Eukaryota; kingdom Metazoa; phylum Chordata; class Aves; order Procellariiformes; family Diomedeidae; genus Phoebastria; species Phoebastria nigripes. Next base: position 172,417 of record JAYKAV010001787.1, read on the forward strand.
AGAATTGCAGAATTCATCACATCCCACCTACACCTGATTTTCTTTACCATAAATCTAAATCCCCACTCTTAGCTTATTTCGTCAGTTGGTCTTGTTTCATTTTTCTCCTCCTCTGACAGAGTCCAATGAAAATTATTGCATGATGTCATGCTAGCATTCATTTCGACCCAGCAATCCTTTTAAGGTTTGCAGGCTACCTCTCATAAAGATATCTGATTGAATAGTAACTGGTAAACACTAAACTGCATATCAAGTAACATAACTCACTCCAGTGGCTCACTAAAGCTTCATTGTCCTTGAGGCAATGAAAGTAACTACTTAATATTTCACCATCTCTTTGATAATTTTTATAACATTTAGTTACCAAAGAACATTAGCTGAAATGTAACATCTGCTTGTCAAAAAAAGAGTACAGTTTGTTTGTTTKTTTTTTTTAACTACTACTTCCAATGAGATTGATTGAGACATAAAGATGACAGGTATTTGCATAGAAACCAAGAGCAATTCCACAGGATCCAGTTAAACTGCATTAGTACAAACAGCAAAATAATGAAAATAAAGAAATTATTCAGAGCACAATAACAGCCATGGTTGCATTTAACAATTAACAGAGGGTGGATTATTGATCATATCTGGGAGGGAAGGCAACATTCTTTGGGGATTAAAGCACGTTGGCAATTTCTTGCTAAAAAGACAGCTTGTTTTGCCTGTAACTTGTGTGATCGTTTGCCTGTGTGGCTGTAAATGCTCTCAGATCAGACTGGCAAAACTCAAGCCTACTTTGTGCAGGACCAAGTAAGCACACAAGAGAGGAGAAGAGGAGAATCAGACTGCAATGTTCACTCTGCCTAGATGTTCACAGGTTTTCCAATTTGGTTTTAAAATAAAAAAATATTATCATCTAGCTAGGCAAATGAAAGATTACACATGAAGTAGGCCAAGTTGATCTTGATGGACTGAGAGAACCTGTCTGGAATAAAGATGATTATGCCCTACAGGAAAAAATAAGAATGGGCAGCTTATTTAGGATGCAAATATTTTGACATTTATTCAGTGTTTTACTTGGCAGCAGCAGCAGAAATAGCGCATATCCTTCCTGTACCACTCAACAGAGACCTCAGCAGGAAAAGCTAAAACTACTGAAAAAATACTGGCTTGATGTAGGATTACCATGCAGAAATCTTTGGCCATAGAATAAGGGTGCCTTGATTTTCACAGCCCTGAATCAACACTCAGATTGGTTAAAGGCATATACTTCTCACCAGAGAAGAGTATGATGTATGTTGGTAGAGCAAAATTCAGTTCACTTGGTGGACATACACAATTTTGTCACAAAACCAGGCAAAAGATCCATCCTTTCCTGGTCTTTGCTTTGAAGCATCAGATTTGCATTTTTGATCAGTGCTAACTGGCTCTTGGGGAAGAGCTCCTATAGACAACATATCGCTGGGTTCTATCCATACATGAGTTAAACATTGCAACACTGGTGGAAATTGTCTCCCAAATTCCCTGGTGTATGAAAGCCATAGCACATATCACTACAGTCAAGGTACGAACCAGTGCTGCCGTATTAGGTATCATCAGTACTGACTTTCAGCAAGTAAAGAGAGAGAAGGTTGCTGGCCAAGAGAAGAGAAAACCTGTCACTTTGCTACATCTCCAGGAGAGCTCTGGCTCACAGGAGGGTCCAGCAAGCGGAAGCAGCTAGAAGTAGGAAGCTTGCTAGATGTGGTGGCTGAATCAGCCAGTACACAGTCAGGGCTGGAAGATCTTTCTAAACATGCCAGCACAGGAAGGAGCTGAGGAAACATCAGGAAAGGTTGGGCTGAGGAACTGAAAAGCAATTGTTGTAGGCATTTCAGAAGGCATTCTTGCATGCATGGAGCACAAGTAGTGTGCTAGCCCTGCAAGGAAATTCAGTGAAGTAGCTGAGAAACAGAAGAAACACCAACAAACTTGCATCTGTGGGCAACTCTTCTTTATTGTTAAATAAATTCAGCCTGTTCTCAGAGACAGTCAGATGCTTTTGAAGAGAAAGAACATAATCTCCAGACAGAGGTCTTTAACTATTTAAATGTCTCTGTCTTGCTCCTATGGATAGGCAAACGTACTTGGCAGTTTATTAAGTTGCAACCAATCTATCAGACATACCTTCCCTCGGTGTCCATCAGCTGAGTTTCAACTTGCTATCACTGGGCAGAGATGGACACAGAAATCCTCCCAAGGGGAGGAACTTGTGAACTGGGGGACTAACACCAGGTAAGCTAATACTGGGAGAGAGAGCCTGGACTCGGCGTGCAAAGGAAGTTCAGACTCTCACAGCTCTCCTCCTTCAGGGTCTGGGAAGTCCCTTCATGCAAAGAGACTTGCAGCGCTTACTGGGTTGGGGTCACTCCCCCAGAATAAGGAAGATACAAAACTGAGACTTTGACTTTGTCTCCCCATTTAGCAGAACTGGTGCAGAAGTATGAGTGTCGCACTCCTTCTCCTCCTTCCTTTTGGGAGTGTAGTGGTAGGTTTGCGCTGCTCTGTCTGGCATTTCAAGCAGACGGCACCATCTTACTGGGAGAACAGGAGCAGCCATCTGCTCTTGGATATGAGAGACCAGATCTGAAGGGCAAAACTAAGTTGTATGCAATCTTCCCTTAGCAGAGGCACAGCGATGCTTTGGGCTTCACTGCAAAAGAGGTAGCTTGCTCTCATCAACACAAATGCATCTTAGCTACCTCCATAAAATCCTAATGGTAGTGGAGTATCTTGTGGATCTTACCTGGAGATCGAAAGACGAAGTGAAGTATACTTGTTGCTCATCTCAGCCAGCTGTCTCCTTGTTAAAAATGATAGTGACTTGTACTCTCTAGGACTTGGCAGTGAGTTATGTGAGACATATCGGCTATATCACATCTCCCCACGCCCCAGGACAAACGCACTCTAGCCAACAAAGATGGTCTGAAGGGAGAGCTGTTAGCTTAGATGTCTACTGAAAAGTTTTGCTTTCACTAAGGAAAATGTATGATTTTACTATATAGTAGATTTGGTTGAAGATGACTGTATCCTCCTTACAAGGCTTTAAATCAACCAGTTCAACACACAAAAAGGCATCTGCCTTGTCTTGATTAGGCTTTTAGAAAGGGCTAATTGGATCAGACTAGTTGGCAAGAGCCTTGTACTGAAACCTCAAATTAGGCAAAGCATTTTTATAAGAGATTGGCAGCCAGAGCCCACAACTAGAAGAGAACAGAATCAGATTCTGATTCTGTTCAAATGGAAACTTTGAGGCCCACTAAGAGGACAATCATGATTTTCTATCTGCAGAGAAATGATAAAATGATAGCATTAATAGAGGTCCTGAAATTCCTAAGTTTTTATGCTGCTTAGTGTTTCAGGTACTTAAATGCAGCACCTTACCAAGTGCAAGGGCAAAATCTGAAGTTTTCATAATTACTTTTGATTTTCAGAACAGGCCATTCTTTTTCACTCTAACATTTGTTTAAGTTCAAGTATACAACAACAACAAAAAAACATCACCCATGTTTCTGGTCACAGATGAGACTGGGTCCTTCTGCTGACACATTTTGGCTAGATAAATTTGGCTGCTTTCACACATTTTCTTGATTAGTTTTTTGAATATTACTTTAAAAAGAGACTAATTCCTTTGAGGAATTAATAGAGAATTAAGCATAACGTGTCAGAACCTCATCTGTTGGAAAGCAACGGAAGTCAGGATGGCTCTAAGTTGGCCAAGTAAAAAACAAGATGCTTTACAGGAGAAGTTGTGTAGAAGCAATCTAACATACGTTTCATTTAAACACATGCTTTTCAGTAGACAAGTAAAATTCTTCTTAACATATATTTGCATGTACTCCATAAACATTCTGTAGATTTAATCTGTTTTTGCTTTATTAAGCTGCAGAAAAGAATTTGCCTTCCAATATTTATTCTGTTCTTAATTCTGTTTCAGTTTTGTACTGCATGTTCCCTAGTTGAGGACACTAAATTTCTATTCATGTTTTGTTCTTCAGTTTTTTGTGTCTTTGCAGCTGATTCAAAACAAGGATGCTGAAGAAAGAATAAGAGGATTTTTGTAGTAGTCCTTAGATGATAACAATATTTAAAGTGGCAGTTGATCACATGATTCAAAAAAAATCTCAAAATCAAAGATAATCTGAATGTGACATATTTGAATTTAAACTGTAAATGTTGTCTGCTGATTTGATGATGCTTGTTCTGATCCATACACAGCTTTCAATGAAGGATCACACTCAATGTATCAGGCACTAAAATGTGAAACATTTAGCTTAGAGGCCTATTTATATAGCAATTAGGCTTACCAAACTAGTGAGAGCTGGTTTAAGTCTGTTCATCCCCTGAGTTTCAGAAGTGAAGAGGTTAAGGCAATTTCATGCTGCTTTGCTTCTGACAGCGTGAGTCCAGGGGCTGTGAAGTCCATCTGCAGTAAAGCACTTAGCCACAGGCAATGTGGTCTTCCTGCTTTTTACATTGCTTAGATGCTCCGCGAGAGTGATAATAAGATTAGCTGCAAGAAGCTAAATGCTTGACCCTACACTTGTGTTGCTATGTTTTATACACCAGAGAAGTGTTAATTATATGTAGAGATCTAGTAGCCTCTAAAGGCTGAAGTATCAGACAAAGGTGTTCCACTTCTAAGACCAACTTTTGTTCTTTGATAAACGTGCACTGTTGTGACACTGAAAAGAATGAGATACACTCTTCAAGAGGAATATTTTGGGCCCTCCAACTTATGTACGGAGTTGCCCTGACTTAATGAAACATCCTCTCCTACTGAATTGTAGGTGTGATTCAATGTCTAAATTTTATGCTTACTTCACATAAATTACCATGCTTTGAGTCAAACTAATTATTATTATAGGCTTCCTTTCATAGTCTTTGAATTCAGAGTAAAACTGCAGCTCACTATGGTTTTAAAAGAAAACCTCAGTGCCATAATTTATGGTTAAAATCTTTGCCTCCCACCTATTAGTGCCTCCAGGTATAAGCCCACCCCTCTCTTGCCAGGATCACCTCTCTCCTTCCCCGCCCAGGACTATGACTTTGGGCTTCCAAGTCCCTGGTGATTCTCTGTGATTGCCCCCAAGGAGCCAACCTTAGCACAAGTAGTTGCCTTCATATTCTCTTTTACGGGCAACAATGAGCGGAAACTGGACACCCGTTAGCTTTCAGAAAGCTCTGTGTTATGGAAAAAGAGTTAAAAGTACATAATAAAAAAACAACGAATCCACATATATGCTGCATTTACCAGCTATCATCATCCATCATCCATTAGGTATCCTGATATACACAGACACAAATTCAGCTTGCTCTCTGCATTCCAGCCTGCACCTCCTTGTTAGCCTTCACTCATCACACACCAGGACAGGCTCTTTATACTCTTTTCTTGTTTGTTTGTCCAGTCTCTTGAACTGAGCAAACCAATACATGCAGTTTTCTCCTAGAGGAATAGCTTTCACCAGGTGACTTGACCCACAGAGTGATTTAACTACTCATTTGTCTTAGCAGCCAAGAGCAAACAAATAACACAGATATGCACATTACACAGAGCACTAACAAAAGCTTTTTTTATTTTTTCCATATCTTCTATCATATATCATTACATTTGCCTTCTTAAGCCATATAACTTGAGATGAAGACCTTTCAAAAACAGTGTCTAGGGTGTTAAAGCCTGTCCTTGTGTGCCAGGTTTGTTATGATGTTTTCAACAGTCTTCTGCGTGTATACTGAGATGATCAAAGTACAGCTGAAAGAAACCCAGCTTTATTTCTAAAAGATGCAAGATTTTGTTGTCATAGTCTGTTCATGTTTGTTTGACGTGGGTGAGTTTTAATCTGTCTGAAGTGTGCATGACTGAAAAAAACTCAAATCAAAACTGCATCTACGTTTGGGTTTCAGTGAAGCTGCTCACAGAGAGTTGGTGAATTTTCAGGATATTTGACAAGCTTTGTCTGAAATTGATGCTGCTAATGAAACTTAGAGGTCTGCATATAAACTTCAGCAGCGTTCCCTCTTTTCCATCCTCTCTCCTAGGCCATTTTCTTTATTACTAAAAATGCAAGAACATCATTCAAGAGAGACACTTACATTGCTGTTTTTATATCAGGCAATGTAGCTGTCTCCTGAATTATCCACTTCAGAGGATATTTTAGTAATAGAGGGTAAGCACTGGTTTACTAAAAGTCTGACGTTCTTTTGGCACAGATGCTATGGTGAAATGAAAGAGACTTCAGTGGCTCTGGAAGCTTCGAGGTTCAGTCAATTCAGTGAGTCTTGGTAGGTTATGTGCAACGGAAAATGGAGGAGCTGACGGGTCCAGGAATCTACTTTTTTTTCATATCTGCTAAGGTGCCAACCAATGTAGACCTTCCAATACAGACCTAGCCCCATCAACCTCTGTTTAGATGCAAATAATGTCAATAAGCAGTGCTCTTCATCCTCCAGGTACAACTATGTTTCATTGAAACCAGCTTTTAATATCAATCTGCTAACCTAACTATTTTGCAGTGAGCACGCTTGTTTGAGTGCCTTCTCACAATCAAGCCTTCTGCTGGCTAAACACCTCCTTCCAGAAAGCATCGAGAAGTTTCTAAAGAGTCTTTGCTTCTTAAAGCACAACATGCCTTGGAAGCCTGAGCAACACACAGACAAGCGTGGGTATGACTAGCAGTGGGGCTACGTACAACCCCAGGCACCAGCTGCTAATCTTGGGAAGGCTCAATTTTGCCATGAAGATGTGATCCATGAAGTTGCCTCCCATCTGATCAATCCCTTTTCCCTCCTCTACTTTCCTGTGAGGTTTTTTCCTGCTTTCCTATTCATGCATGCCCTTCTTACTTTGGTCTAGAAGAAGGAGGAGAGATGAGCCCAGTTGCGACCTTGGAGGTGGTGTGTTGAAAAGTTATAGCATTAGTACAGACACTGACCGTGCCTTTACTCCTCCTTCAGATATACTGTGTGCTGGTGGGAACTAATGGGCACTTCTTTGGTTCTTACTGAGGCAGAACTCTTACTGGACCAGTGGGATTTCTATCCAAATAATGAAAATACCACAGCAAGTTCATGATATTATATTTCACAAGTGGAACTTTCAGAGGTCAGAAGATTTCAGTTACTGTAACATATGCATTGCTGGATCGAAGAGCTTGCACTATGGGGAATAAGAGATTGACATCCAAAAAAAAGCATGTCTGTGATAAAGAAAAGTTGCTTCATAGAGAACAGACCTTTAAAAATGCTACATTAATACTAAAAATATACACTGAGGGCTACCTTGGCAGCCTAGGTGCACAAACAGTTTCTACAAAGACAGCCATTTATTTCACTGCGTATACCTTATCACGGGGACTGCACTACACTCAACTCTATAAAGACTCGCTTTCATCTTCAGTGCCTCTCTTACAAGCGAGACAGTATTATACTCACGAATGAATGCGAGTTACCTAGCTCAGGGAGTTACATGGTGTAGAGAGCCTTCATACAGATATTTAGTCATAAATACTATCATTACAGTGAGGCACAAGCACCTGTGCTTTTGCAATTAATGCATCTGCTGCGAGTCAGTACAGTCGTTCAAAGGTCATGCCACAGCAATCCAGTCTTGATCCAGCTGATATCTGTCTGATAGAGCTGGAGTGTGACTGATACCTGTCCGCACATTTCAGGTACATAATGGAAAAGAGCAAGGAGTCTGGTCATACAGCTATGACATATATTCTGTATTTAAATACAGCAAAAAGTCCTTACAACTGGTAATGAACGAGGCACAGCCTACATTTTCGGTACTGTACACAGAACAGGCTATTTACCACTATTTTCCTTCATTAGCTTCACGAACGCTAACATATTCATCTGTTTGGCATGTTTTGGCCCTTAAGAAAAAGGCAGTGAGTTCTGATATAGTCCAGCAAAGTGCAGCACGAAGCCAAATCATATAGCCTGCCAAAGCTATGTAGGGGCAGCAAGTTATTAACGAACCGCTCGTTACTGTAAAGGTATAGCAGCTGGAGATAGCTCACCACTGTGAACCTTCATAATGGCTCTTTCTTCTATCAATATTCTGAGATCTAGTAAGTGTCTGAAGAAAAGAAAGATCTCAATAAACTGCCACTCACTAATGCAAAAAGAAAAAAAAAAAAGAAAGGGATAAGGGGAAAGAAAGTATTTTGAACGTGACTACTTCAAYGCAAACCAAACTGAACACTGTCAATACCTCTGCTGAACTGCCAGGACTTTTAGGAGCCATACAGCAACAGACCATTAGTAGCAGCAGATTTTGAAAAATCATTACTTTAGTCCCATGATACAAATATTGACTTTCATCTGTTCTCTCTGTGGGCTAATCCCTCTTGTCATTTTTGTAATCCTCATTCCTGTACCTTGTAAGCTTGAATCATGTTTCCTATGTAGTAGCATGTTATGTCAAATAAAGATATTCAAAAGGCTCCTGAAGTCTGGCGAAAGGCCTTACCTTTACTCAGAGTTTCTTAAGTAGCATTTAATTTCTCAAAGGAATAACTGCAACACATCTCAGAAAACACTGCATTTCAGCGACTGCCTGGTGGGCTGTGGATAGGAGWGAAGTATTGCCATTCCAGGTAACTAGGGGGCACTGTAAAGGAAAACACCAACATATTTTAGTAAAAAGCTTTTTAGACTTGATCGATGAATGCTATGCCTTGCTTGCGTTTTACAGTGCCCTCAGAATTTCCATTCTAACCTCATTCTATGTTGCCCACAATTTTCTGATAGTGTCAAGCCTCTTCTCCCCCCTGCCCCTTTAAAGGACGTAAGATTTTTATGCATTTTGGGATTATCCAAGAAAAGATGGAAAAATCTTATTCACTCATACAGAAATTTAACACTTTATCCCATCCCAGACAAACAGTTTGGTGAGCAGGTGAATTTACAAACCTCAACTTCCTCACAATTCTTATCCTTTTGGATTACAGGGTGATCTTACTTTCTTGATCACAAAATATCCCTGACCTGCATTAGTAATTAGATATGTTATGGCTTTTAAAATAGAAAGTAAGGTTTAAAATCTTATTTCTGTAATAAAGATGTTAAAGCGACAGAGAGGACAGATGAGCTCTTTTCTGCTACTACCCCGAGATGGGAGAGGCAGCGATCCTGTAGAGTGAGTGTGCACGAGCGAGAAGAGGTAATGTACTACTACTACTAATGTACCCTTTTTCATTTCCATCTCCTTTTCCAAATGAATAAAGCAACAAATGGTATGAAGTCTTCCACTCTTAATACTCAAGGAGGAATGATCAGACCAACTATCGTAAGAAAAACCTCTGCTGTCTATTTGTAACAGTAACACAATGTATATTGTATATAATATATAGAACAGTCAAGTAATTAACATAGGACTGGACGGAAAATGCATTGCATTATTCTGCACTAAGGCAAAAAAAATTGACTTCCAGACCATGTTTTCTTTATTTTTGTCATTAAAGATACTTAACAATATCGAAGAGATGTGTGGAGATAACTTTGTGTTCTAAAGCTACTGCTGAATTTGCAATGAATTGCAAATTTGTCAATGAATTTGCACTGCTTGCTTCTAATAATTTGCTGATCTGTTGTCTCAATGTCACAGCAAATTCCTCTTGAAAGTGGAAATTTACCATGCACCAGTTTGCCTCTTTAAAACATTGTGATAAGAATCGCTTTGGCCCCATTTTTGACACCCTGTGAAAAGCTAAACCTATTCAACTCCTAAGCATTTATTACTCACCTGAAAATACACCACTGATAACTCCACTTTGATCTGTCCACAATTTGCATTCACTATTCATGTGTCTCCACTGTCAGACTCAGTAATTCATGTATGGATTAATAAGCATTAACAGAAGCAAGGACTGAGAATCTAAAGTTACTACACCGAATGAAAGGACAAGCTCCTGTTCTATTAACAAGATGTTTGCACAGGCATTTTGAAGTTTTGTTTTTCATTTTTCTCCCTCCCACAGTCCCCTGAAAGGTAAAAAGGAGATTAATACTTTGATTATTTTGCAACAGGAGAATTTCTCTAGTGATGCCTAATATTTTGTTGTAGAGAAAGGCCAGTTATCATTGGCTTAAGCACTGCTGCTTTGATTTTTTCATAGAATGGGCACCATTTCTATGGGCATAAAGAAATGCACGCTGTAAAGGCATGGCACAGAAATGCCTTCACCTCAAGGAATGAATATCCATGCACATTGCCAGACGAACAGCCACAGGGTACCCCATCTACTGAACACAAAGCTGCAGTCCTGCAAATCTCTACCCTGTCCTGTCACTCAGACATCCACTCCTATATGCTGATGATACTGTAGTTACTACCCCTGATTATAGACATGTCAATAAAAAGAGAATTTGGACCACCCACATCTCAATTTGAGCAGAATTGATGCATATAGTTACATAGAGTTTCATTTCCTACTGTTACTTGTTATGTTACAGATAAAATTGTAATTTCAGCCRTCTCATCAAACCAAATCTCACCTTTAAGCACTTAGCAGGCCTTAGCTAGAAAATACAAAAGTGCCATTACACGCAAGGTATCACTTATCTCCTCATCTACTTGTTGCCCAGCAAACTATCCCTGTTTAGTTTCATTCATAGTCTAGGGCATATGTTTTATACTCGCATTTAACTGCCGAAAGGCTGGCGTCCCAACTCCGAAGCAGCAGTTTTCAAAATCATTTGTGAAGACAACAAATACTTCTTGGATTAAGCTCTTTTTACCAACATTATATTTAATTACTGAAATTATGAGACAGTTTAATTATAACCAGCCATGCAAGCTTACCAAGCATTTAAAAGATAGTCCCAGGGACAAATATTTTTCTTCCTTTGCTCCCAACACGAAGTACAGCAGCGCAACCCTGAAGTGTACATCATGGTATTGCTGTGAAGCCTTTTTCTTTGGATGAAAGCTGGTGAGCAGAAACGACCTAGCAACAAAGGGCCATCCCCTGCAACCCCAGAAACAGAGGTTCATAGGGAGACATGCAGAAAAAAAGAGTTACTGATTCAAGTACATTTTCAGGTATTAACCACCTTCGGTTTGAATTTATCAGCCCAGAAAAATACAACAACTTATAGATGCCTTCTTGGCCAAAATGAATGTATTCATGCTATAGTAGCCAGTCTGACTGTGGTACTTCTTTTTGTTAATGTGAGCCCACATTTAAATTATAAAGTTATTTCACAATTCAAAGCTTAGTGCCTAGAGCTACTTTCTGTGCTATAGAAAGCTACACTGTGATTTTCATGAAGAATAATACCTGTATTATTTACAGAGCAGGGCTAGAGACAGCTCTGCTCACTACCACCTGCAGGCACTGAAAATTAGAACAAGTACATGCTTAATCATTTACCAGGGAAATGGAACAGCTACAATAATAACAACAACAACAAAACCAAAAAGTTTTACTAGATTAAAACGATGCCATGAATAATGCAATATGCTACAAGAGTGTCAAACATCAGCTCTTTTCAATCAAACTCTCAACAAGCAGTTTCTCAAACCCCCTCATTTGCTAGTAGAGACCTTTTTGCTTGCTGGCTACTTGGAGGCAGCTGAGAACATTTAGTGAGAGTAAATCCAACTGCAAGTAGAAGCTCAGCTTCTAGAAAATAAATACAAATGAATTTTGATTAAAGCACTGTGCTCAATTATAGCATTATTTGTATATGACAGTCCTAGATAGGAAAGTGATTGGTAATTCTTTGGCTTTGATTTAGTACAGTGGGTTGATTTGGTCAAGCAGTAAAGTACCTGAGAGACCACCAGGTGTATGCCATTCATCACCGGCTGCCTCATACACACAGCTCTCCAGCTGGGCTCCTTTTACTCCCTGATTGGAACCACTTATGGCCAAGGCATATTTTAGTCTACTCATAACATAAGCTGCTTCACCATGGACGATAATGATCAAGATCAGAGCCTGGCTAAATTTTTCTTCTGGTGGGTTTTTGGTGAAGGTAGGTGAACATCAGAGTGGCATCTAAAGGAACCTGAGAAGGTCTGAGCAAACCTAGTGGAATAAATAAATAAATATTTCTCCTCATTTAACTTGTTTGCATCCTTATTAGTTGAGTTGTTAATTAAAAGGAAAATAAATTTAATGTGAATTAAAATTAATAGAGTGCACAAATGTACTCAGTTTCTATGCTCCATGTTCTGAAGTAAAAGGTATCTGATGTACCTGCTTCATCTTAAAAATACAAATAAACTGCCACAGTTACATTATTAAMTACATTATAAGAATTCAGAGATTCCTCTCTTTCCGTTTAACCCTTATATTAAGGGCAAGATTTTTCTTAGCAGATTAGCATCTTTCAGGATGTACAATTCTTGTACAATAATTGTCTTCCAGGACATAAGAGGTGCCTGTAATGCCTAACGTCCAAGAACTTGATGTCACACATGTAAGACACTACAAGTGGACAAGCAACTTATTTTTATTAATGATACCATTTTAGCTTTGAAAGCTGTTCTTCACATATTCTTGAGTATCAACACACTGTGCCTGCCAAGCAGCAATCAACCACCTATTGCATTTGCCAATATGCACTTCTCATAGCTGCTTACAAGAGCATTTCAGACTCAGACAACCATCAACATCATGGTTTCGAAACGTGTTGGATGAATTTTGCTCAGTACAAACAGGAGCTTCTGGTAATGCATACTCCCAAAAGCATCTCTACAAAGGCAATCAAATTGGAACTGCTACTGGAAGCAAGCAGAGCAGAAGCAAGGGAGCTGGCCTCTGGAGCCCACTGGGTGGGAGATGCTGACCCATGAAGAAGAACTTAGCTGGTTTGCCAGTCACTCCTCACCCATTATGGACAATGAATGTAAGTCACCTGTCTCAAACAATTTCAGTTGCATATTATACAGCTGTGATGACAAGGCTTGCTAACCCTTACTTCTATTACGTCTGCCTTAGATTCATGAGCTTTTCTGCCTGTACCTGTCCTAGGACAACTGCTGGGGTCACCTCGCTTTCAGACAGGACCATTCTGAGGACCCACCAACTGTGTATTGCAAGAGAGTCTAATCTGGGTTTTAAAAACAAGTGTAAATGCTTATAAAGTCCAGTGATGTATTGATCAACAGCCTTCTTAAAAGAAAACATTAGAGGGAAAAGTCTAACCCTGACCTTGTCTCATCTATGCTTACATGTCACCCCAAATTACCCCAGGTAGGCTGCCTCTTAATTTCCAAGAGCAGAATAAAACGTAGTACAGAGTCTCTAACCAAAGCCTAAATACTCGTGCAAATCTGTGGAAAATGCTGTTCATAGCAGTACCATCTTGGCCTCCTGAGCGGCACTGGCAGAGCTGCTCACCAAGGATACAGCCTGCACCACCAGCAACACCCGCATGCTCCCAACAACAAACTCAGTTGATGCAATCAATGTTGCGCTGATGTAACAACACTGGCAATGAGAGATTTTGCTGGCATTGCTAAGCAGGCCAGGATARGCAGTGGGGATGTTTTCACACCGCTTTGCAAAAGTGCTGAAGCAGCAAAACTCTAGCAGTTCTCCAGCTCCAGTTTTGTTCATCTGAACTACTTGACCAAAATAATTTTAGTGCTCCCCAGAAGTGCAGACAGTGGGTGTCTTGGCTTGTTTCCTTGCCACATGCAAACGTCAATGTTAAGGAATCTTAAAAAAGCAAAGTTTTCCTCTTTCTCGCCCTGTCCTCCCTAGGCACTCATGCCTGCATGGGAGCAGGACTCCCATCATCACACCCACTACAGTCACGTAAGGCTAATGGCAGATATAGGATTGCTGCAACAGACACAGATCATCATCTTTGCGTGAGCCTTCACAACTACTATAGCCTCTTCTGTTTGAGAGAACAAATAAAAATCACATTTTCCCAGCCAAAGGAATAAGAAAGAAAGGAAAAACCTAGTAGGATTTATGTATAATATGACAGACAGAAGCATACATGGAGACAATGAGCACTTTTTTTTCCTGTTAAATAAAAGCTTCTGCACTTTGTCTCAAGTGGGTGTCCAAACATTGGGCTACCCCAGAATTTCTTGTGGTTTGTATATTGTGTATGAAATATTTTGTATATTTTGTCTTCAGCATTCTCTGAGCTACTCGCATTTTGCCATTGGGAAGCAGCAGCAGTTTATAATAAGAGGTCCCCACAGCAGTTAACCTAGTTTAGGGAGTTAATGCTGCAATTGTAAAAGAGGAAAAAAAAAAGTGCTCAGAAGAGACCTGATTTTCATTTTTCTTGGGTCGGATCGTTTACCAGAAAAAAGTTTTTCTTCACCTGGTTTCACCCTTTAAAAAAATGCAAAAATCTCTGCATTACTGATGCATGCATCAGACCAAAAAAAAAGCTTTTGAGACCTACATGAGCGATAAATGGGTCAGTCTAAGTACAGAGTCAGGATCTGTGCCCAGCTGCTACAGCTTCAGCAGGTTTGGGGAACAAAGAAAGAAAATATGTATAATACAGCCAAATAAAGGCCACTAAGAGCCTTCCTTATTTCCTATGAGAAAGTAAGACCCTGCAGGGATAGAAATAAATTAGGTAAAAATTAATAGCTTTTTTAATTCTAACTAGTAAGCATATCACCCAGAGCTAGACAAACCACTCAAAAGAAAAAAAAACCCAAACCCTATGATTTTTGTTTTTCAGTAGCTGGGAATACTAATGCAAGAGCTCAAGGCAAATACATTAATCCCCCCCAGCTATGCAGAAATAAAATGTTATGTTCAGCACTGCTTTCTTCAATGCCATTTTAACAAGGGTTTTTTCCACCAGCTTCCCCTCAACAATAAAATTTAATTTCATTTGAATAACAAAATAATACCCCAAACAAAACCCAAGAAAGGTGGACATTAATTAGAAAGCATTCAAGTCCTGGCTTTAAGATAGACTACATCTTTTCTGCAGTTTAAAATACAGATTTTATTTTTTTCTTTGTGTTCAAAGTCACCAGTGAGGTGCTTGGAGTTCAGCGATGTTGAAACAGGAGGGCCCATGCACAACCACAATGCAGGCTTTTCCCCTCCGCAGTGTTGGAAAATAATCTGGCATATGCACAGGTATAGAAAATGATGGTCTACCAGCAGTGCAATTGTAAGCGTGACAACAAAGCAGAAATGCCCAGTAGTGTCATGCCTGCCTGCAGAAGAATCCATTTAATTGACRCTCTGATAAACTTTATTTAACTGAGAAATAATAGACAGAAAAGAAGATCGTCCTTGAGAAAAGGGGCAGCAGGGTTAAATAATAAAGGTGTTTGAGTCCCTTCCTGTTTAGAAACACCTGCAATGCTAACACTGCCCTTCCCAATAGTGTTGGAGGATGCTAACATTTCCAGTACGGGTAATGATATTAATTTTAAATGTAAAGGCAAGTAATCTTAACACATTTTTTTCCAAGGATTTCTCAGTCACTAGAACCAAGCAGAAGCTAAAGCAGATCTGATCAGCTATCACTTCTCTGCTATTTGAGTTTGACTTGCATGAAATTTCTCATGTAGATGAGAAGATAAAACACATTACAACAATCTGTCCCAACAGTTTTCTAAATGCAAGATAAAGTTAAGAAATCAAACAAACCAAGAAAGAACTCTGCAAAATGCTTCCCATGCTTTCTTTAGCAAAGTAAGTTTTCAGAAATGCAGCATTTCTCCCTTTATTCGTGTGCCATTCGACTCAGCAGATTTCCACAAGACATAAATCAGATTAATTTTTTCAGAGGCCCAGAATAAAGATCAATGCTCTTGATCTTTTTACACCTTGTACGGTCTGCAATCCTATCCAGACATACAAACTGGAACTAGAAACCTTCCCCGTGTTGTACTTCATTCATTTCCCATTCCACTATAATTACAAACCAACTCTAATTTACCATAAAGAAGTTACTAGAAACACAGAGCGCACTGATGAACCTTGCATTAGTGTGGCTTTTAAGAACACATTCATGCTTTCAAAAATGCAGAGAAAAACAGAGACAGACGAGACCTCTTCAGGGGAAACTGAAGACAGGCGCTCTTCAAAAACCTTAATTTAATACAACGTTTCCCGCAGATCAGAAAGTGCAGGTAAAACATCTGACATCAAACAAGCTGGGGATGGGGAAAGTTACAGTGGCTGAACATGGTTTCAAACTTAAAGAAGTGGCGCATTTGATAGGAGCGTTTTTCTTTCCTGCTTTCTACAGAAATCCTGTGAGCAACTGTGAGTCGCTACTGACGTAGAGCATGCCCTGGGCTAGGGAGCAGGTGTGCGGCAGCGAGAAAACCACCCCGATGAGATTGATAGAAAATCTTCTGAGGGACTTAGATGCTCCAGGTCCCTCCTGGTTGAAGAGGAACGTCTCTGTGCAGTGGCAGACAGGCACCGGCTCCGCAGGGTACCTGCTGACCCAACGGCACAACTGGCGCAGGATCTCCACTTTCAAAAAAATACCACTAAAAAAAAGTTTTGGCTGTCATCATTGCAAATAAGCTTGAAAATATGAACTGGAAAGGTCTGAAGCTGCTACCTGCCCTGTGCCTACAGAGACTTGATAAAAAAAAAGCCCCCAAAAACGCCTGTATATCAAACACTTTCCCAAAACAACAATACAGGAGCAATGTGTGTGATGGGAGGGGAAAAAATAAATGCGCAGGAGAATCACGCACGGTGCTGAGGGATGTGCTGGGCTTTCCCTGGGGTCTGCCCCTGTCCTGCTTTCCTCCCTGGGACTGGGGTTCACTCCACAATCCAGCGTCCCCCTCAGCACCAGGGACTGAAAGAGCGGTGTTAAAAAAAACCAAACCGAAAAAAAAAAACCCTTTACTGAAAAAAAGGAGTTGGGTTTGTCCCAGAAGATGTGACTTGCAGAAAAGTTACTGAGGCTTCAAGTCCCTTCTAAGCCTCCTAGGTGCATCTGGCTTGCCAGGTGGTAAGACCAACCTGGTGTCTGCCATCCTCACTTTCAGTAGGACCAAGCAATGTTTCTACAGCTCCTTCGTGATGGATGTCTACTTTTCAATCTGGATGAGTACAGACGATCTCGGGGCTACCGTCCCTATTTCTGCTCTCCCCAGCCACGTTCCCCTGTGCTGCGTCCCCCCATCTCCCCATGCACTTGGGACGATGCTTATCACCAACCAGTCCCTCAGTGGAAATTGAGAGTGCTCTCGGCTATCACTCACTCCTTTACTGATCCTCTGTTCTTGATGCTTCCTTGATACTACACTCCTCAAAGCTCATGCAGATTGTTATGACCACACATGTACACCAATCATGTTAAAGCCATATATATTTCTTGCACAATCATGACTGGTATTTGCTATATCTTGAAATGACTAGCAAGGATTTAGCATTTTAGGAGGAAGAGATTCATTTAGCTGGTAAGGCCAGTGTGGTTGTCACAACAATGTGGATCAAATGTAGCCCTTAGGTGAAAATATGCAAGTACATTTATTCAGTGCATTATGTTTTCCTCTATGGGAAAAGTCTTGTTATTTATACAATACAATTGAGGCATATGTCCAAGAATGCTTGTAACATAAACATTTTTAAAGATGAAGGAAGAAAGACAAAACCAAAACTCACTGTCACTGAGTAAGCTGCCTCAGAAATGAAAAGAAACTTAAAATTGTATCATTTTCCCAGGTGACAACCAAATGATAAAGAGAACCTGATGAAAAAAAAACAGAGGCAGGAGAACACTTATTCTTACTCAGATTTTTCTTACCAAACCTTGAGATCTAGCAAATGCTTAGACGATTTCAAAACCTGATGACGATACACATAGGTAACAAATATTTTTGATTTAGTGCATTCCACTCCAAGTCCTCCTGATGTCAGGAGGACATGACTTGAGAGAGGAGTGTTTAAGTGTGAAGAGACCTCATGTTTTGCAGCTCCGGGCAATCACAAGTGTTAGACTACAAACTGGTGTGGTAGGTGCTAGAGCTGCAGAAACATGAGCCTAATTGGTCTAGGCTGTGCCCTCAGCTTGGTACGTATATTTGGCACATGATGATTTAAATTGAATTCTTCTTATTTTGCATCGCAGGTTGTGCTTAAGTCAATTCCCTACCTGTGGGCTATAATTCAGAATACAAACACCAAATTTGATGGTTGATGGAAAAACTGATATGCAGATGGTAARAACAGCATTCCTTGTTTTCATTTTTTATTCGTATTGAATTAGTACCCAAAAGCTCCAGCTGGGATTGGGATCTGACTGCTACTGTCCTTGTGTGCATTATTCAGCACTATTTCATTCTTGCCAAGATTTCCAATATACATATATATGTATATAGAAAAATATTTATTCAAGGAAAGAGCTGCAGTGAGGAATCCTTGCTTTCTTGGAAAATTTTTAGTAGAAAAAGTAATAGCAGTGAAAATTGCACTTACAGTGTAAATGGAACAAACTCCTTTCATAATGGCCTGTAGTTTTCTTAGAGATTTTTCTTTTTATTATTCTTTTGTTTTATTGTTTTCAGAGAACATTTTAAGTAGCAAAAGCCAGGATCCCTTAAACTAGGAAGGTCTTAAGCTGAAACATATATCAACATTGCTTTGCTGGGCCCATTTTCTCTGTGAAAATGGACAGACAATGATGTCTTGAACTCTTCCTTCAACAAGAATTAGGTTTCTAGTTTTCACTCCCAAAAGAAACTGGCACACCACAGCCTCAGCATTGACATCATTTGGCCCGATACAGTGCTGTGGTATTTTAATCCCTTCAGTAAGAGAACTATAAAAGCTTAGCCCTTTTGGGTTTTGCTTTGTTTCTTCTTCCTTTCTGTTTTACTATTACAGAAGAATGTGCAGCAGGCTGGGAGAGAGGAGAAAAAAATGAAATTTAAAAAAAAAAAAAAAATCAAGCTTTTTCCTAAGAAGGTCCAGCAATTATGTCATTAGCTGTAATATTTTCAGGGCAAAACCAGCTCAGATTCTCCCTGGTCCCACAGCATTCTGCATGGCAAAAGCCATGATGGATCCAAAAGCCATAGGGTGAGCTGTAGCTGGCTGCGTCGTTTGATATGCACCCTTACTGCTTCTCACGTTYTCAGACTTGAGCATGTCCCTGTCAGTCACTGGCGAGAACAGATTAGAAGGGGTGCTGAGCAACAAGCAAAACCCAATGCTCAGGTTTAGTGCTGGGGGCACTGTGTTATGGCAGTCACAGGGCTGATCCTTACTGCTGGTGATATTACATGAACTCTCTTTGCCAGAACATAGGCATTAGATTTGGGTAAAGGCCAGCTGGATAATTACATCGCACCTTATTAAAATTTTAGAGCGATGTCAATTGGAGGAGAGTCTTATTATTGAGCCTACCATGATTAAAATCTGCCACCACTTCCCTACTGTTGGTGTTATTTAAAGGATGCGTACAATAATCCATGCGTAATCAGGGCCAGATTACAGATCCCATCAGGAGGAAGGGAGTAGCAGGGGAGGGAGGATATGTTTCTGGACATCTCTACAGGACGCAGTCAGAGCATTGGTCTGTGCACCACTTGTGCATGAGTTGTAGCTGTCAAATAATGTCCAAGACTTTGCATGGCAAGGGGAATGGAATAGGCACAAGATCAAAGCCATTGCTACACCAACCCCCTACCGTGTCTGGAAAGAAAATAGGGAGCAGCCATTGCCAAATACCCCCCGAGTGCTGCAGTGTATCTGGGCTCTGGGCGCTCTACCACAGTACAGGCTTTATGAACCAGGGAAAAAAAATCCAGCTCAGCTTGTGAGCCACCATACCACAAAAGCCCCGTAGGGGATATTTGACTGCAATGTTCGCTTTCTTACTGCAGTTATCCTTCAATATTATGCCTGACTTTTTCTGTCTTCCTCCTTCTGTTTCCAAACCAGAAGACTGTCTTTGAAAACTGCATATTCCCACTCTGGTCCCCAGGCACAGCATCACGTGAATCTGCTTTCGCTGGCTTCCTCTCCTCTAGTAACCAAGCATCCCAGTTAACAACTTGCTGTCACAAGGCTTGCAGGGTATGAAAGGGCTGCAGTGACAGCCAGCATGACATTTACTTCTTGTGCTCCACTGCTGCAAGGGGCACTATGAAAAAGGAACTAGTTCATACAGGAACCCATTGAGCTCAGAGTGGCAATTCCTACCTCTGAAGACAGGGGTGGCCGCCTCATAACTGTAGCCCTGGCTGGGTAGGCTACAGGGCTGTGCAAAAGGTTCAGGTTTGCTTGAACACCACCGTATGCTATGGCACAACCAAAGAAAAGGTGGCTCTTACCCAAAAGTGTGTCCCTCTACATAAATATGCCTGCATACTGGCTTCATTATGTAGCAAGTAAAATCACACCACCTCAAGATCCTTAATTTAAAACTTCATAAGCAATAGCAGTAACCAACATGAGGTGTTATTCAGAAAACACACCACATGCTTACTTTTGTGGCAGTCACTGTAAAAAGACAGCTCACCTCTAAACGCTGGACCTTGCGGTATTGAAACAGCACTGAATTATGTACTAAATCCCACATGAATACTGGAAAAACTAGCAAAACATTTCATATTTCTTTATATGAAGTTGGAAGAAAGAAGTTTTGTTCAGAAAATACAGTTGAGGATGTCTTCCTGGAAAGGTGAGCAGGAAAGCAAATCCTATTTCAGCCAGCAGTACTACTTATCTGAACTGAGCAAAAGTTAAATCAGGTTTTCCTAGTGAAGCAGGAGGAGGGTACCTAAGGATCAACGTGCAGGGGATTAATCCTAATGGAACTGGTGGATAAATCTCCATGCGTCAACGACAGGCTCCAAGCTATCCTCACCAGTAAGTTTGCACTAGCCCTGCTGCAACACTAACTACTATTAGCCATGGTAAGGTAGTTACACGTTTTCAGAGCAGATTATACCCTCATTTCTTGCGCAATTTCTATTGGCACAGAAGCACTGCAGTCTTGAGTGTGAACTAGCATTGCTCCGTACTGAACTTGGCAACCACTTCATAGAAATGGACATTCAGCGCTTGTGTTACATGTCTTGTGTTGTTCTACTTTCTCCTAGGGATGAGATGCCATTTCATCTCCTCATAYAATACATCGCAGGCATGGCTAGGGCCCTTCTACACATGCCCTAGTCCAGGCAAGGGTCTTGATTACTGAAAAAAGGAAAGAAAAAAATAAAAAAGACATCTACTGTCTTTCAGTTCAAGGCTCCAGAGCAGCGAGGGCTTTGAGGCCCAGCAGAAAACTATCTAGTAACCGCTTCTGTATAGCACTTGCACTCTGCACTTGCAGGCAAACATCTCTATAAACCAAAGTTTACTTCAGTATTGGAACTGGCACGTTCATTATCACTGATTCCACAGAGACCAATATCATAGCTCCTTTAGAAACCATTTTTGGGGCCAGGACTATACCTTATTCTATTTATTTGTCCCTGAAGTATAGGGAAGCTAGAGCTTCCTAGAGCCAGATGGGTTTGTCAGTCCCCCTCAGCAAGAAAGAATCAGAGATGTCACTGCTCTTTAGTACAAACATGAAACATGAGGGTGCTTGCATCTAATGGTGACCCCAGAAATGGGTCTTCCCAGAGAGAACCAAGCCAGGTCTACTTATCTTATTTAGTAACTTGAGTCTGGAATGACACCTTAAAGTCCAGCGGTATAAAATTCCCACTGGTAACCGTTTAAAAAGCCATTGAAACTGTTATAAAGGAAAAGCTCTTTCAGTCTTCAAGTGCAAAAAGGTTGCTGCTATAAGAAGCGGTTTATATAGCTCAAACTGACTGGTTTTAGAGACTGTTGCTAAAGCTAAGCAAGACCAAGGCATATATCCCTGAAGGAGAGAAAGCTTTGAGGGTGACTTCAAAAGCGAAAGCTACCATCAGCCTAACTTCACTGCGGGGGGGGAATTCTGCACTTGCCCATCCAGAGCAATTCCAACACCGTCTTAGAGCTCCTCGCTCTACAGCTACCGAAAATGCCTCACTCTGAAGTTACAGAAATATTGACAGAGTGCACTGCAATTTGGTACGGACAGCCTGAGCTGAATTATCCTGTTAGGTGAATAGGAAAGAAACATGAGGGGTAGAAACGTAGGCTGCCTATTGATGGTTGCACTACTGATTTCTCATGCGATCTCATACTAAGGTTTCATTTGTCCTATCTGAATTCATTTTTTCAGAGCAGATACCTTTAGTATTAGAGACATTAGTTACACAAGAGGCCAGGGATATATTCTGTATGTATCTGAATGAGAAACACGGTGCCTTAAGTCACTCGTACAATGGTGCAGAACACCACAAAGATGCCCATAAAAGCAACTTTTCTTCATTATCTGAAATAAGCCAGGTGTAGTTCTCTTTTGAATGGGAATCACAGACTTAAAAATGACATGCCAGTTCTTGAGGATTTTCTGTTTATCAGTAGCACAATAACATCAAAGGAATAGATAACAACTAATTTGTTTGATTTATAACTTGATTATTTTTACATGCACTTACCAAAGAAGATACCTTTTAGGGATCAGTTGCTTGATGAGATTTCATTAGAGCTATTAAGTAATGTTTGCTGTTTGAGATAGTATCATCAGAGCCACCATGCCTATATGAAGGTCTTGAGGGAGAAGGACAATACTGGATACAAAAAGAAGTATAAGAGGTTTTTGACATTCATAAATTTAAGTGTGCATGAGTACTAGCCTTGCTTTTCCATGTGTTTTCTTTTCTTAGGCATGAAAATTGGAGTCCGCAGGTTTCAAGTGGATGAAAGTAAACACCCAGTGATAAGCAAGTGAAAACAGCAGAGATACAAATTTTAAATGTGAACCCATTCCATGATCAAACACCATGGGACTCAAATCATAAGCACTTACAATGAGAATGGATCAGCAAGACAATTCAGAGAGCATCTATTCCCATGAGCTATAAAGACATTTTTGTTTGCTTGTTTGTTTGTTTTTTGAGAACCTCATTACAGGGAAACATAAGTTGCAACTTCCCTACTGATTATTAGAGGAGAGCAAGGAAGGGCATATCTGTTCTCTGTTCAATGATCCATGCAACCAGAGCAATATCCACAGCAGGCAAACCCAGACTGTAAGAAGCTGAAACGTCCAGCACAGCAAACATTTTTAAATGAATGTAGTTAGGGCTGAATCAAGGTGATCTGTGAAGCCTGCTCCAAAATCCTTTCTCTTGAGAAACAGAAAAGTACATTCAAATAAATGAATAAATATTTCCATATATGTTACAGCTATAATTTTAACATGTTAAGCTATAGAGACTTGGGCTATACTGAGTTTATATAGACTGTAAAACATAAAAATGGTGCTCAATGTTCTTCATCACATTGATGAAACTAGAAAGAATATTAAGTTTTGTGTTTTGTCTTGTTTCTACATGTAACACATTAAAAAGGCCACTTTTCACAATTTTTACCAAAAAAGGTGCATTATTTCTAGAAACAAGAAGTAACTGATCATGGCACCAGGTGTCTCCGGCACTAGGAACATGTAAGTGCTTTCACTGCTAAAGACTTTTTGTAGTAGATTTTCAGCCTGGCTAGAGGCTGCTCACCTGTTTTACATATGCAAAGGGAATTATACCCTGCAGCAGTCATCCTTCACCGTCTTAGCACTTGCAAGGTACAATATGAAGATTTGAGATTCCTTAGGCCACGGATGCAAATAGGGGCTCGTGTGGAAAGATATCCAGGAGTGGTGGTAGCATGTAAAACTTGAGAGGAGGATCACAGGCAGTGCCACTCCTCAAGCACAGAGGAACTGTATTTGGAAAGGGTGAATCTCATTTGTGCAGGAGACAGACTTCCTTGAAGGGCTTTACAAGGCTGTGAAGTACAACCCTGCAGCATCAACACTTTCCACTCTATCACAAGCTTCAACACTTTCTGCATACTTCCAAGAGAAAACCATATTTCAACCTGCCTTTAATTAATTGGACATATGTATACCATACACAAATCTAATAAACCCCAGGCAAGCTGAGAATAGAGGAGAGAGAGAAGCACATGTAACAGGCGTCAGTGACATCTCTCAACGAACTGCTGAAAGGCTCAGGCACCGCAGTAGTGGGCACTGTGTCAGAGTCAGAAGTCTGAGACAAGAGAGGACCCCAGTATTTCCCTGCTTTGGAGGAGATGAAAAATATAGCAACACTCATCCATATCTTTTCAGCCAGGGTGGGGGGAAAATGGAGATATCAACATGGAAATCATTCTGCAACAACTTTCTTCTATTGTTTTCAACCTTTGCTGCTTCCAGGTAGGTAAGAAGGATGAAGACAACACTGGCCTATTAAAACCAGACTGTAAATTAAATAGTGAACACTGTAGTCTCATCTTTTTTCCACTTTTGGAACTCCATATTGTTTTGTTCAGCTGAAGATCTGAATTCTTTATGATTCACACTTGTTTACTTCTATTAGCAGATTCAGCCCCTAAGCACTTCTGGGCAAGTGTCCCTAAACTGCGTTCATCAGGGTATGAATTGGTGTAAATCAGGATTTTTCTGCTGGGTCATGGACAATGATTTATAGAACAACGTTAAGGAGCCTTTGGGTCCCAGCCTCTGCTCCAGTGGGAAACAAGGAACAATTCAACCACAATGTTTGAGAGGGACCCCCAGCATACTAATATCATAGCTTAGGGCACCCTTGATGTAARAGCATGAAATTCATAAACACAAATATTTTTTTTTTATGCCTTTCATGCCATCTTATGATTCTAGCCAGAAAAAAAACCACAGAATAATTAAGTGTTTTGCTTTGGAAACAAACTACCTGTTTAGATATTTCTATCTTACTAACCCTCTGGTTTTGCCATGTCTACTGTAAGCTGCGTAGGTACATATGAAAAACTTTTAACTTGCTCTAAACATTGCTGTTTTGTTTGCTGCAAAGTATTTGTGGGAAACAGAAATAATATAGAAGGATCATGGGCATCAATGCACAGATCAGTTTCATTCTGCTACTACTTGTCTGATGCTCGTTTGGTTTTATTCTTTGCTACTGCTGCTTATCTGATTATACCTCCTTACTGCTTTCAGCTGTATGCAGACACCTTTTACACCACCTAGATTACTTGCTTCTCAGAGAGATGGGTGGGTCTTACCTTGAGGATAGTAGGTCCACAAGATTTTGGGTCCACCCTACCCCCCAGGGCTTTATAACCATTTTTCCCCCTCTGGTGCTAACAGCTGACAGTGCTAGCACCAAGCCTGACACCGCAAGACACCAGAAGAGGAAGCATATTGCACCTGTACAACAGCCCACCATGGACATTTTCCCTGGATATCCCCAAAATCGCAGGGTCTGACACGTAGCTGTACATGAAAAGCAACATGTAGGAGAGAATTACAGGTTCCTTTAGAAGGTAATGGCCATTTTTTCTTCTTTTTTTCAACATTTAAAAAGTAAAGATCCTTCTCTTTTTAGTATTATCTAGCAATGAATAACCTATACTATTCTTTGGTACAATACTGTTTGTTTAAGTCTCCGCTACATTATATGCATGTGTACATGCATGCACACAAACATACTACTAAGTTTTTATTGAGATATGTGCTAGCTAAAAACATCAGAACTGCCACTACTTTGAGAGCTTCAATTCTCTTTCCTTTCCTTGTCTTCTCATTTCCTTCCAGGCACCCTGTAACAAATGTCTTCAGATCTTCATCTGTTCCTCAGATATTCTGCAAATGTTTTACCTGTATGCAAATTTGTCCTCTCCTCTGCTTTATGGGATAAAAAAACCCCACCATGTTTTGTTTGCTAAATGCCCAAAAGCTCATCTTATGATTGGCAATTGGTTCCTTGGAAAGATCTGCCTTTGCAAAAGGTAAAAAACCTTTCTAGCAACACAATTCAGCAACAGCATTGAAAAATTAAGAGACAATGAGCAACAACAAAGGACTTGGAATCTGAAAGAAATCCCAAACCCAGAACTCTATTAAATGGTAAAACTCAAGCAAACCCAAAGTAATGATGGAGCACAAAAAGTGACGATGTGAACTGGAAAAAACATAGACACTGGAAAACAACCATAATCCCCATAATTTTCCAATGGTCCTGATTATTATAATCTGCACCTCCACAGTATTATTCCACTAATGCATTATCAAGTACAGCAGTTTTTTCTTGTTTATTTTGGAACACAGCTGTTGTGTTAATTGAGCCTAACAGATAATGTGATCATTGGTGCTTCTTAGACCCTAGCTACCGAACACAGTGGGGAAATGAAAGCTAGGATGATATAATTTATTTTTTATCCCTGCAAAATGATTGCTACAATCTGCAAAAAAATAGGTCTTCCCTTTACAGCAGGACCATCCCATAGGAGAGAAAAGAAGACTTTTCACCTTTTGTAAGGAAGTGTGAAACTGAGGACAAAGGGAACGTGAATTTTCACGCTAAAATCTTAAGTTCCTTCTGCATGGCTTTGTAGTTCTTGACATTTTGTTAATGACATAGCAGGGTTTTCACCTGATCAGTCAGTAAAATCTAATTCTGACCAAGAAAGTTCACTCAAAAATCCAGAATGCATCTATATTTCCTTGGTTTGGGCCATTCAGGACGTTTGGAAGGTAGAAGAGACCAGCACCTCACCCTGTTGCCCCCCCTTTCCACCACTTCATACCTGATAAACAGGACTGGAAATACACTGCCAGCGATCTCTGCTCTCTCACCTGTAGTCACGGAGCAGTCACCTTGGCTCCTGTTGTTCCTGCAACAGCAATCAAACCTGCTGATAGCAGCTGCCTTCAGACTACAGCACGTTTCTGCTTTCCATAAAGCAAATCTGTGCTACTGATACTTGGAGGCATGGACTCTTAAGATACACTGATACCTGAGCAACCAAGAGATTATACCCTTCAGGACTTGACTCCCACCCAGGTAACACAGCACACCTTAGATCTTCCCACTGTGGGATATCCTTTCAATATTACTTAGGAATACAATCAGAAGACAGGTCAGATGATGTTAGTAGGCAGTCACTTGCAGACATCCCAATGCACAAGAGAGCACAGAGTGAGTGGCGGAAAGAAACAATAAACAAGACAGTTGACCTCAGACATACTGGGGAAAGACATCTGAAATATGAGCAAAGCTCTTCTAGAGATGACAGGTTGGGGTGGCAGTCTGGATTGTAGCTTCTTAGCCACAAGGCAGAGACAGAGAACAAGATGTGAAAGGGTAGAGAAACAAGGCCAAGAAAACAGAGCTCTGACATGAGGAATACACGAGGAGAAAAGGAGCAGTACTCAAGAGAACTGCAAAGGAAAATGCATGGTAAAAGGGACAGAAAAGCAGAAAGGTTCAAACCTAGATGGTCCTTGTCCAGCTTGCCACCTTCTGCCTCCTGCCTAAGTCTGCAGTTGCACTCAAAGCAGTCTGCAGCCAAGATACAAACCAATCCACAAGGGATTTCTTATAGGCTTTAATGGCAGCATACTATCCCTAGTGAGTAGGGCTGAATGTTCAGAATCAACCTCATTTTGATGCCTTTCTTCAAACAATGACTTACGGGATTTTACTGTTTGTGCTCTATCAGTATTTTCTTGGACCAAGGGCAGAGCGTATCACCTGTAATACCATTACTGAATTAACACTTGTAATTACAGCTAATAATAATAATAATCTTGAAGCCATTTGCCTATATAATTAGCCTCAATCTTAAACTTCTTTCAGTTACTCTTGGCAAGCATGGCTGAACCCAAAAGCACAGAGCGGGCAGGAATCACTCCACCAAGTTTGTTATGCTTTGGCTCCAGTACAAGCTACGGGGAATGCTATTAATAAACACCTTAACCTGCAGACAGTTGTCATGCAGAAGAATTGGTTACGCTGCTGAAACTGCACAGATGACAATAGGTAGGAAGAAAGAATAGGCTATAACTATTGCACATGCTTGGAAAAAAAATGTTGCGCCTTCAACAAGTATGAATACCTCGATATGTAGCCTGGATCCTGAGTTTTGCAAGATCATTCACTGTTGGTTTTACAAACAGAAAACGATTGTTGTGGGGTAGAAATCAGACAGAACATAGCATAGGACATATTACTGCRCTTAGATATTTTCCGTGGATGATAAAGAGAGGTAATGGATTGTGACTGGCATGTCTGTGACCTTCTAAAAGCTTGCAAGTAGCTTTTAAGACCAAGGGAACATTCTTCTCTGCACAGTATCATAGAAAAAACTTCATTTTGTTAACTAGCTTTCCATTCATTAAAACTAAAAGAAAGAAAAACTAGTAGATAAGGGGGAAAAAATTCAGTGATTTAACTACAAGGTCTCATTGAAACTTTTGCACGCATGATCTATCACTGTTTGCTTTGTATACAACATGGATTTTTTTGCAATGGGTCAAATTGATCAGGAAAAAAGGAAAGATTACACAAGATAATATTTGTTGCCAGAATGCCTCAGATTCTGGTTGGACCTTTGAATTTTGATTTTTTTTTTTCCCTTGCAGAGGAGTCAAAGAAAATTAAGGTGCTTAACAGCTTAATGTTATAGAGTGGTAGCAAGGGAGAAGAGAGCATATGTTCACTTATTTATAACAATATTGCGAAGTGTTCAACATATTTAAATCAGTGAGGCACGCATTCACCATATAATTTAATTAGCACTTATAGTAGATACCATAAATGTTTCTAATGCACACTTTCTACATGCAATTATAAATATCATGCTTATTTATAACAGCAAACTGACCAGAAGATGGCCCCATAGTGAATACAATACAACTTAAAATTCACTCAAGGGAATAGGCTGATGTCAAAAAGTGCAAGCTCTATTTATCAATCCTGAAAAGTACATTAGGTGGGTCTCTATGAAGGGGTAAAGTATTTATCATTGTAGTGCTCCAAATTATTTTAAAATTCATTATGAAGTAGACTGAGCAGATACATAGATAATCACCAATCTACTTTATTTCCTTAAACTTTAAAACCAGAATAACTAATGCAAATGAAAAGCCAACCTTACTCCCATGTTGTGTTGTTCAAAATTTGGTTTTCCCCAGGAAAAGAAAACTCAGTTTTAGGGGCCCAGTGGTCACTGATGAAACCCATGAAAAAACTCCTGATAAATTCCCTGGATTTTGCTTCGTGCCCTCCTCTGGGCTGTCCTCAGAACAGCAGAGTCACAAACTTGTGCCTCCATTTCCACTACAATTGACTGGAAAGAATCAAAAACCATTTCACAGCATTTATGAATGTGCTTCTTCCTTTACAACTACTATCCTGGGAAGCAGACTGTACATCTGCTATCACCAGTGAAAATAAATAGATGCTCTTTCCTAGCTGGAATGGCACATGCCACTATTCTTCAAGCTTTGTGCATGTGCAGGACCACTTTTTTTTTGTGTCAATCATTAGCACTGCCTAGGAAACAATAGTGCTATGTGAATGTGCTGCTATCTGGAAATAGGAGACATAATAATCTATGAAACGCAGTAGCTTTATACTTCAAGTAGGTGAAACTGCTGACTACAACAACAGTCTTATTTTCAAAAAGTAGAGGATTTAAAAAAAGAAATATTTGAGCAAAACAATTTAATTTGACTGGAATCAATTATGGCACACTTTACACCACAACTYCATAAAGCCCTTTCTTACACATGTACAGGAAAAAATGGTGAATGAGAAGGGTTCTGACTGAAGGCATGGCACAATAAGATCTGATACAGCTTCATAATATCACTTGAAATTAAATCACCACTTAAGGATATGATCTGGCTTATTTGGAATATTAAGTGATGTACATCACTGTACCGCATTATAGATCCCATCTATGATGTGATATCAAACACATGCTACTCAATTATAACTTCTGCTCATGGCCTCATTTCTGGATGTTTTACTGAGGTTTCATGTCACCACAGGAATATTAGCCACCATGCCACCACAGCCTTTATCCCATCATGTCTACTGTCAGAGTGGGTGGGAGCAAAAGCCACTCCCATAGGTCACCAGATATTACAATGTTTCTGAGATATTTGGAAAGAAAAAGAAACAAATAGAATGGCTTGTTAAGCAGTGCCAGTGCTCAGGGGAAAGAGGAATGAAGAATGGTGGTGGCTCTCAGCAAATGGTGGCCGCATCTGCGAGAACAGACAGAGCAGGGAGGAGGAGAGGGTTAATCTGGAGAAGTTTGAAAGCAACAAAAAGATGACTTCTTGCAATTGATGAAAGCCAATGGAAAGATGAATTTACATCCATCATATCATTTCTGTTTAACAGATATGTTTTGCACGGACTGAATGGGTACCAGTGTCCTTTGGAAGCCATAAACCATGACAGGTAAGTTAAGACAGGCTTGCACCAGAGATACAGACATGATGGCAATAGAGACAACATAGTTTTGGGAGACGTTGATGGATAGCAATATAATTTGGAATGGGTCAAGTCGGTGTAGAGGGAGATACTTGTTTTCATAGAGGACCAATTTCTCATTGGATGCTGACAGTCAATGTAAGGTTCACATGTTACCCTTAATGATACTTGAGGGTGGTGTTTTGAAAAGAGTTACTCTAAGATGATAATTATGATTTGTCCTTCTCACACACACACACATCTTAACCAAGCTACATAAGATCAGAAGATCTGAACAGCCCAATTCATCAACATTGGGAAAAGGCAAGGCAATATTTTAGCTAAGTCTAGGGGAAAAAAGCACTAAAACCTCCACAAACTGTTCACTCCTCAATTCTATATGCTCCACAGGGTAGCTGTGTACCTCCATTGAAGCCACTGGCCATTTGACAATTAGAGACAAAGGATTTCTCAAAGACTCTTATTCTAACTCCATCCCCAGCTTTTAAATATTGAAGCAGAGGTAATCAAGATTAATAGAATGTAGAGTTTCTACAATTAAGATATACTCTAGACAGGCAATAACATAATGTTTATTCAAACAAGAAAGAACAGTGCATCAATAATTATGACTTGAACCATTCATTTTAATTCAAAATCAGATAATGTTAAATATGCTGTACTCACTGCTGGGCATGAGGAATACCCTGCTGTCTAGACAAAAATTCTTCCTGAAGGAGGACTGTGATTCACCCTGGAGCTTTTGATCAACACATCCGAAGTGTAAACAAATGTTTCCTGAAGTAGAAAATTCTTATCACTTGTCACAACATAATTGCAGCTCTTCAGATTTCAGATGACAACAGTACCTGCCTTGAAATTTCCTAAGTCCCGATCCCACACTGCTGTATTCCACAGCTGGTACCGTAGAGTCTAGCAACTGGCACCGCAATTACCAAAAACACTCCATTGCCACCAAATAGCTCAGACCTAATCACCACAGCTGCCCATACCCTGTCATAGCAGAGAAAAATGTAATTTTTTGCTCCATGGGTTACCACAGAAGGATGACCTTAAAGAAGCAGATGAGGAGTGGTGATTCCTACAGCAGACCTTTGGAGTGCAGGGGGTGGTGCGTTGGACCTGAATAATTCTGAGAGGAAAATCCAAATTACAAACTACTAAGTTACCAGCTCCACTCCATACTTCTACGGCTTTCCTGAGTGAAAGACTGAAGAGTAGAGTGTCAGGAAACAACCATATTCTAGTGCAGAAGGTTACAAGCATCTTGAAGGAATATAATCTGAAATCCACCACATGAATTTTGAGGAACAGAAATCCTTTTGCATAGTTACTGTAGGCTTCAGCAGTCAAAACTTTCCCATAGCCAGTTGCTGTCAGTCTGGATACCAGACCTTCTGGAGGAATGGACCATTGCTAGAAGCCTCACAATCTATTTGGAGTGAAAAGTCAGATTACAATTCCCCTTTGAAATGAATTTTAGAAGAAGCAGCCTTAAATAGTAAGCAGGCAGAAACTGTTAATTTTCTTAAAATGAAGAATCGTTCAGAAGTCCCCATTATGCTACGCCGTATTTATAAGATAAGGAATATGCTAGCATAAAAGGACTAAAAGAATCATATGGGTAAAATTATAGAATTTCAGATTGCCAAACTACCAGATTAAAATCATCTTGCTGTAGTTGACTTTGAATGTTTTTTCAGCCTCCTGCCCCCCGCAACTCAAGAGAGGAAGCCTGACTTCCATATATTTAACTGATAATACTCCAAACCATTTTCCCTGGTACTAAAGAAAAATCACATATCTTTAGAAGCTTGAAAGGGAGTTTTGAAGAGGAAAGATGAAGACACAGAATGAAAAGACATTTGAAAGATGAAATTACCATTTAAAGATGTCAAAAAGTGAATATATGTAAAGTAAGTTTCTCAATTTCTTTATGAAGCAGTCAATAAGATCAGGTGCACGTTTTCCTCCCTTGATTCTTTGAAATATGGATTTTTTTTTTCCCCCTGTGATACAAGTGTTAATTTGGAGGTTCATTTAAAATTCATAAACCTGAAAATGGTAATATTTTCAGTTTGTATACTCACACAAAGAATAAGTTATTTCTTGAGCAGTTCAGGCAGTCGCAGACTTTATTCACTAGATGCAGCTAGTGTTTTTATTAGTTCATTCACATATCAATACTTGTAGACCACACTTATTCCATCACTTATTCCATCACCTATAGTCATCACTCGACTTTTTGTGTTTACGTTTTCCTCCCAATACTAGGTGGCAATGATGGTTTTGTGCCTTTTATTAGCACTTCTTGAAATATATTTGCTCTCATACATTTGTTCTTCAAATGAAGAGATTTGAACAGGATTTAAACAGAGATTAGGCTTATATATAACTAACAAGACCCAGTCAATGCTAAGGTCTGAATGTGGGTAAATACTCAGGGCTTGACCCCACCAGACTGTTATCCTACATTTGATGACTGCTATCTTGCTTCTCTGAAGCATCTTAGCTACATCTGACAATCCAGCCTGCATACCCAGTTGCAATGCAGTCAGTTTGGTCAAGGAGCCTGAATTTCAAGAAATACTCCACACTGCCTTGGGCATGCAGTACCTGAACTGTGGGTAAGGGAGCCCTGTGAGACCCTCCACAGTCCTGGTCTTCTAGTGAGCACTCTGGCAGCATCCTGACCGCAGCCTGTAACAAGACCTTGGTGCATACCCTATTCCTGCAGGCCATGGTTTCTTCCAGACAGAAACTAATTTGGGGACAGAAACGCTGTGCGTGCAATATGCCCTGCTCCTTATCCAACTTTACCTAACCCAGAGTGGGCAAAGCCATAGGGCAGAGTTAAAGTTGCAAATAGATTTGAAGTGACAAGCTTATTGCCAAAACAGCTGCAATACCAGGTGGGAGTTTCAAAAGCTCTAGGTTAGAAGAACAGAGCCTGCTGAAATTTTCTTAAGGAATTTCATATATATATTAAAAAAAAACCAAACCACCAAACAAACAAAAAAACCCCATAAGCTAACTTTGAATTGGCTTCCTCTGTGACTTGTGGCCATCCAGCCACACTACTATAGAGCAATGTTTGGTCTAGCATGCCTTGTTATTCAGCAGACAAGCACTGATCACAACTTGTCCTTGCGCATCTAAGACATCTCTCAATATCTACCTGACTTTCTAATACTAGGAGAGTCTTGAGTTTTACCAAGATAAGTCTGTACAGAAATACCATTTCTCACCAACACATTCTCCAGCCGTACAAGAGGGGTAGGTGTACAGGGACAGGTCAGGAGCAGGCCTTGTGTAAACTATCTTGCCTTAGCAAAATCTATTTTTTAATTTTATTTTTATTTTTTGCAAGAGCCAGCTGAATCAAGTTGGTATGGCATTCAGGTGGGTTGCTGCAACTCTCATCTTGCTGGCTCCACAAAGCAATCTCGAGAACCTCTGGACTATTTAATGTCCATTTCTTCCTGTTATGTGCTCCCCAGTCTCTGATGTGTGCCTGGTAGTGGTAAAAATGTGTAACACCAACAGATGACTCCAGCTGAAGAAGGACTTCAGCATCAAAAGAAGCTCCACCCCCAGAGACTATTTAATTCCTACTCCACCTACTTAATTCCTGCCTCATTCATAGAGTTGCCTTCCTTTGTCCCCAAAAGCCCTTTATGAAATTACATCTTGGTAGGATTTTCTTCCACAAAAGCAATGGAGAGTTTCTCTGCCAGACATCAGCATAGCTTTCTTTAAGACCTTCACTTTTCAAACCAATGCTTATGCAAGCATTCACAAAAACTACAGAAATCAGAACGGGGTTACTGATAGAGTTTCAAAAGAGGTCACTCAACCATACCTAAGTAACTTTTTAAATTAAGTATTGAACAGTGGGTAGATTACAAGAAGATGGCAGAGCAGATAGAGGATAGCATTAGAGATGCAAAGAGAAACTTTGAAAATAGAAGTTGAAAGCCATGCTAAATACAACATTTTTTCAATACTACAAATTAAGAGATCAGGGAAGGGGAAAATGAGAACATTACGGGCCAGAATAACAAACTGAATCACTTAGGATGGCAAAATGCCTGAACTATTACATTATTGCATTCTCAATACATTTGCAAAAGGGAATGATAAAAAGTGGTCTTTGACCTAGCAGCGATCTATAGTTACATAAGGCTACAAATAGCAAGATGAGAATTTACTGCGAAAAACTCACAATTAAATGTGTGCCAGAAACCTAACACGTGCTACCTGCCTCTGATCAGAGGCAGCAATAAAGTCCTTGCGTTTTGTGTATTATTACTCCTTGTTCAGCTGTATTTCTGTTAGTCTCTGATGTAAGGAGACACATACATTGTGCTATGTCAGGTCATGTCAAGTCCCATCAAGTCATATGATGTAACACAGGCTGATGTAACCTGACATGGTGCATATTAGTGGCAATGGAAAAAGCCTAAATGCCAAGCCATTTTCAATAAATACACTCCATGTGCTGGTGCACAGCAAGACCCAGATGGGGCTTTATCCTGCAGCTCTGCAAAAATACCAGTCACAGAAAGCTGTGGAGGTTCAGAGAGACGGAAAAAAAATTTCATAAAACACATTCTGCAGAAGCAGGCATCTATTGGCATTTGTGTCCAGAGCTATTAAGCGTGATGTAGAGACCCTATGAATTAAGAAAATTTAATTTATGAATGAATTCGTTTCCAAGACTGTTAAAATAATCCCATGCAGCTCTGCAATAAATGCGGCAATGGAAACAGCTGATCAGCTGTATTTAAGCTCAAGATGAACTTTCTCTTCTCCCCCATCCCTGTTTCTGTTACCCATTGCTGTTGCTCCATTAGCACCATGGGTTTCTTTGGGTACATCCTAGTGACAATCTGCAGAGATATAGACTGTGTTTGGGTATGACCTTTCAACTTCGTCTACCCATGTGCAGCCTACCCAAAATCTAGCCTGAGGAACTGAACTGATTCAGTCTCTTTCTGCATTTACATTTCTGAGAGGTGCCTTCTTATTGTTACATGACAGCATCAGGTTCAGATGGAAAGAACAGTACCTAGAAGTGAAAAGTATGCCAGGGGAGGAAGATAGCTCAACAGAATATGAACCTGAAAAGCATCTGGGTTCACTGGCCCTGTCAGTGCGTGTAAGGCAATTACAGTAACATTGATGTTCTTTTCATCATGCAAAAAACTCCAACACACGCAACTCAATTGTCAAATCTTGGAAAAGACTTCCCCCATTCCTCATTTGAACGGTTTGATAACAGGCTCGGCTATGTCCCATTGCTTTCAATTGTGTCCTCAGTGTCTTATGGAGACATACAGCTGTACAGGGACAGGTGAGAAGTGCTCCATCATGCCTGTCCTTGGCTCAACCACTGCCTCCTTTGGGAAACAGGGTGGCAATTAGGAGCCCTACAGACAGCACATTTGTAACAGCAGAAGGTAATTCTCTGAGGACTAGTACAGGCCCTCTGTAATTCTAAGAGACTCACCCTGCCTCAGTTTTTGAATATCTACATAAGGCATAGCCCCTACGCAGTTTGCCTACGCAGTATTTATACATGAGAACTCTTTGCCATTTGGGCGTTTACGTTGACTTAGAGGTGCAGTGAAGAAACAAAGAGATCAAAGCTCATCAAACTGAGTGCTTGCATAACGTTGTGGGATTGGACCATGCATCGCTTGGAGAATCACAAACAGGTGGAAAGCCTTGGCAGGTACAAGACTTCAGTCCTTTCAAAGACTGTTAGCAACTTTTCAAAGAGAAAAGGATAACTAAAATACACTGCACAGAGCCTTCCTTCTCATCCATATTAAAAGCTGCCCCACAGGTCTTCACCACATGGATATTTTTTTTATAGAGCATTCAAAGAGAAGAATAATACTTTTGTCCTCAACTTTGCCATGAACAAAATTCAACTACTTCAATAATGCTTTAAATATTTAAGTAGTATTGCTAAGGAAAATTTTATTGAGGGTAAGCATCTGCTCCTTACAGCAAGTTGCTCACTGCTTAAGCAAACACCTTTCCCAGCCACTTTTCAAGAACCAGTTCGAAAGGGCCAAAGGTGAATTTTGGCATCAACGATGATTTATTCGTGCAAAACAGTTTAAATGCAAGCAATACATTCCTGTCACCCAGACAGCTGACAAAATGTCAGTCGCCTTTATCAATTGTTTCAGTACCTCCTGTCAGCTGCCATCAATCTTTGAAATAAACGCTATAAATAAAACTGCATAGGCAAATGGCTGCCAAATAAACCACGGGTTTAGCACATTTCACCTATTATGCAATTTGGTGCCAATGGTTATTTTGATCAGAAGCCTAAATTCAAAGTGAATAGAGAGCTTCAGCCAGAGAGGAGGCAAGGCACATCATGATACATATACTTTTTTTTAATATGCCCAGCAGGAAAGCATCCCTTGACCACCTCAGTCTCACCATCAGGTGGACTGGCCACAGCGGCATGCTCCTGAAACCTGCCCTGTGCCCGTGCACCAGAGCAAAACTTCACTCTTGTCTTGGGCAGAACAGAGGGAGAGGTGAACCTGAATTAGAAACATGGAGAGTGGCACAGGTGAAGAAGACGGGGGCAGCTCGGCTGGGTCTGCAGGACCACAAAGGTCAGATGTGATGGGGGAAGCCACCGGGCTCCAGGCAGTGCCCAGGTGATGCCCTCACCCCACTTGCAGACCCCCAAAGCACACCCCCCAGCTGCTCAGACCTCCACCTCAGACCTCCTGCACTACCCAGGAGTTCCCACCACACTGAGAAGACCTGCTCCAAGCTCTCCCTTATACAACCACCCCAGGGGCGGGGCCAAGGGTGGGGGACCGCCCCTTAAAGGTGCAGGGGCCATTTCCCACTTGCCCAGCCAGCCTCATTTGCTCATTGGAGGGGCGAGGGAGAACAGTGCTCCACATGTGGCAGAAGGTCAAGATGGGGATTAATAGTGGGGGAAAAAAATTATAAAGGTGCCTTTTCGAAGTTTCTTATTTTTTAAACCTCTAGGAAAGGTGATTTAAGAAAAAGGTGAGGCCATTGTTCTCAAGAACATAAGTAAGGAGATGAAGATGAGTTTATAGTACAATACAATACATCTGATAGAAGCATTTTATAACTATACACTCATATACATCAGCAGCCATCAGGTGCTCCTTTCCTAATTCTTTATAGACAAGTCTTTCACAGAAAAAAAAATCCACCTGTTTTCTTCCTGCCTCATCTGCCATCTTTCCACTGTCATGTAGTCAGCACAAGGGGACCCAAAAAATAAATGGTGGGATAGCACCTTTCCAAAACCAGGTGAATGTTATAATGGCTAAGGTACAGAGGTAGATTGCAAACCCGCCTGCAGAAAGCAAATACTGAGTGTAGATTGCAACCCTTTTCCTCATTTCAAGCCCCATGCATATTTAGTTTCCACCTTGCAAGGTAGTATCTAGTTATTGGCTGAATTGCCAATTGTCTTTAAATCCTTACAGATGTCATTGCACAGCTCCCAACCTAAATAATAAAAATATCCTGCGGAGTATGACAAGGATCTATTGTTATTGAGGGGATTGATGTAGCAGTGCAGAAACCCTATGGTAAAACAGTCTTAATATCCAACTTAATGTTATAAGGACTACCAAACCATACTGATTTCAGAGGCTTCCCCCTACTCTTCGTCTTTTCAGGCTGTGGCTGTAACACTTTGGGAGCTGTTTAAATGTCAATGGCCCCAGATTTCAAAGTGGCACTGCACAATTGTCCAGCTGCAGCTGGAGGCTGCAAGAAGCAAAAGGAACAATATTTTTCCATGGGATGATTAGCTCTTGGATGTTAGGAAGGATGAATAATACTCAGCGCTCACATCTTAACCCCAGCAGGGTTAAGTACATTATGGTCCTTGAGTGTCTCAGAATAGAAGTCCACAAAACACTCTGAAGGTGACTGCACCTACAGGCAGGAGAGGGAGAGTTTGAAGGCTAGTCACTGAATGAGGCTTTTATTTCTTGTGAATACAGGTGAAATCAAGACCAAGAGTGAGTGTGATAGAAATCAGGAAACAGCATGCATTTAAACTGGTCTGGAAACATTTTCCAATGTCCAGATCTGGGTATATTGCGTACTTTTTCCATACACTGGGTGGGAAACTGAGCACCAAGTGCAGGAGATGACTGCGTTCCAGTAAGTCCCTAAAAAACAGGGATAGCAGGTCTGCACTGTGCACTGTGGAGCACACCTGCCTTTTGGTTCAGTCACAGCCAAAGAACAACAATTCTTGTGAGTCCTGTGGCTCTGCTCAAGGATGAGATAAAGAAAAATGTGGCACAACCATAAACGGAAGGGCAGTAAGTATGACGCCAAAGATGTGTAGCATGGCTCCATCATACAATGGTAGTTGCATTTTGAGCTAGGAGGAGGATCAGCACAGCACTGGGTTTGGTTCAGAGTTGGAGAGATGTGGAAGATAACCTCTGCAGAGCCAGGGAGCTTTCCAGAAGCATAGATTATGCAGCAGATGTCTAAGCTCAAACATGTCCAGGAAAGGGTGTAGTCCCTAAAGGGGTTACAACTGCTCTTAGGCATTATACCTCCTGTGCTCTCTGGACATAACCAATCTGGTCCTTTTGGCAGTTTCCAACCTCCATGAAACCCAGCATCTACTCCAAAGACTGAAATATTCAAACATGATTCACAGAGCTTTTTATGGCAAGCCCACTTCCATCCTGTGCTTGGCGCAGCTGGTGGGACTAACCCAGGAGGGCTTGGAAAGCGCACCATGCCACAGAAACACTTACCCATGACTCCTTAACTCACACAGACACACTTCTGGTGCATCTATCTGACTGTCATATGCAGCAGAATATGACATATCCATTAGGCAGAACTGGCACCATGTTCTTGCTGGAGCTGTTTGGCTTGCTTTCACAGCATCATTTTGGCAGGATTCCTTTGGCCCATCTAAGTGCAGATTTGGAGAGGAGACACTTACAACGTGTGTCTGCTGGTCCAGGAAAAAGCCAAATTCCCTTTTCCATGGATGAGTTCTCTGATTATTATTATTATTTCTATCTATTGCCTGTAAAAATCAGAGTGAAATCCTGGTCCCATGGAAACCAATGGCAAAACTCTACTGATATCACCATGGCCAAGGTTCCCCCTCTGGTTTTCCAGATGTTTTGTACTCCAAACTTGCCAACTTCATTCCCTCAGACTTTAGAGGCATTACCTACATAATAGAGTGAGACTTGCCATATTGCATTTGACAGAGATTTCCCCCAGTGTCCTGATCATGAATCATCATTCAGTATCCTAGTATCCATTTGCTAATAGCAAATGAAGTTGCCTGACATAGATTGCATATTATACCACATTATTTATGTCAGGTCAAAATTTGCTGCGGGAATTGCTAATCGGAAGCCCAGCCACTGGCTGTTTTTTCCTCTAGGCAGACTGGCAGGCAACATAAAATTGAAAAGGGGACCGTCTCACCTATCCATACTTGGTATGATCCTTCTTCCGTTTAAAAAACTTCTCCCGCTTGCTGGCTCCTTGCATTCCCTCCTACAGCACATTGCCACCATACAGTCCCAATGCAACTTGTTTCTGTGTTTTGGGAGCACGGAGTGATAAAAGCATTTGGCAGCAAGGGTGCCACAGCCTCTCATGAGTCCTACAAGAATAGCAATCAGCCAAGTCCRGAGCTCCAAGCCAGAGAGGAAGCCAGGTGTTTTGCACATCTGGCACTTGCAGCTGCCAGAACAGCAGGAGGGAGAACAGGGGTTTCCAGATGTGCAACTCAAAGCCAATCGCAATGATTTTCCTAAATGTGTAAGAACAGACTTCTCCCTTTAGAACAGGGTCACGGTTCAGATACCATCAAGCTGGGTGTACAATCTGTCTCTTGTCCAAAGATTGACTGGTGTACCACATTAGCACTTCCTTTTTATGAACATATGGATTACCAGTGAGATTCGGGAATACCCCAGAAAGAAAAATGAAGCTTCTGATACCAAACGTTATTCAAACCTCATTCTTAACCTCCATCAGGACCGTCAAAATGAACTCTTTCCGGTTATGAACAATGGGTTTATATGCTGAATGCCAGAGAGAATTAAAATAGTTTACCTACTCATGCTGCCTGGAAGGTATATAATTCCTTCATATGCTTTTAACAGAAGGGGATAACTAAAAGTTTTGAGCTGACAAATATTTTTTATGATTGGAGTTTTCATTATTAAAAGGAAAATGGTTAAGAAATAATCTTTGTAATTTTTTTTTTTTGCCATAATACAGTCTCTCTCCCCATGCTGGTAATTGAATTCCATAAAATTAAGGACTTAATCCAATAACTAAACAAATCCTTGTATATTTAACAGACAAGCTATATTCTTCACTTATTAAGTGTACAATTAAAAATACATAAAATTTTAATTCTTATTACATTTAATTGGTAAGGTCAATGCCAATTATAGTATAGGAGCACTTTTACTCCAATTTAAAATTTTATCTCCTACATTAGTTTTCATTAAGGTGTTAAATGAAAAGAAATCATTATTAAAGAATAAAAGAAATTGTCAGCAAACCAAGCAGGCAGTGTCTGTTAGTATTGTTAAATGCACTTCAGGGAAATTGTTCCCATGGACTCAGCTGTTGTAGCAATTATCAGGGGGTGGGGAAAAAGGGGTCTGGAAAATTCCACACAACGCTTAATATATATCTGTTGGACCTAATATCTGATTTAATATGAAAGACAAAAAAATAACATTAACAACAAGACAAAATCTATTCTCACCTTCCGGACAGCATAATTGGTGATCTTAAAGGAAAGGGAAAATATGTACCTGACATGGAGAAAGTTATAGAATATGACAGCTTTAATCTGTTATTTTATTTCTTCTAGAAATGTTTCATTTGCACTTTTAAATAAAAATATTAATGGTTTTGCTCAGAGACTAGGGCCAGAGGAAAGTTAACATGCAGCAGTAGAGTGTCTTGGACCATGCCTGAGACAGAAACAAGGCAATAACAACTTGAAATTGTTCCAGCCAGACACGATGCTGCATTCCAAGATCAAGAAACTGTGTGCACATCATTAAATATGCATATTAGTTAGTTAAATGAAGGTTGGGAATAAGACCTAGAGCCAGACAGGACCTGTGGAGCCAGGGCTTAGGCAGATGTCACTGCATTGATTATACTTTGGCAATATGTCAAGCTCTATTAAAAATTAAATTAAATTAAAGAAAGCTCAACACGTTGCCCAAGTATAATAGCCATGGTGACACCTGTCCAAATGTGCATGTGCCTGAAGCCACAGTGCCCAAAGTGCTCCTGGTATGTCACTGGGGACGGCGTGTTAATTCTAAGATGAATTACACTGGCGGGCAGGTAGGGCATATGTGACAGACTGTGTGCAGCAGGCAGAGAAGAGCGTATCYGATCTGAATTTCCAGCCCTCATAGTTAACCACTTCTCTGCTCAGATAAATACTGGGAGCTGCACTCCAGCCATCACCATAAGCAGGGTAGGGACACAAGCTACCTGAAAGACCTAATCTGTCTCTTCCTCCCTTCCGTCCCAGAATCATCCAAATTACCAAATTCTAAGTATGGTACAAGGCAAACTTGGCCAACATGGTAGGATTTAAGGGTCTAAGAATGGGTGGGCTGAAATAATGTTGAGATTTAAGTTTACTCTGACTAATTTTACTCTTACACCTTAAATGGCAAAGGCACCTAAAGCTGGCAATATCTGCCCCCCCTTATCTTAGACATACACAGAAATTAATGTAGTACTGATGCTGCTGCACTTACTTACCTATAATTTAATTTCTAATACTAAATGTATACATTTTAAATACATAGCAGTCCTAGGAATATTTTCCTACAGTAGCAAGGAATTTCTTAAAAAGCTGCCGCTCTTTTCATTCCCTGGTTAGAGACAGTGGGAACAGCTCCTGTGAAGCTGTCATGTCTCTAATGACAACCTGAAGACTTATATGAAATGTATTGTGTTAACTGTGCATATATTTCTGTGCAGAACAAAGCTTGCCAGCATAACTGCCCTTATTAAAAAAGAATTGAATACAAAATGGAAGAGCCATTACAGCTGCCTCTGTTAGGGAATGCTGCTACAAATTAAGGAAAAAAAAAAACCCGAATCACCCATGTCACTTCTAGACAGTAGCACATGGGAATGCTCAAGTCGGCAGAAAGTAAGGCAGTACATTATGTCTAATGGAGAAGAAAAAGATAGTGAAGCTGCACAGCATTTCCAGGGGAAACAGAAATGATAGGAAAGAGGAGGAGTCATATGATAGAGACAGAAAAGCAGGGGAAAGTTCAGGCTGGAAAGGAAGAAAAAAGTGAAAGGTGATGGGAACATGAGATCAGGGCAGATACAGAGATTAAGCAAAGTGAAATAATAATACTAATTATTAAAAAAATATATCTAAGTATGACGTTACATATACCTAAAACTAGTGCTTTCCAAAAAGATCTTCTTCACGCAAATACTTTTTGCAATTGTCATAGAGTATTGGGAAGTTGGACATAAAAGTCTTCAAGACCACACTAAAGCTCCCATTAAGAATGCCACCACAGTTTTGCGACGAGCATCATCTCATGGTATCCTTACTGTCTCCAAATTCTTGGTGTGGRCACAATGAAGTAAGCTCTGATGACATGCTAGAGTGCAGCGTTGCATTGTGTAAGGTTTTCGGTAGGGTCTGTGTGCCCCACTCTGGGCTCTGGGTCAGTTTTGGACTCAGAGCTGCTCTCTGAGCACGAAGCACTGGAGATGAGCTAAGAGTACTGGAAGAAGGAGGGTCATCTCATCTTACGACTGCTGTCAGTGTAGGCAGATAAAGCAATTTACAGATGGGATATACCCCAGACGTTGTGTAATTTTTCCTTACTGGAAGATCTCGAACATCTGAAATTACTTGGAAGAAGTATGACACAGGGAGCAGAAGAGGACGCCAACATAAGAAAAAATAGGAAAGTTTAAATAAGCCAAATGTGGCATTCATTTGGAGTGAAAGTTAGTGACGCAGAGGACTGAATCAAAGCTTTGACTTATTTACATTATGTGTTTGCAACGTTTTGCAATATTTGGGATTTGGGATGACCCTCTCCTTAAAGTCAATTCCATTTCACCAAAGCCCTACTGGCTGCAGATTTGTCAATGAGAGAGGACATGCCATATCAGCCTGACAGCCAGGTCACATCCTACAAATATCCCCTGATAATCTCCCTCTTTGTGCAGAGCAGCAGACGTTGATGTGGCAGGACAGCAAAATTTGCACTACTGCTGCATAAGCTGTATTTGGCCAGACAAAAACTTTTGGTCTTTGAGACTACCAACTTGACATCTTCATGGATATTAAATGCCATGAAAAACAGAAATAAAAGTACTTCTGTGTCCTCCCTTCTCCCCAGCCTGTATCAATGGAAAGATACCTTTGTTTCGGTATCATGGATCTCTATGAATTGTTTAAGCCAGGACTTTCCTCTCCTGGCTTTTGATTTATGAAGCACTGAACACACAAGCTCTACGAACTCATCCTGGGTTTTTGCCAAAAGAATTTAAGAACCCCTACCAATTATTGCTCATCCAATTGCTCAAGTATTTATCATGACAACTTCTCCCCAGTCCACGCCTGGACTTTCATGCACAGACATAGGAACAGGATTTCCCCTTCTAAGTTTTAGCTCTGAAAATTTTTTTTTTAAAATGAGGTTAGGTTTGGAACATGACAAGCTTGCCACAGGGGCTGCATTTGAATACTGTCTAATGCTACCTACAGTGTCAGCAGA
This sequence comes from Phoebastria nigripes, assembly GCA_035582835.1. Lineage (NCBI taxonomy): Eukaryota > Metazoa > Chordata > Aves > Procellariiformes > Diomedeidae > Phoebastria > Phoebastria nigripes. The sequence continues at coordinate 216,595 of JAYKAV010001787.1, forward strand.
TAAAAATAAGGCCTGCTATTTGTATTTCACCTACCCTACAAAGAGGTTATGACCTATTCAATATCAAAGACAGGGCATGATGAATTGTTCAGCACAAAGAAACATGGCTGTTTCTATCCTAGTTGTATCTAACCTTGTATATTAGAGAACAGTCACTGAGTAAATTAGCTTAAATAAACAGAACTTGTATTTTTGCAAAGCCAATATGCAGTTTGTGCAAGTTTTATAGCCGCAACCCCACAGGATGAGTAGGGTATCTGTTGGGAAATTATACTTTTGTCTACCTATGTAGTATCTCTTGTGACACAGCCTTTTGAATAGTGCACTGTCACGGGTACATTGCTACAGTACTGCCTTTATAACTGTTACACAAATATATAAATAATGCAAATGGTACAGAGTTTTTTGAGAAATCCCTCAAATTATTTCACTAAAAATTCTCACTTTTCCCCATTTGTATGTGATTGTGTTCATCTTGTAACAGGCACATGTAAGAGGAAGAATTATAAATTGATAACCAGAGCATCACAAAGCCAAGAAGTCTCCAAATTTACTGATGTCAAGTCTTTATTATCCTTTGTATGAGGTTACATTTAAGCTAACAAACCATGTTGAAATAATTCTTCCTACCAGCAAGCAAACCTATAGGGGCTGAGCTGTACACTACAGACTACGGAGAAAAGTTTGTCTTTGAAAACGGTCAAGATAACTCTTAGGACTTTCAGTTGCATTTTCCCCTTTGTTGAGTTACTTTTCCCCCAGGATCTAGTGGTGACTTGACCGAAAAGTTGAAAAGCAAATGAATAGAAGGTAGCTTATGCTTACTGGGCTAATAAACTCCTAGCAGGTAGGTAGCAGGTGCAAGTGCTCCCAGTTTGCTTTCTTGCTTTATAAAAAGGCTTGCTCAGAGCAGCTTCCTCCACCCCAAGTGAGAGCTTGCTCCTTCTGTTTCATTAGCAAGAGAGCTATTAGTCCACCACTAACTGATCCTATACTCAATGTAAGACTTAAAATTTACTAAAAAGAATGCCTCATCTGTATAACTTAAATAGGGACAGGGAAGATAAAGTGCCTCAATATACTGAATTCTTTATTCTGCTCTGGATCTTCAATACTGCAAAGTGCTTCAGAGCAATCCGGCTCTCAGAACAGTTAACTTACTGCTCTGGTATTAAAAGTTAAAATATAGAGGGTGCAGATGACAATGCATAAGAAAACAAAATCTATAACTGGATGCCAATCTCGAATCTTTGTCTGGCAAAATGAATTTAGATGGTAGAGGACTGAAAAGGTACCATATAAAATATGCCAGTAGGCATTTTACTGCTTGAATCTTAATGGGTTTCTTTTTTGCATTTATGCAAGTTCTTCAAAGATTTATTCTCTCAATTACCAATCAAAAGAACTCATAAAGGTAAAGTCGGTGGACCATGAAGGATTAGAGCTGTCTGCTAAGAAAGATGCACACTTGGCAGGCCCTGTGCATTAAACAACCCTTGGCCCAAATGATGGCTGACAAACTAAGTTGTTTATCATGAACCATTTTGATTAAAAAAAAAAAGAAAAAGAAATAACAATCCTCCCACATACACCCCACCCCACTGCCCCCAACAAACCCCCATATAGTCCAGATTTTAGTTAAGACTTAGCCTGTAAAGACTGATTCTTAATTCCTGTTTATGGGAACTCAGGAATTCAAGCCAATGAAAACTGAAAGCGAAAGGCTGACTGGATTTTTCTTCCCCATTTTTCTTTTTAGTAAAAACCTAAAAGATTAGTAATGTTATAGTAGCTTCTCCATAAATTTAGTCTGAGACTTACTTAAATATATATTCAAGCAATGCTTAATATACATATTTAATTTGGGGAAATTTTGTGTGTTTTCTATTAAGAAGTCCTTATTTTCTTTCTTGGGTTTCAACAAAGCAATTGAAGATTCAAGCATAAGAGTACCCCATTTACTTAAGGCTAAGTGGCAACCCTGCTTTATGGGCTACACAACTTGCATGCCTAAATTTAAATGTATTTCATTGGACTGGGGCTTGCCAGGGAAGCAGTCTATATGTTGAGTTATTTTTCTTTTCCTAATGTAAGTCTGCCATTTTCCATGGAGGATGAATTCTTGAAGAACACTCAGAGTCACGGAATGGTTGAGAAATTTCCACCTCTGGAAACCATCTACTCCAACCCCCTACTCAGAGCAAGGCCAGCTAAAGCTCAGGGCTGTCAGGTTTTGAACATCTCCAAGGATGAGACTCCGCAGCCTCTCTAGGCAACGTGCTCCGGTACTTCTTTATAGACTATTTGCTCTTCCAGGCAATGAATACATAATCTAACAAGGACACATCAAAAGCTGGTTGATCGTTACTTGTTCAGCTATTATTTTTAATGGTTGTCTAGGAGTTTCGTGGATACTGATCCGTTGATTATAGTTTGTTATGAATTCCTATATAAAAATTGCAAGTATATGTAAAAGATGGTCCAGTAATAAATACTGTGCATGCTTCTTCCTTCCTTGAATTGCTGCTAATCATGTGTAAACAGCTCTAAGTGCTGCATCCAGTAGAAAATTCAAGGTGAACCAACTGGGCAGGATATTTTCACACTAGGCAGGAATTTAGCTAGGATTCGAATGTTCAAACTCACTCACTTTTGGAAATGCCCGGAAATGTATAAATCCTCAGTACCTTACCTTCTTGTCTCATAAAATACATGACGCCTCCACGAGCCAAAAAAAGGCTCTGGCACTACACAGGGTTTTGAATCCAACAGAAAGTACCACCTCATGGGTTATAAAATTATTTTCTGTCGACATGTCCACAGTGCCAGAAGCAGCACAGCGCAGACTCTTGCGCTACCAACATCTTTGCTAGCACTTTGCTAGCTATCAGTGCAGCTATCCTGCTTTTTGATCAGAGCTAACACCTTGGCATGATGTTGCACCGTGCCATCAGGCCAGCTCAGCAGAGGAAAGCTCCAGCTTGAGTGAGTCACCATGATGGTTCATTGAGCAGTGGAGACTTGCTCATTTACACTGGCATTCCCCCACAGACCACTAATCCCATAAACCCTCTTGCCTCCTTTTCCTGAAAAGTCTGCCTTTGAATTAATCTGTTGGCTTTCTGAAGACATTGCTCTTGGCTTGTTACAAGAGAGTGATAATTAGAGGAATTTTCAGGTCCCTCTTTGTAGTTCTGCCTACATGATCCTGCCCAGATCCACAGATCCTCGGTTCCTCCTTTGCTGTGCCAGGCATAGAGCTGTGATGAATGTGATTCCAACCTCATTTCATACATCCTTCTGACAGATGGCAATATAAACTTTCCTTGGAGATTTTAGTCATAAATCAAGAGGCAGCATGGTATGGTAAAAGTAGCACTGGACAGTGACTTGGGAGACTTGGTTGTCACTTCATTTCCCTATACCTATCTCCCTTTCCKTATTTATTCAGTTCATAAAGTCATCAGGTCACTCCTAACTATGTACTATGCATATCAGCTTTACATACATAAAATAGTCAGACTTAGTATTACTTCAGTAAGAACAATATTTAACACTAAGATAGTAAAAGATGCTGAACTATATAACATCAGGAGCTAAAAAATATGTGAAAAACCACGATTTTATCATAAAGTCCATTCACAGAAATTTTTCTCTTGGTAACTGGTGTCATAATATCCTCCCAGTCTAATGATGGGCTTTACTATGTTGAAAGGATCCATTCCATGTTTATGTCCCTTTTTCCCCCAAAAAGATCTTTAAAGAGCTATTCTGTCAAATTGTGCTAGAGAAGAGCAATGCTTTAACTATTTCATCACATTAAGTCAAATTCTAAAGGAATATAATTTTTTTAAGGTAATGGAGGCTTTTTTCTTTTCCTGGAAAAGAATAGAAAGAAACTAACATAATTTTTTTCACTGTTTTTTCAGCTAGCATTTCCCTGCTCTTTTATGTGGAGCATCGTTACTGATGATATGGCAGGCAACATATTGCTGTATTAACAAGGTCACTCAGTCACAAAATCCCATTAGTGGTGAAAATGACAGAACTGAATTGTGTAGTGACAAATAAGGCAAGTTCTCACCTTGTGTATAGAAGGTCTCAGGTTCAAATTTACACAATGTGGAAGTAGAAGAAAATGCATCCACAACTCACGTCCACTCTGCACGACTCGTACAGAGACATCCTCAGCTTTCTTACTTAGACAAGGAAAATTCAATGAAGTCAGTAGCTTCTTTTGAGCTATACCTATAAAAACCCTATATGTAACCATAAATGCTACAGAATATTGAGCAAAACAACCCTCTTTCAATGTTTGTGTGTGATACCAGTACGGTCACAGATTTTATAGCAGGGAGCACAAGAGATCCATAATTCAATTAAAGCAGGTATTATACAAAAGTATCTATGTCTTTGTTGAAAAACATAAAAATTCTTGTTAGAAAAATATGTTATATTAATCCTTTAGTTTGTTTAAAAAGGTTCTTAAGAAAAATATTTTAATTATAGCTGTCACTCAGCTAAACATTAATATTTACTGGGGTTAAAAAAAAAAAAAAAAAAAATCAAGATTACTGTAAAATATGATCCCCAGCTTGGAAAGCACTTTGTAACTCTCAACTCCTACAGACTCCATGTGAAGTCTGTTTCAGAGACATGGTCCAGCAAGTCCAGAGGGAAGCTCACAACTGAAGAAACCTACCTACCTCTAGGGTTCTCATCTCTCCTATGTCCATGAAGAGAYGAGACTATCTGGTCCAAGACTTACAGAGACTCCAAATTCCTACAGAATTTTCCACCCCAGGATCTCACTGAACTTTAGTTTTAAAGAAATTAAGCTCAATATGGTCCTGTGAGCTCTCCATTTAACATAGAAAGAAACCACGTCCAACGGACATTAAGAGGTGCACTCTGAAACCTTTCTGTTCCCTCTAGATCGTCGGAACTTTAAATGCTCAGCACTTGGTTTTTCTTTCATAAATTATGTTGATTACATGCTTTATTCAGAAGCAGCCCACTGGGAAATCAAAGAGCTCTCTACTTGCCAGAATCACTGCTGCAGGCATCAGCTGCTGCAGGCGTAGCCATGGACAGAAGGGTGCTCATTGGATGTGCTGGACAGTGATATAGGTGCAGGCGTACATTAGATCACATAGTGAGCCTGACATCAGGGCATGAGCCCACTGAACATTGTCTCACCAAGAGGCATCCAGATGAACACTTCAGTCTGTAGTCACCCAGCTACAGCAAAAGCTGCAGAGACTTATGCGTTCCCACTTCTACTTATAGGAGTGGCCAGAATTAGGCCAGAGGAGGAAAGCTGATGTTTGAGGAAGGGCTGGGAATAGAATATAAAACATCTGGCTCCCCTGAACCTTGTTGCCCCATCYGTTTTCGCCTGGCATGCCTGAAGATTCATTACTATGGCCAGTGTTTGCACAGGCTGGACGTGGTTGCAGATACTGTACAAAACCTAGTGAGCCACAGAAAATTCTTTCCTTTTATTAACGCTCTGCTGAAGCTTTTAAGCACCATTATCCATCCCACGCGCAGACTTCGTAGGCACAGCTGGCCTTTCACTGAGAAAGGAAATATTTCCATCTCAAAGACATTTGCTGCTTATGAACTGTCCCAAAAACTTAAGATATTTTTGAGGCACACTCTCATTTCAAGGAAATTTACATAGAAATGTTAACACCCTTGTAAATGAATCAGGCGTTGTGCATCATCTGTAATGAAAGCAGTTCAAAGAGTCTTACTGAGCACCTACGCAACCCAAGGAGGGGTTGATTTTCATTAGGTACCTACTTAATGCTTAGGAAAATGGGGTCATGAACGTGACCTGGCTTTCCAGGCTCTTTATGTTCTTAAATTATTTACACTGAAAAATATTTCAGGTTTAAAGTAGATTTAATGCAGTAGAGATTGAGGTTTTAAAGAACGAGAATGAAGCCCTAATTCTGGTTACATCATTGTGAGTTTTGCCCTTGGCAATTCCATTGCAGAGGAAACCTAAAAACACCCTCACCCACCCCCTGCAAATAGCTTGGTAACTTTCTAAAAGATTTCCCCTCAGAGGTATTTAGATACATAATTCCTATGGACTACAAGATGGTATAGCTGGGCAACTCACACTTCTGAATAGYGGAGTGGGAGAGGCGTTACGCTGATAGTGAGAGTCCCACACAGATGGTCAGACTGCAAATGGAAGTCTTTGTATTACACATTCTCCAGGCTAGAGGCCATTTTTTGTTGTATGCTCGCTACGGTCCCTGGTAATTTATATGTACTTGTCTTGTATTGCACGTAAGGAGTGATTTTCTCCAGGTTCTGGAAGATGCCAGGATCACCCAAATGCAATACCAGCTCCAAGTGGAGACTCAGGACCAGCAGGCACTTGGAGAAACGTCCATTCCCAGGACACACAACGAGGGGGGTTGCTGAGGGCAGCAGTCTCCTGTCTACTCGGATACCTAATACTCTAGAGAAAGGCAACTCAGGACTCCAATGGGAGCCAAAGCAGCTCATCACCTTGTGAAAATCAAAGCGCCTGATTTGATCTGACTGCTCAGAGCAGAGGTCGTGGCTTCCTGCTGCTTCCCTTTTGGCTCAGGACGCATCAGTGATGCACATAACAGAATAAATGTACTGGTAATGGGACTTTGGCAAGTCACTCACAGGGGCAGATTTCCACCTTCCTAAGCAAAATCTGCAAAAGGGGCAGGTATATTTAGTTAAAAAGCATTCCACCTAATTGACACAAAGTATAATAAATCTTCCCCATGTTACAGTTTCAGGCTGCCAAAATTTTGGGGTGAACTTGTTAAGACATAAAGTTGAAGCTAAAGTAGCTCTTGAAAGAAATGTCCAATTAGCTTCCTTTTCTGATTTTTTATTTGTCCTGAAATTAGATTTTATTGCAATTGTATTTACAAAACTTGTGCTGTGGGATACCTTTCCTCCACAGTCTGTCATTGCTAATGAGCAAAGGACACATAGAAAGTTCTTACAGTTCTTTTCTCTCTTATCATTCCTCAAGGTGAACTATGATTTCTTTCAAGAGCTTTGCTTGCAGAAAAGTGAGGATTTTGTGAAAGAGAGAGGYAAAAATATTAATTGCTTTTTCCCACTTTACTGACAGTTCCAATAGCAGCAAATGTTATTGCAAAGGAGGAAAAAAGCCTCCCACTGTCAACTGCAAGATCACATCAGTCCTGAAGTCAGCTCAACCTTTGCTGTTCCTCCCACCTTCCTTCCCCAGTAAAGTCCTGGGAGGGTAAAGAGGCATCCTCTCCAATAGAATGATTATGGAAAAAGTCAGAGAAGATTACAATCACCAAGCAAATTAAGTGAAGCAGTGAAAGTGATTCTTGCAGGATTAGAATCTTTCAGATCCTGGAAGGGAAGGGAGGGGAGAGCAATAATAGGAAACTAGAAGGGAAGTTACATTTCCCTCTTTTTCTTCACAAGAGATGAACTTTCCTCCAAAACATCTGATTTCAAGACAAAGGTTGCACTATTAGATGCTGATTTCATGCCTTAGAAATAATGGATAAGACAAAAACCATATAATTTTTGCCACCTAGAATAGAATATTGATTTTTTTTTTTCCTCCCGGCCTGCCAAACAAAGTCTGAGTTAAAGCAGACTGTGTGGCAACTTCAGGTCACCATAATTCTCTTTAGTTCCTCTCCTTGCCAAAAACCATGATATCAAAGCTGCCCTTTTGTTCCCCTTAATTCTATAAAACGCACTCCCTGCCTCTGAGCTTCCCTACCTCCTCATGCAAAGATAAAGAATAACTCAGAGACTTGGACTCAGACATAACTGTAATGATGATCTGAACTTGAAGAGCCAATGGAGATCTCTTTGTACAGCCCTACAGATAGCCTACATTTACCTGGGAGATGGAGGGGTGCAATGTGAATGAGAATCAGCATATTAAGTGACAACAGCTAAAAATAACATGTCAGATTCCACCTAACTTTTTCACACAATATGGTAACTTTGAGGACAGCCTGAACCCTCACCAGCTCCTGCATAAAYCTGTAAATATTGAAGGCCATAGGTAACTATATGTTTTGCATTCAATGTCTCCAGGCACATACCCAGAAAAACCTTGGACTGGGAATGAGCTGAGCAGCTCAGCTTTAACTCTTAGTTTTGCAGGGCTTAATGAAATAAGAGTGTCCTGCCTCCATCCCCTGATGCCCAGGAACTGTCAAGCTTGCTGCAGGCCTGTTCTCTTGGGCTTTGCAAAAAAATACACCTATCAGTTCTCTTAAATACACAGCTAGCTGCAGGGAAAACATTGCCTCCGTCCTAGGCTGTGTCGAATGGCTAAAGTACATCCCGTGGGTACCTCAGCTCAGTCCCCTCCTTGGTCCGAGGGGGATTTAAAGCTGCCTCTCCCACAGGGGTGCATTTTTCTTGCTGTTGTGGGGTGGAAGCAGCGCCCTTTCCCACAGCCACCACTTACTGAAGTAAAGGTGGAACGTGATTCAGGATGTTCTCTTTGGAGAGAACTGGAGCTAAGCGTTGGTCATTGCTAGAAAGACACACATGTAGAAGAACAGCTGGTAGGTTTTGGATATTTTTTGTTTKGTTTGGTTTTTGTTTTGTTTCGCTTTTTTACATCTTATAACCTCTAACTATATAACTTCTACCTAGATTTATGATACATTATTTCCTAATGGGCCATTTCTTTTGTTACAGACAATATGAGATAACCACAACGACAACAGTTACATGGCAYGTGAATTAGTTAGAGAGCACTTGTCCATCATTCTCTACTTGTCAGGCATTTCTGATATGATGGTGATGAGCATAAAGAGCAAGCAGTCACAGTCTCAAATTTCACTATAGGCTTTACTAACAGTTTAGAACAAGCTTACAAGAGAAAGGTTTTAGTCCAGAAAAAACAGAAGAGAAGAAAAGCCACTCTGGTCATTGGCTACTTGTTCCTGGAAGGTATATATGGTACAGTGGCCAGTGGTGAGTCAGAGCCCCATAATTATTTCCAGTATAATCATATTACAAAGTGTCCTTCCATTGTTTTTACAGTTTTGTGTCCACCAGTTCCTATCGGGTTTTTCCCTCCAAACCAGAGCCCCATAATTATAGGCACTGGTCACACCATGCAGGTGACCATTGTGTGTTGTAGTCTGGAGAACAGAAACGTTGATTTCTTGTAGTTCTCACTGGGAAACTGGTAGCACAGGCTGACCTTGAGATCTTTCTCCATGGTCTTCGATGAAACAATGAAAACTTTCAAATCTCAGAAGGAAGGAAAAGGAGAATGAAGGTAATGTCTAGAAATAAGCTTCCTCTGAGGAATGTCAGCATTGTCAACATGAAGACTGCTATCATTACTAAAGCTTTAATATTCAGAATATTGCCAAGAGTCTGTAAAAGAACACTTCCTAAAGCAGAGGAAGAAAAAAACAAACACTGCTTTGGATTTAGTTAGTACAGAAAGATCTGAGCGCAAACCAGAATTCAGATTTTGACAGCATGCAGTAGTCATGTTTGGATCCAGTATTGGTTTTGGCCCTAGAAACAATTATTTTGATACTTTTAAATAACCTTTAAAAAAATAACATTTTCATAAGTTGCTTTTTCCAACTCTTCTCAGCAAGTTGTATAGAAACTGGCTTTTTCTTTCTTCTCCTCTTGTTAACAATGGCAAGCTGATATAGCCTGTAAAGTGACTGTGGGAACCAGCACTTTCAGAATAAAACATCAAACATCATGAGCCTTGTCAACAAGGCACTCTGCATCTTAAGCAAATAACAAATCAATGGTAGAGCAGGGAATAAAACCCACAAGCCCCAACTCCCACTAGCCTTTTTAATTGTCGGACGAACTGCTTCTCAAACACGAAAGCTGCTTGCTTCTGGATGTCATCACCAAAACTCTGCTTGAACAAGGAGATCCCAGTGTTACACAAGCCGTTGACACTAAGTGGTCCCAGTGAAGAGCATAAAGTTGGAGTCAAACTGTCAGGCAATCCAGGCTTCAACATCAAAATTAAGATTTTTATCATTAAAATATTAAAAGGCAAAGCCATTTTTCAGTGGAAGGAATACCATGAGCTAGATGTTTTCACAGAAATGACCAGCTGTGAAATACRGAGAAACCTGGCAGCTGTATCCTTCATAGTTTATCTGGCTGAAAGGACTGGCCGATCACTCCCCTCAATCCTGAGGGCCCAGAAATGCTGTAAGCCTTGGATCATACAAAGTTGCTTTCTAAACACGAATAGTAGACATGATAAAAACATATTAAAGAAAAGAAATTTCCTAGTGACTAGTAAAGTGTGAATAAGTGGTTCTGGYTGTTAGTTTGTAGCAGTTATCAACCTTTTCAGGCATTATTAAAATACTAAAGTGACTCGTGTGTCTTCAATTATGTTGCAATCCAGAAATAGTTTAGAAAGATAGCAAGACTTTTCTTGGTTAGAGCTCTTAAAAAATATAAACACAAACATTTCTTATTCTAAATATGTAATAATTGCAAAGCGGTTAATTTACTGCAAGCTAAACCGTTCATTTAAAAATGCTTAGTTTGTTTTCAAAACAAGAGCTTCTGGCCTAGGAAGTTATGTAAAGAAGGTGTGTTCTTTATTGTTTTAATATACTTTAACTACATAATTGCTGAAACGTTTCCTTCTCAATATTTAATGCTCCTGTACCCAGAGGACTATACTTAAAATCAGAACACGTGCAACACAAAGCACACACCAAAAAAGCCAAGAGCAGGAAAAGATACTATTTGCTTAAGAAAAAGGCAAAACAAGTCAGCAGCCCCCCACCTCAAACTGAAAACATAGGCACAAACGTTTAGACAGTCATTAATATCAAAACCGTATTCCCAGTGTGAAATCCTACCACCACCCCCCCAAAGTCAGCCACRCTGCTCCCCTCACTTCAGTAGGGGCGGCATTTCATTTCCCATGACTTTCAGTGAGGGGAGGGTCAGAGCACAGCACAGATAGGCAGATCATTAAAATTAACTGTTCCTGGTGTCCACCCTCTTATGACCTTCACAAACATTTCTAATCAACTGTGTTGCAATTAATTGCTGAGATATCCCGTTACATACAGACAAATCTTTCCAGATGTATCCATTTAAGAGGAAAATTTAGAAACTGGCATAAATCCACCACTCTTGACATGCCTTCCCTTTTTTGATTTATTTTTAATCTTGCACTTCTCCTTTTTTCCCCATACCTTTCATCCCTCGTTCCATACTCCTCCCTCTCAGGGAAAATGCATGGTGACAGCATAGACTGCATGGCAGCAGGAGGAACGAAAGGTTTATTTCAAGGTTGCTCTGTTCTTTTGTGTGTGTGTGGTTTTGTTAAGTACATACCATATTTCTGAAATCCAGCTAGGAAAACCTAGAAAAGTCTTCCAATTATAATCCTTGATATTTCCCCTGAAGCTAAACCAAAGCCCCTTTGAACTAGAAAAGTGTCCTTCAAAAACGAGAAGGGCAAGACCTGAACTTTTCTACCTGTAGTCTTCTAGTCCAAGATTAGAGTTGGGTTCTTTTTTTCCCCCTCCTCCTTGAAAGAAAATACACTGATTTTTAATACAACTATTTTTAGCTAATCCAACTTTCCTTTTTATCCTCTGTAGCCAATCCCTGCACCAGTCGTTTGAGCATTATTTAAGTTATATGTCTACATCAAAAGTAACAGCTTCCCTGGTGTATATTTGCTGGCTGCGCAGAGGAGGTAAATAAGATTTTTCAGTCTTCTTGTCAAAAATCCCATTGTCACAGGCATGTTTATTGATTGATTTTCCCAAGTATGTAAGTTACGGATTAGCCTTTGCTCATGTTAAAAACAGTTTCCATTAGGAAGTCAATGCCTCATAAGGTGCAGATGGATTTAGCGTGTGTGTATTCATCTGGTGCTCTCTCAGATGGCTCCATGGTGAGGTTGCAGGGTGATTTCAGGGAGGAGAGCATTCATCATTCTTGCTTACATGGTAGCTAATAGGCTTCTCCCTGCTGCCCCGGGTGCTGCTCGTAACAAGACCATAAAGATTGAGACTGTGTATATGTTGGTTAGCATAACTACTTTAATGCAGGTGGTTTAGAAAACTTATAGGTAGCATAAATGTGAGTCTTCTAGCATGAAGTATCATAACAAGGTGCAGCAAGGGTTTAATGCACAGAAAGGGAATCATTCCAATTTTTCTAATGGGCTTTCATACCCATATGAAGAAAAGCAGTTCAGCTTCCTACATCTTTTAGAAGTAGCACGCTTTACATAAAACCTATTGCCTTTCTGCTTGATCTATGGTTTTAAACATAATATTATGCCCAGAATCTGAACTAAAAAGGTAATAAAGATACTGTCTTCTGGGACCAGGACAGCAATGAAACTTCCATTTTCATAACTCACCAACCCCAAGTACAGCTTATTAAATTTATTCTCATGGAGTGTTTAACAAATAAACCGAGGGAAACACATTCAAGTGAAATAATGTTCAGTATTTTAATTCAAGGTCTGTGTGAGGACAAGTAATCATGCATTTTGCTTAATTGCTTCACACTTATTCCTGTTTTTAACACCTCTCCAGCAAATTAGACAAGAATCTTCAATGTGTTACTGGAGTTGTGTCAAAGACCATATATTACCCGCTTCGTATGCTCCAGCAAAAGTCCAGAAGCTACACAGAAGACAGACTGGACCAGAGTGAGGGGAAAAGCTTATGAAAGGAAGTCTCATGGTGCATTACTGAAGTTAAGAGCAAACATTCCTACTACAGAAGCACTCAAAGGCCTTAACCAGAATAAGTTCCTTGCTATATCCAGGAGAGGCTGGAGGGCCTATTGGTTAAAGCACAGGTATAAAGCTTTACATTTGAATGCCCCAGGCATCTCAGAGCTACAAGGTAACCAGCAAAGTCCTCAGCCAACTGCTCAAGTGTTTCGGTAGCCTTAGTTAACCCACAATTTTAGCATGAGGACCTCTTACTGATCTAATGCCTTTCCAATACACACGGAATTCCTGCTACATGGAAGACTATGGACACCAATTCTTTAGGCACTGAAGCCCTGAGTGTCACAATTTAGACCCTCAGGGTGGGACTAGCACTTCTTCACTTCCCAGACACATTGCAAAGATGCATACACTCAAGACTGAAGGGCAATCAGGTACTGTGGTTTCCAAGGGCTACTTAGGTGGCGCAGCTGGTTTGCACTGGATGCATCTGGGAAAGCAAGAAGCTTAAATGTGAGGATTCAAGAGAAGAGTAAAAGAGTATTCGCTGGCTCACAGGACACTGCCCGACCTGAAGAATCCCCATATTTCTCCCTCAAAGTCCCAAAAGACAGGACTGGGAGCTGGGTAGKTTTTTAATGAGTTCTCACACGGAGCACAAGGGTGTTGGTAGGTGCTGGGCTCTCTCCTTCACTCTCATTGAGAGGCAAGAGCCTTTGGACCACAGGCTAGCACTGCCTTTGCAATGGTCACCCCAGGAGATCTGAGGATGACTCACACTGGCCTCATTAGCATGGAAAAAGYGACCAGTATGTTCTCTTTTGGACAAGGGATGAGATATAACTACACTGCGGTAGTCAAAGCCTCTTTTCTAGACATGGTGAATATGACGTGGAACAGCTCAAACATTTTTATGGCCACCGCCAAAGGGAGACAAGAGTCTCACTCAGGACTTAAATTACCTACATTTGCAGGTATAGAAAAAAAAAGGGCATTGCCTTATTAGTTTGGCATTGACAAGCTGGACAATTTCCTCCACTTCGCAGGCAGCATCTCAGTGAGAGGTAAGCCTGGTGGCAGCTTTCAAGCTGTCTATTGTAAGGTATGCACTTCAAAAGAGTATGTATTTTAGCAAGTACAAATTAAAACACGGGCAACAATTTTATACAGAAAAAAATCCCACTGTGACAGAAAAAAACTGGCTAGCATTCAGAAGCACAGCTCTTTAAGCTGGTATTGATTGACTGATTCATTAGATGTATAGAAGTGTTATTGAGAGGGTGAGGGCTCCTATCCAGATGGATAGGCGCTCTCAACACAACTTCAGAATGCATCTCAAAAGCAACCATACAAATTAAAGATATCCCACCACAAGTAAACCCAATCACATCAGCTTCATACCCATTCAATTGTCACTTCCCTACTGTCTCACTAATTTCAGGGGCTGTCAGTGGGGGGAAAGACTGAATTCTGCGATATGCCTTGACTTGACAATGTGCCCTGACTCAGACTGAGAAGAGAGGAGGCACTGTCAGACCAGGTGGCAAGAGCTTTTGAAGTATGTCAGCGCTTGGCCCGTCTTTCTTCAYTCATTTTAATCAAGGAGGCTCCAATTCAGATAACCCCTGCTGATCACAGCTAAGACTAACATTGTAAGAAAAGCAGAAGAACGTTAGTACCGAGATGTGGATAGGTATATTATTCATATGTGCTACTGTATGCACACCTCCTGAAACAACCTGAAGTTGCCTTGAGTTCATGATTTTTTACCAACCCAGGCAAAGCTTCCACTGAATGTTACCAGGGACGTTATTTGACTTGAAAGAGCAAGCATGAATTTTGTACATCCACCCAGCAATGCATCTCGATGTGAAATCAATTCCGATAATGCCATTGAACGTAACTTATCCCAAAATTACTTGCTTATGCCATAGTTTTCCCTGTGAAACCCTGCAATACTTGAACTGATAACGTTGGATCTGAAGTCTCATGACTATTATGCAGTATTACTCTCCAGCTGGGAGACTTGGCAAGGCAACACATTGACATCTTCATGAACTTAGCACTTCACATCAAGGAGAGGATGTGAGCTTGTCAACTTGACACTCGTAGTGTAATCTCTTTCAAATTGGCCCTTAGAAATCATTACAATATGACTGGAAGCTCTTCACAGTCATATAAATAGGATACATAAGATTCAGCTGTTACAAAAAAAGTCAAAGGATACTAATCATGTCCTTTCACCCAAATTAATATTGTCACATTTACTTACTAGTGCTTAGAGGATGTTGGTGAAATGTCTTTACTATCTGTTTTGGTTCCTCCGTACATCATTAGAAGGATTCTTTCATTTTATCTTTACTGAAGCTGTCCTTCAATTAACACAGAATTTCTTTCTAGCTTGCCAGATATTTTTAAAGTTACAAATATGTGTCACACTAGTGTCCAATCCTTAAGAAATGCCTTCACCTCATTAAATTACATGGAAACTTGTCCTAGGTTCATTGCAATGGCAGGATTTTATTTTAAAACTGGAAGCACTTAGAATTCTAAGGGAAATAATCAGAAGTATTTAAATATTTGACAGTGTTTTAAGGATGAACAGAAATTCTGAGTGCTTCCTCCTTGCAGAGGACTTGCAGAGTCCATGTGGCTACGTAAACAATTAAAGATAAACCAAGAAGAACAAGAATTCGGCACTTAAAAAAAAAAAAAAAAAAAAAAAATCAGAGCCCACTTAGAGCCCTCATAGTCCTTTGAACTGGTATACTTAACCTGTTAATAATCTACATTTTAGCTTAGGTAGAGAAGAGGAAATTTTATGTCACTCATGATCCAAATCTCAGAGAAAATATGGAAGTATGGGCATCAAGGGGATGCGCCCTACAGGCAAAAACTATCTGCCTGCACCATCATCTTCTGTTAACACCAGGGAGATCTTAATTCCAGTACTTCACATCGTGAAAGTATCGCACAAGGAGATAAATGGTTTTTTGTATTTAGCGCTCAGATCCTCTACGATTTTATGGTTTCATACCCATACCAGCAATGTAAGTAAAACTTTGTTTGCATAACAGGTATGAGTACTTACATGTGAGATCTGAACACACAACAGCATATGGACTAACTGCAATTATAAAACTGCACAAGGACCACTTCTGTGCACAATGCAGTGGCAAAAACCTACAGGACCAAAAATAGAGTGTAATCTTCATGCAAAATACAAACTTTGACAGCATCTCTGGCCACCTGAGACAGTTCCCAAGGGTCTCAGGTGAAAAACAGAAATCCGACATCAAACACCCAGACATCCTTTCATCTAATTACTTCCTCTCATTTTATTAGCTCTCTGCTAGCTGGGTTGCATAAGCCATTCCACTGCATGAGAAGGATCTGTAGCCATGGAAATATTTTTTCTCTGAAAGCATACTTGCTCACTTCGTGAAAAATGTATAATCCTCCCTGGCAAAGCAGTGGGGATATTGGATGTTTGAAGTATGCAGATTGAGCCCGAAGAGCACAACCACCACCAGCGCCCCAAGGGGGGGAAAAAAAAAAAAAAAAAAAAAAAAAAAAGCTCTCTAGTTATGGGAGAGTCCTGGCACAGCTCTTGTCTAAAGGCAGCCCTGACAGCCAGGCTTGCCTGGAGTGAAGGGGGAGTGCCTGGCTTTCCTTCCTCTGCACTTGGCAAGTGTTGGGAGCCAAGGTAAAGGATCTGGGGTGTCCCACAGCTGCTTTTCTGCCTCTTCCCTTTTGGAGGAGCTGACACCTGGATGTAGGTGAAGAGGAATCAGTTGCTTCACTCATCCAAAATTCAAGAAGTTGTGTCTCTAGAGGAGTATGTAGAAATGGCACCTGCTGCCTTCATGTGAGGAGGAACCTAGTCCAGGGTCTTCATCACTTAGTTCTGTGAATTTGGGTACCAACTATGAACTACTAGAGTTTTAGATATTAGTCACTTTTTTCTCCATTTTACTAGCAAAAGAAAGAGCTAATAATGCTATCCTTTATTTCAACTATTTTCAAGCAGCAGCAAAACACACACTACATTTGATAATCTTATTGTTTGTGTTGGTAGATTGACTCTGGCAGGAGATCCCACAATATTAATTATGTGGCAATAAAGTTGCAAGCCCCCATGAGACCTAGTTCTGCTCTTGAAATCAGGGAGTATAAGCCTCTTCGCAGCACCCTGGGAAAAAAAAAAGCAGTGACATTTCCTCAGACTTGAGCCAAAACATCTGCGTGCATCCTACAGAAGGTTTTTTTTTTCTTTCCTTCCACAAATCTCATTCAACTGCACTTGGCTGTCAATATTGGGAACAGGACATTTACTGCAGGTTACGCGGTGACTCTGCAGATCACAGTTGACCATGCGGATTCCAGACACCCATAAACATTTCTGTTTTGTTTCCAGCACTTCAGGTCGCCCACAAATTCAGTGATGAATTTATGGAATGGGGCACCCGTGACTTGTCAAAGTTTACTTTTCATGGCAGGCAACACAGATAAAAATCATTCCTGGCTATCACGATTGGGTTGCACTGAAGTGCCACGTCAGGTTGAGCTCAGCTAAATTCAAGTGTCCACTGAAAAGATGTAGTATTTCACCTTTCAAGAGCAATGGCTAAATTCTGGGCTTGTTACAAGCTCCAAGGAAACAACAACTTATTATTTAAGCAAGTACTGCAGTAGACCAGGAGTCAAACTGAGATCCTGGTTATTAATTACCCTACAGCTTCAAGGGTGACAGCAGGAAAAACTGTCAGTACCAAACCGTCTAAGTTACACAGGTGAGTGAGAAAAGAAAGGATGAATATCTACCTGCTTCCTACTTCTGCTCAAAAGTCTACTTGAGAATGGAAGTGAGGACCTACTTCCAGTTTACCCCCTTTCCCAAACAGAGAGTCACAGTATTGATGGCCAGTCTCCGACAGCCAAGGGCTGTCAACAGCCACCCCCTAACCTGAGGGGAGATCTTTTGGACCCGTAGAGTGCACTGTGACTCCCTTCCTGCACATGTACGTAGGTTTTTTCCCCCTTGGAAGTCACTGTGGGGAAGGGATATTGCACACCCAGGTCTTGCCCCAGCATGGAGTCAAGCTACGGCCACAGTGGACATCTGGATCCCAGTTTATACATATCTGATAGAGTGAGCAAGTGAGATACTGTGACTTCCACTAGGTCCATGACCTCCCCTGGATCTGAGTCCTGCAGTGATGGAGAACACATCAAACACCTAGTGTTTGCATTTAGGCTGGAGTGGGAGGAGAAAGGTCTGTGTCCACTTGAATGCTAAGATAACACTATTGCTATTTGAGTTTAGCTGCTCTAAGTGACATACACGTCATGGCTTCACCTCCTCAGGTAAGGGCACCTAGGGAACTAAACAGTAGCTTATTACAAACTGTGGACATTTGGGGTTCAGCCCAGAAATAACCTGTGATTTTCCCAAAAGGCTTCAGGCTAGTGCTGGGCAGGGACTAATTCTTCCTTCTGACAGACAGGAACCAGCCACGCTGGGGAAGAGAAGGGGCAGACCATGGGCTGAGATGTTGACAGCATATTTTTGGGAACCGTTTTAACTTCTGATTTCCTATAGATCCAAGCAAGCTCACAGGGCTTCTGAGCAAGTTGCTGCCGGTGAGCTGTGATTTCTCTTCCCCCAGATAAACAATTATTCAACTTAACACAACTATACAGCCAAAAATAGTTGAAAAGAGGTAAGATCATGCTAAACATATTACCAATACAAAGTTGTGGGGTGTTTTTTTGTTTTTGTTTTTTTCCCAAAATCTTTCAAAAGAGCTGGGAAAGTATTCAAGAGGCAACATGCACTTTCCTTTAGCATAATTTTCTCCCATTATCCCTCAGCCTTTGTTCTGCTGATGGGGATGCCATCACATGGAGCAACAGAGCTCCTCCTTTCCCCTAGCTATAACTCCTGAGAGGCTGCAGTTCTTCCTGCAAAGTAACAGTAAATCTAGACAGGACCTGCTAAATCCTTGGCTGAAACAACAAATACTCCTTTGCCACATGCAGAGATTGTGAAAGTAGTAAGGGCTGATGTCCATTCAAACACAGCACTGAACAGACTGCTTGGCATTCTGTAACCTAGCAAGCATGCAGCAGACACTGCGTTTGGGAAGAGCAAAACCTCTTAGTAGTCTCTACCTTTTTGCCTACTGAGCTGGCAATTGACTGGAGAAAACACAGGAGCAAAAGCAGAGAAGGGAAAAGAGGTGCAAGACAGAGCTGAACATGATGCCATAGGTGGTACTTTTGTAAACCACTCCTGCCCCCTGCAAGACACTTAGCCTTAAGTGTACATAGTTTCTTCCCCAGCAGCATTTTTTCTGCATTCTTTTGTCCTACTGCATAATATCTAAGTATCTGACTCTTTTGTGATAAGCACTACACACTTAGTACTAATCGCAGTGGATTTTATTCCCTTGTTCTTTTTTGAACTTCCCTTAATTTCTCTTCTTGTTTCTGATTGGATCAGCTATAATTGTTATATTGATTTTATATTTTTCTATCTGCAATTTATCAGCAGTATCTTTTTCTATTTGCTACTGCTCTTGACTGCAGGAACAGTCTGAATGAATCAGAATTATGTCTAGTCGCAGCTGAGCTGTGGAAACCTGCTGAGCCATCATAGCTAGAACCCTGGATCCCAGAAACTGTCATAAATAAAAGCCATTATGAATAGTACCTCATGCCATTTCTGACTGTGAGCATATAACAGCAGACTCTGTATGGGCAGGAAAACAATAACTACTTTATGCACCTATTTGAATGTTAGTACAAGGAGCTTTTCTCTGGTGTTACACAGAAACCTTGGAGTTCCTACTTCTTGCATAGTATGATTTCTAAATTCTGCTTCAAAGCTTCAGTGAATCTCCCTCCTCCTGTCCATGAACTGAAAAGCCAGACCCAGTGTGAAGGAGAATTTCTTTTCTATTAGAAAAGCAGGCGACATGGCGAGTATAGCTCCTGCGCGTGACTCTACAGGGCTGAGTGAAGTGCAGGAATCTTCGTCCCCTTTCTGAAGCAAGCTTATCCCAGGAAAAACTAGCTAAATCACATGCAGAATAAGTAAGTGATGCAAATAAAGTAAATGAAATATATCTGCACAAGTCTGAAGATGGGAGGAAGCGGGAAGGAAGCAAGCGGAGAGCAGTGGAGTGGAGGGAATGGGGATCTCCAGAATGAAGCTTGGAGCACGGGAGTGAGAGGGGTATCTGCAATCATCTGCCTGCAGCCTTGTGCTGTCCTCGGCAGTAAGGTTTAGTAAACTCTTAATTAACATATCAATTTCTATCCTAAAAACCAGTTACAGGAGCTGTGCTATCTTTACTACAGGAAATCCCTCATAAATGCTCTGCCTCTTTTCCAATAGGAAATGCTGTTGYGCCAACCCTGTCGTTTCTGCTCAAAGAGCTCTTCTCCCCTCCTCCCCCCTTCCTTACAGTCTTCCCCTCTCGTAAATCTGTAGATGACAGTCATATCCTCTCTCAACCTTTGTTTTTTCTCACCTGAAGAAGCCTCACTTTCAATTTTCTTTCATAAGATAGGCTGCTAAGACCATTGTACCTTTCTTCTCACTCATTCCATCTTAAATTAATTTTTGAGAGATTATACACAGAGATCCACACAGTATTTCAGATAAGGTCATACTGGAGCCTTGTACATAGCATGGAAATCACTACACTAAAACCAGAACATAGTAGCTTATGACCCCAGTGAGCTTTTTCACAGCTATGTCTGTAGCTGACTAAAACACATGACCTGGCTTCTCCTCTGCTCCCAGCTCAAGCACCAGTTTAATGCCTGAAATTCTTGTTTGTGGCCCAAAGTGCATAACTTTGCATTTTGTACTATAACATTCCATCACATTTATATCATTCCTGATCTCAAGGTCATCTAATTATTTCTATATAACATGGTAATTCACATTTTTATTGTTAATGTGTCCCATATTTATGCCACCAGAAAGAGAAAAAAAAAAAAAATCATTAATTCACCCCTACTTTTGATATTGAGGTCATTAATGAAAATATTGAATCAGATTATGCCCTAATCTGATAATTGTACTTCGCTAGACACTTTCTAACAGTTCCCCTTTCAGCATGGTCTTTTGCCAGCTTCCTCTGGGCCACCTTCCACCATCACTTTATAATTCTTACACGTCAATCTCCATCTTAACTTAATTAAGTTACTATAAGTTTAACTAATATTTTCCCATCTAGCACAACAGTAGACGTTTTACAGAAGCCTAGAATACTGCTTACACATGTACTTTTTTTTTCCCCCTTCAGCTTTTCCATACCTTAGAAATGGGGAGGACTGAGTAGCCTGCAATCCTACAGATGTGTTGGAGCTACGCTACCAGGAAGAAGCAGCAGCTCAGGGGGCAGGAGGCTGAGAAGATCAAAACATGATTGCCCTCCGTGCAATCAGCTCTGCCTCTCAGCAGCCTCAGAGCATCAACCAGGTTTGTAATTCAACCTTCTCAGCATCCTACATCATGAGGTTGGGAAGGAAGGCTTGTCCTTTTTTCTCCTCCTTGATRGGATGACAACAGACATCACTGCAAGAAGATGCCTTTGAATATTACCTCCCTAAAATCAATTTGTCCAAAAAGGGCAAGAGATTGAGGAGTTCAGCTGGAACAAGATTTCTCCCCATGCATACACATATATGTGTTTTTAAAGCATCTTTCTTATTGTGCACAATAGTTATTCCTGAAACATCATTCTTGAAAATTGTTTGTTCAGTGCAAATGCAGTAAAGGACGTCCCAGGTGCTACATCGTTGTCAATTCCTTCAGTGCTTGCAGCTTTCTTGCAGCCTCGTAAGAAGTTCGAACTCCTRTTCTAGGCTATTTCAAGACTGTAGGAGCTATTCAAGATGATAAAGTAATATTAAATGCCTTTGCAAAGCTTTTTTTTTTTTTCTTCCCCCTCTCTTCTTCCAAGAAATGTCAGAGCTAAGACTTGCCTTTGTGCTTGTTTTCCTTTGGTATTACACAAATCCCATGAGATTTTCCTATTAGACCTGATGACCAGATACCTTACCCCTGGCAATAAAAGGCATATCTGTGCATGAGTCAGAAACATAACTGTGGCATTCCTTCGCCTTTCTGTTAATGGTGGAGTTCACATTCATTTAGGCTTTTTATCAAAATCTATATTGGGAGAGTAATGTGGATGTTAAAAGGAAAAATAATGGGTTTGCTGTATGCAAGTGCATCAGAATAAGCTCTTGTTGTGTACTGCACATCCAATGAACTACACAGTTTGTGACTGCTGATTTTCATTTGTCAAAACATTTAGGATTTATGGAATCTTGTTTTATGCTCCTATCATACTCCCATCTATGACTCAGGCTTACTTGTATTCTTTATTGCAGCTAATGTTCTCTTATGTCAGAGCATGACATGAAAAACCTTTAAAGACATAGCATAAAAAAAGATTAGTTTTTTGTTCGAGGTAGACTATCAGCTCCTTTGGAGCCATTTACAGTTGAGATGGAGTTTGGGGCCAATCTCATGTTACCTGTACCACTGGKGACACAACTGACACTTTGCCAGTAAATATTAACTTATTATGAACTACAGAAATATCTTCCTGTTCCAAAACTCCATGTTCCCCTTTTACCCTTGCTGTCTAGGATGACTGAAAGTAATACGAAGTCCTTGAACAAGTCCCAGCTACACTTATTATGCTCCCAGCAAAATTTGATCCAAACTTCAATAGGATGGGTTTTTGAAGTGCCATGGATTCAGAGAGTCTGGAAAGTTTCCGAGGTCCTTTATTGCTCTTTTTGTTTTAYGGATGATGCAGTTGTTAGCATAGTGTAGGCTCTAATAAGACAAGAAACAGAGAAAGCYGAGATGGTGAACTTAATCTCAACATCAATGCCTTTTTCATTTCATTCTTTATTAAAAAGGTCAGCTGTAATTAAGGTGCTTACTTATTTAAACACCTATAGATAAGGACAAATGATCTCATGGAGAAGCGCCATGAATACTTAGATAAAGATAAGCTAGATGTTTTCCAAATGGCTGGGTCTAATTAAACTTGTCCTGAGATACTTTTACAGAACTGGCTGAAGCAGTCTCAGATTGCCTAGCRGTTATCTGTGAGAATTTCAGAAAAATGGGTGGAGACCCAAAAGACTGCAAAAGGATAATAACAGTGCTCCTTTACCATAAGGTAGAAAAGAGAATATTATAGACCACGCAATTTCAGCTTTTGGAGAAATAGTGAAATAAACAGTCAAAGAAKGTATAAGCAATTAAAAGAAAAATAAGGAAAACTAGAAACAGTCAAGAAGGATTCAGTAGGAACAAATGATGTAAAACCGATCTAGTTTCTTTCCTTGGCAGGGTAAAAGGCTTGTATTTAGTGAGAAGTTGCAGTAGATACCATATCTTGACTTTAGTAAGATTTCTGACCCTAGCTCCTATAACATCCTCATAAGCAACTAAGAAACACAGTCTAAATGAGACTAGAGGATGGAAACCARGATGTCCAGAAAAGCATATCGGAAGAGTCTACACATCCAGAGAATGTACGCTGTCAGAGTACAATCCCATGCAATACATTTCTCCACAGAGATGTATCCTCTCAATGTTTCATTTATGACCCAGATGATTAAATACAGGATGTGTGTTAAACTGGCAGGTCTACAAACACATTAGGTAAGAGACAAATACAAAATTTTACATTTGGGTTAGAACAACAGGCTCCACAGCTAGAGGATGTGGTACAGGCTAGCCAGCACTCTCACAGAGCACAGTTAGGAGACTGCGAAGAAATACAAGATGAACAAGGGTTGGAAGGGCTATGCCCCTGCCAAAAAGACAGTCATCACCTCAAGAGAGAAAAAGGGACATAAAGTCATCCTTCCCTTCTCCTCAGGGCTGGTGAGGCCTCTGTGGGAACAGCCTGTCTGGTTTTGGCCAGCATGCTTCTCAGATATGGAGCACTCAGAGAAATAGTGAGTGACAAAAAGGTGTCAGTTTTCTGCAAAAATTGGGGCTAGCTGGGTTTAGGGAAAATGCTAAGATGAGGCATATGATAACAGTGTTCATCTACGCAAAAGAACACTGTAAAAAAGCTCTTAACCGTGTCAAAGGTAGACAGTAAAAAAGCTAATGAACTTCAACTAGAGCAAGGGTAGATATTAGGAAAAGCTTTCAGCGGTAAAGATAGTTAATTATCTATGGAATTTGTAGGAATTCCATCTCTGAAGATCTTTAATAACAAATTCAGATAAGTAGTCCATTAAAAAAACTCCAATTTACCCTTAGAAGGTAAAAACCACTTTTCCTCTCCTTGTCCTTTCTAACTCCAGTCTCCTTTTCTTCCCTTAGTGCCCATTAAATTCCCCAGGACTGCAGTTCCTCTCCCCTGACTGAAATTCTGCCGTGCTTTCATAGCTCCTTCCTACAGCAATTCACACCAGCATCCCCTCCTTCCCCCTTCTATTGTAACATCTTATTCAGATTTTTAGCATGCCACATTTTTCCTTCTGCTACGTTAACCCCCTTGCCTTAGCAAGCATCTACATCTTTAATCCCCATACAAGCTGTATGTGCTTGTCATCTACTTAGCAAGGGATGATACAGTCCCTGGGACACGTTTGACCAACTAGAACATGCATTCCTCCTGCCAGTTAACAAGCCATAGCTGGATGCATTTTTTCCTCACCTTCGTGGTGGGAGGGTGGCACATACGTTCCTCTGGGCACGCCAAGCAACACGTGACACCTCTGAATTGTCAGCAGTCCGCAGAAATTTCCCCACAGGTTGAGTCAGAAGACCTACTCTGAGCAACGGGTACATGATGGGCCCTGGCCGGTAAGGTGATGGACTGCCTGACTTCCTGAGCTTCCTGTCACTACTTCATAGAATCATAGAATCATTTAGGTTGGGAAAGACCTTTAAGATCATCGAGTTCAACTGTAAACCTAACACTGCCAAGTCCACCACTAAACCGTGTCCCTAAGTGCAGTACCACATCTACACATAGATGTGGCCCCCTCTCATGCAGATGAAGCTCTATTCCAGTAGATCCGATCCCACTTTCTTTACCCTACTCCTCCTCACTACTACTGCAAGAGGAAGAGGTGGTGGTGAGGCAGCAGACAAAATAGTTAGAGGTAGCACCAAGCAGGCTTGCTTTACCAAGTCATGAAAAAACATGCTTTGCAAAGCAAAGTCCACTGCTACCCATAAAAGGAGCAGCAAAAGCCTTTAACTCTCCAGCAGTGGCTGACGCTGCTGTGGACCAGCCCAATAAATGCAGTCCTCTGATGAGCAAATGGTCAGACCTACTCGTGATATTCAAACGCGGATTATCTTGTCCTCATTACTGCAAAAGAACAGGACAGACTCCACGCACTTTCTTCGTCAAGCAAACTTACTCAGCTAACGTATGGCAGGCTTTATCTCCAGGTTTTACTACAGCTAAACCGCTATTAAGTGAATACAGACTACTATATTGGATTTGAGGACCAACATTTCCATACGGAGTTTTCACTCATTGATTTCAGATGCCTGCACTGAGATTGCCAGGCCTGAATTTTTAGAAGCACTGGATTTTAGTAATTACCAGTTATTTTCAATGAAATCTATCCCAAACATGCCTGAAGCTTCGGTGCCAAGTTAATCACTTCTGATTAATATGAAATATTTTAAATATGTATGCTTCTCTGTTAGTACTGCCTCACTTCCAATACATGCATCCAGTTGCTCTAAGCTTAGCAAATGCAAGGCACATGCTGGAAAATCCTGGGAACGTTTCATCAAAGCTGTACATTTTAATTAAATAATATGTGATTGCCAGTCAATTTTTTTTTTTTTTTTTTTTTAAAAAAAAAAAAAAGGAACCAATAAGTCTTATTTGAGCCTCAAAATTACGGGCACAGGTCTTGAACTTATCATCATCTATTTTAGAAGCTTTTGACTATGGCATACTTCATTTTGACACGTCCATCATTTTTCAGTCGGATGTATGCTGCTATCCAAAATCCATTACTTGTGCCATGAATTGACACATGCATCTTTGTTGACTTTGTTACTGGCTTTCACATTCCAGTAAAGGAACCTGAATACATTAACTTAACATTCATTAACTTAACATTTTAATGAATTGGTAACAGTAATGGGCGCTTAGAGTATAGATTGCTTTTGTAACGTGCTACTGTATTGAGAAGTATACTGAAGTGTTGTCCAATTTTTACCAAGTAGTTAAGAAAGCATGATTTATTTTGGACTAGTTTTATTAGGCAGTTATTGATAGCTATATAATGAATGATCAGTACGCAAGGAAAAGCATTCGATTGCTTCTTTCAAACCATTCTTGTCATGTAGTGTAACCAAAATAAACCTCCTTTCAGTGACTGCTTAAATCACAGAAGAAATTCCTACCAGCACTAAATGAAGGGCCTTTTTCTTCCCCCTCTTAAAGCAATCATTGTTCAAGCATATTACAAAATGCTGGGTATTTTTCACTCATATGTCCGTGACTCAAAATTATTCTGCACATGTTGTGAAGGTGGTAGCATCCCTTCCTCTTTATTCCTTTCACATTAGTGCAGTATAGTGCAGCGAGACAAAAAAACCCCATACTTTCTTCAGAAAAAGAAAGCAGTGGTTCAAGCTGTAATGAATCTAGACTTTTTTTCTAGCAGTGGTAATCCTCCATCCCACGTTACCACACTGTTCAAAGCCATAGCAAAACCATGGCTGAAACTGAATTTCAAGTAAAAGCTAGAAAGTGGTTTTAATCTCACCAAATGCAAAAAACCAGGGAGCTACATATAATTTTGAAAAATAAGACCGTGATATCTGACTACCTGCTCTCCCACCAATAGCTGCTGTCACCAACTGGAAAATTATTAATCAATCACAGATTTATTCAAATTCATATTTTGAACAACATCTAAGCATGTTTGCGAAATGCATCACCAAGAAGCCATCTGTGCATTTTCAACTATACCGTTTATATTTCATAAAACCAAGCAGCTGTTTTGCTGTGATTTTTCTGAGCCTTTAAAATTGGCTTTCAAGATCCAAAGCCATTGAGGTTATAGAACATAAACCACAAAGTGTCTATTTCTATGTTTGCCTGGAAGGGTGGTGATGAGAAAAACTTACAAGATGCATACAGAAATTCTTAGTGCTGAGTTATGTCTTCACAATCTCAATTAGAATGAAAAGTAATTGCCAGGATTATTGTGACCCTCCAGCCTAATTGCCCAAAGTCTCTCCTTCCATTAGAAAGGGTCTGATACTAAAGGTGGGAATGCAAACCTGAACGCCTGATAAGGAAAGTAATCAGACAATATGTTAAAAATAATCATTACGTCTAATTCCATCAGAGTGAAAAGCTTAGGTTAATACTGAGCCTGTATAATATGGGTAAATGATTGGAAGAAATGGCATTTTATCTGCTGTGTACTGCATTTCTAAGCACAGATGTGTTGCACTTACTGGAGGGCAGCTAATATTTATGTTGAAGGCAGAAAGTAACAGAGAGTCACTGTTCTTTATCTGAGACTTTGTTCACTGTTGCTGCCTGAACAAATACAAGCGATTTTGATTAAAATAGTAAATGGTAAAGCATACCTCAGTACAGGCAAGCA
Source organism: Phoebastria nigripes (assembly GCA_035582835.1). Lineage (NCBI taxonomy): Eukaryota > Metazoa > Chordata > Aves > Procellariiformes > Diomedeidae > Phoebastria > Phoebastria nigripes. The sequence goes on from JAYKAV010001787.1 coordinate 243,989, forward strand.
TAACGTGCACTTTAAGTTTAAACCCTATATTCTGCGATTAGTTACATTTGATCTAAATATGATACATTCCATTCACATTATTATAGAAAAGAAACTCTCTAATATCTTTGTTGTTGTTGCTTCACAAGACACTGTAGGGAGGCAGCTTTAAGAGATTCGATACAGGTAGGAAGATTAGGAGGAATAAAGAGGAATTGTATCTTCCAGTAAAGTCACAGAATAATTCCAGCTGGAAGGGACCTGGGAAGGTCTCTAGTCCAACCTCTTGCTTAAAGCAGGATCAACACTGAATTCAGACCAGGTTGCTCAGGGCTTTGTCCAGTCAGGGCCTGAAAGCCTCCAAGGATGGAGACACCATGACCTCTTTGTGCAGCCTCTTGCAGTGTTTGTCCACCTTTACAGGGCAAGTGAGCCTGCCCCAACCATCTCAGTGGTCTCCCCTAAACTCCCTCCAGTTCAGTGATGTCTTTCTTGTACTGGGGGTCCTCAACTTGGATGCAGTACTCTAGATGGGGCCTAATGAGTGGTTACTTCCAACCACTTTCTCCTTCATATGTCCAAAAATGTCTTCTGAGAAGATTTGCTCCTAGAAACAAAGCAAGTCTAATTGACCTGTATTTTCCCTGATCATCCTTCTTGCCATTTTTAAAGACTGGTGAGACACAGCTGTCTCCCACAGGATCTTACCAACCAGTTTCCTAAATACATCAAAGGCTGCTTCCCTCAGCTCCAGGGTCTACACTGCTGCTTGCCTTCCTCACTCTTGTCAGCATCTTGATCTCCACCATCTCACGATCACCACAGTCAAGGCTGCCATTGATTGTCACATCCTCAAGCAGATCTTGTTTGTGAGCAGCAGATCCAGAAGAACATCACATCTAGCTATCTTATGTAGCATCTGCATTAAGAAATTACCCAACACACTCCAGATGCTCCTCACATTGCTTGCTTCCCAGTGTGCTGCCCTTCCAGGCAGGGAGGTTAAAGTCTCCCGTAAGGACCAGGGTCTGTGATCTGCAGAGTACCTCAGACTGCTCAAAGAGGATTTCATCCTGCTCTGCATACTTGCCATCCCAACCTGTTTCCTCATTTAATTGCAAGCTGTTATCACCAATCCTCATGTATTTAGTTTAAAGCTCTCCTTACCAGGCTGCCAAGCCTGCTGGAAAAGGTGTCTTTATCCACCTTCTCAGCTGACTATGCAGCCAGTTGTTACCTTGCAGGATGTGTCCACTCTTATCCAAACTTTTCCCTTCACCTCTTGGATCAAGGAGGGCTAACCAGGTCCTTCACTTTTGCCCCTAAAACTCTGCAGTCATTCTTGATTTATTCCACACCACCGATAGCAGCATCATTGCTGCCCATGGTTGAATACGTAATACAGGATAATAGCCCAAGAACCAGAGCAGAAAATGAAGGGGTACTTTCAGCCTTTAGTGTCCAAGCCAGCTGAGAGCAGTACAAGCAGGGTGAAACGTGGGTCTACTGACTGCAAGGCAAAATCTGCATTGACTAGAGTGAGGGAAAACTTCACCCTGGCTGTTTGTAATTTTGGGCCTAATCCCAGCTGGCTTTGACTGTGCCAGCTGTAATCTGAGGTTATGCCCTTCCTGAAAAAGGCTGAGGCAGAGCCAGCACCACTGGAAACAGGCATCCTTGTCAGAGCTCCCCAGGGCAGGGCTCGGGGCACTCTTGACACCAGCACCAGAGCTCCCGCCACAATCACATTTTGGCAAGGTAGATTACTAACCCTGAAGTGAGCTAACGCTCAGCTAAAAGTTTTAGAAGTACTTTGTCATTTAGTTAGTCTCATATGACGCCCAGAACAGGAGCAATGTCCAGGGGCTGTACAATAATATTTAAACAATCAGGTTTATTATCTGCTTGTTTTAATTAAATACTGCTATTTTTTCCCTAGAGGAAGAAAATTGTTAACATTAAACAATTTAATTTGAAGCAAATGGGCCTCTAAAAGATATATCATTTACTCTGATTTGATTTACCCTGCACAGAAGATTCCTATTCATGAACTATAAATATGACTTAGCCCAATCAGATATGTTTCACTTGTGTCCTACTTCAAATCTTTAGGCTCTCCCATCTGTCAAAAATGTTTGGGCTGCTGAATGATAAAGCCTTGTTGCTATGGCAATTACTTCCATTACCTAGGTGACAGTGCTGGCATGATGTCACCACTAAAGCAATCTAACTCCTGAAATATTTTTAGTGCAGATGGACCACAGTAAAACCACCATTTATCAATGACCCAAAATACCCACAGGTGATGTGAAGGAAGGTGCAGCTTGACCACCATCTGTACTACCTGGAGAAGTGCAGGTAAAGAGCAGACTATACAAGTGGACCATCTGCATTCAGCGACGCTACCAGAGAATGACAGGGAAGCATAAGCCAGAATAAAAATAAGTAAAAAAAAAAAAANAAAAAAAAAAAAAAAAAAAAAAAAAAAAAAAAAAGGAGGAGAAAACCTACAGCTTCCTTGTTTGGGCAGCAGCTGGATGAACAGCACCACTCTGCTCCTGCCACATCGCCCTCTCCTAATTCGCTTAAGTAACATGAAGGCACACTCTACAGATGCGTGCATTTGCATATTTTAAGCCTTGGTATTAATTTTTATGTAATATTTAGTCACACTGAAATCCCAGTTGGGGTCAAAGTCCCATTGTACCAGGAACTGTATAGGCAAGCACAATACTTGATAGCCTCTGCCCTCCCAGAGCTTACAGACTTGCAGAGGGGTTCAGGTGATGCAAGAAGCGGTTGCTGCCATTTTCCTGGTTATCTACAATTTATGAAAGCTTTTATCTTCTGGTCACATGAATTCATAGAGCCCACAGTGCAACTGAAGCGCACAGGTAGCAAATTTGGCAGTGATTAAAAGGACAATGATGGTAGCATCTGTTATGTTTTGGGTTTTTTCTCCTCCCTTGGCTTTGCCTCAGATTTCTGGGGCATGTTGAAGTGAGCTGGTGCTGGTTGTGTAGTCAGCAACTGGATTGCACCTGCTTTGACCAGGAAATCTGCGTAAAACGAGACAGGATTTTTCTTCTACTTCTTACTCAGATTAAACTCCACGTTTTGGAAACTAGCCAGGGAACCAGTAGTTACAGGAACACCCATAGCTGCATTAATGCAGATGAAGGACTTCATTAATCTTTAAGTGTTCAGACCGATCAACAAAAATGTTATTTTCACTGTCGCATATGCTAGGTCTCTTCTTCCCCCTGCCAGGCTAGCGTATAAGCAACTAAATACAACTGAGTGAAGAATTTGCATCAAATAACCAATGAGAAGAATTGTCTTCCCTTTTTCTGATGACAAATTGCTCCCAAAACGAATAAATTATTGGTTTATTCATTATTTAGAATTATGAGGCTATGCTTACAGCAAGTAGTCCTTGATCCATAAATCAGTGGCAGACCATGAATTATACACACTCACTGCTTGCTGTATTGGTTAGTCATATAAATCACATGGCACCCTGAACAGGTGAATGATAGTTCCTAAACATTGCAATTTGTTGCTTTTACGTCACTTCCCCCCGCCCCCATCAGACTTTGTCAGGAACATCCCACTTGCACATCAGCAGCCTCTCTTTGTTCATCCTTTCTCTCAAAGTATTCATTGATACAAATCACATTTGCGGAAAACTTCTGAACTTGCCTAGTTCAAGATGTAGCTCATGCTCTCCGTGATGGTCTCTGCCTGACCAGCTACCATCGCGAAGCTGAAAAAACCCATAGCGATAATGTCATTATGAGGGAGAAAAAAAAGAAAAGACCTTCTCTGACAAAGATGCAGACTGACTTCGCAGTTGTAGGGACTGTACTGCCCTTACTTCAAATTGTCAACAAACCACCAGAGGAATCCTACATGTGGACACACTTCTGACATGGTCAAAGGTCACATCAGTAATTTCTCCCTCATGGGGATTAGTATTTCATGTTGGTCTTCTGCTGGGACTTTCAAGTAAATGAACACTCGTGACATGCCCTTTACTTGCTGGCCTGTGGACCTTCATTAGGGCTGGAGAGGAACATTGTTTTCTACCAGAAGCCACAGCAAGCCTGTCTTTTGCTAACCTGCCCATGCATTATTTCTTGCATTTGATCCCACATTGACACTCTGCTCTCTGAACATTCATTTCTCTCTTACTTTCTACTTCACTGACGATGAGCACAGATGACAGTGTCAGAAGTCCACATCACTGCGGATCCAGGTATGCAGTTTTGCAGCATAGTTCATGAGGTGAGAGAGGTCACACCCAATGCTCACCTTGCGCATCTACTGAAAACGTATATAATTTGACTAAATGGCTTTCTATGAACTACTGAGAACTCGAACAAGGATTGCCATCTGCAGCTGAGAAAGGAGGAATATTCAAGCTCGTCTATGAACAGTCACAGGACCCAGATGAAACTATGGCAGATACAACAGAAGTTTACCTAATCAGCTGCTCAGCTGACAATTTTCTAACCAATACCCTCTGAGATACCCTACTCTCTTCCATTTTCAGGACATAAGCATTCATATGGGGAGTGGCAGAGTTCTGGTTCTTGATGCCCCAAGATGTGTGCACTGTATCTTCCACTTTATTCTGTGTAAAATCTGTTTTGGACTCGTGACCGCCTTCACCAGATTGCATACTGGCAGACAGAGGCAAATGCTGAAGTTAGATTTTTATACAGTAGGTAAAGGAGGAGTTTAATATCTTATAGATATCTTTCTTCAGTTCCAAGGAGGCWTCTTTGGCCTGGGTACTTTATGATGATACTTGGCTCCAACAGTGCAATCCTGAGGCAGATACTGAATGACTGCATATATGGAAAATAAAATTACGGCCTCAGCAGGTCGCAAATCCAAATAACCCTTTTGCACTACACAGGAAAGTACACAGAAACATCCAGTAGGAACTGCTAAGCCAAGAATAGGAGATGAGTTACTTCCAAGCCCACCCCAAATTACAACCTTTGTCCCTGTCCCAGAGCTTGCTCCTGGGAGAGCTGAGCAGACTTCTCTGCCTTGTAAACCCAGCATCTGAAGTTAAGCAAGTGCACATGTGCTTTGTGAATCAGGACCTTTCCAAAGAAAATGCTCAGACTTCACATAAGTGTGCTGGTTTTGGCTGAGTTAATTTTCTTCATAGTAGCTAATATGGGGCTATATTTTGTATTTGTGCTGAAAACAGTGTTGATAACACAGGGATGTTTTAGTTACTGCTGAGCACTGCCTACACAAAGCCAAGGCCTTTTCTGCTTCTCACACCAACCCACCAGCGAGCAGGCTGGGGGTACACAAGAAGTTGGGAGGGGACAGAGCTGGGACAGCTGACCCCAACTGACCAAAGGGATATTCCATACCATATGACGTCATGCTCAGCATATAAAGCTGGGGGAAGAACAGGGAAGGGGGGACGTTCAGAGTGATGGCGTTTGTCTTCCCAAGTAACTGTTATACATGATGGAGCCCTGCTTTCCTGGAGATGGCTGAACACCTGCCTGCCGATGGGAAGTAGTGAATGAATTCCTTGGTTTGCTTTGCTTTGCTTGCACACACAGCTTTTTCTTTACCTATTAAACTGTCTTTATCTCAACCCATGAGTTTTCTCACTTGTACTCTTCCAATTCTCTCCCCCATCCCACCAGGGGGGAGTGAGCGAGCGACTGTGTGGTGCTTAGTTGCCGGTTGGGGTTAAACCATGACACTAAAGATCATTTAAAATAACACTCAGCTACCCAAGGTGGAACCAACAGCAACATGTTGTGTTGTGAAGCGGTTTAGTTTATGAACTGAAAATTACAGTATCCAGTCAAAACTGTAGAAAAGCATCTAGGAAATAAGTCACTCAAGTGAGAACTGGTCGGGACATCATCTGTGATGACGGAGGGCCATAAAAAATTTAATTGCAAGTGGTCAGGAATTCCATGTCGTATCAGTTGTCAGTGAGATAATCAGTAAATGCTGTTACCACTATTGTATGTATTTGAACCTATGTATGCTTCATATGTGACAAATTCTAGTTTACAGAGAAAAACATTTAAAAGGCTGTTAACTGTGTAGGATCATGTGCCAAATTAAGTCCCTGCTATCCTTACACCTTGCCATGGTAAGCTCATTAAAAAGCAACTGATAATACTGTCTAGCCCCTGTCACAAGAAAGACATTGAAATCACTGACTTTCCATAGAAGATAACCTCAATTCATCTAAAGAAGTAATATCCCATAACGAACAGCTTGCACCAGTGGTACCTATGTTACAGAAATAAGTATAACCAATTTTGTACACCGTATTTTATACATAATAGCCATAATATAACATCTATACAAAAATTTAGCCTGAACATGCTAAAACTGGAATGAAGATATTGCCTTGTACTGGGGTAAAGGCAGCTCTCAATACAAACCTTAAAAACATAACTGACTTGCTTTCAGCAATATTAAGATTAGGCAATCTTTTAGCTTTTCCTTAGAGACATCATAATTCAAGCTCTGCAGTTATATTAGCTCAGGTACAAGCATATCGGAAACTATTGGCTATAATATAGGCTTGCTTTATTTATTTTAAACTTGTGTTAATGTTGGAGGGATACCATGGGAAATGTGCTGGTATAAATTTCTTATGAACTGTTCCTGATTTTCAGAGATGCCCAATTAACTCATTCTTTCTTCCTTTAAAGAGAACGTCTCAAAAACTGACATAGTGCAAACATTATCATCTAGTATCAACTGAGCAAAAATGTAAAATGTATGCAATACCAACAGAAATGCCTTTAAACCCACACTTCATGTTATCCTTGGTAGCCAGTAAGACACACTGCCATGCGGTAACATACTAGTGTTTAAGGCTCTTTAGAAAACTACAGCTCTGGCTATTTAGGACATACATACATGTGCACAAACCCATTATCCTAAAAAGTGCATTCTTGCAAATAGCAGTTACATTTTCAACTATAGCTATTTTATTTCTTACTTACCTGAGGAGGAAGATTTTCCTTCAGTTAGTAGTCCTACAGGTCAGTTTATGACAAGCACCTAGAAACATACAGATGTCTTATTTAGGGTACAAACTCACAAAAATCCCATTTTTCCCTAGGGAGGAAAGATTAAATAATTAAATATTTCAGTTGATAATTATCCAATTCATAGGAATTGGTCAGCTCTGCAATTGCCATATTTTTGGTCTGTGCACATTGCTTTCTTAACGACCGAGCACCGCTGTCAATGGTGGCGGGTGTGCCAGCCATTTGGGGTTTAGCTTAGTGCTGCTTGCTCCAGAGGGGACTCGGAGACCCAGCTCTTTCTCAGAGACTGCATCTTTTTTGGGTTTCGTTTACAACAATAGATTGCTTCAGCAGGACAGAAAAAAACAGGATGGTCGGCCATAGCAGAGGGAAAATCCTCTTTTCCCTTCTCCTCCTTATGCTACAGCCCAGAAACCGATGTGCTGACAGAAGTAGGACTGTTTTTTAAGGGGAGGTAAGGGCTTGTTTTTTCCTTAACCAAGCAGACAAACAACAGCTAGCTTTCCCTCCCTCTGCTTCCTCGTCTCTTTTTTCAATTGTAATCTACCTGCATAGTACAAATTGCTGTATATTTGCTTGTGCTTCCTCACTGCCCAACAGTCACACCAATTACAAAGGGATGAAAGAAAGAGACTGCTTTTTCTTCTCTAACCATAATCTTCTACAAATCTCAACTATTCTTGCTCGTAAGACATGCCTTGGCTTCCATGCACTTCATTCAATACCATCTGTACACATCCAAGGACAAAAGCGTCCCTTTTGTTACTAAGAAGTGGCCTTGTATAGCTCTCAAGTTGCTGAGGGAGTTTGGCTACACAGGAGATTAGTTTTCTTGCTGAGGAATATCCTATTGTGACAGTTGTGTTATTCCTGTCTTTTTAAAATGTAGAGACAAACAAGAGGCAACACAGAGATTACTAACTATGCCTAAAAATAATGAAATGTTGTTCAACATATTAATACATATCTTTAGAAGTAAGCACTGCTGCACAGTACTCACAAGCATTCTCACTCAGATTCTCTCACCTCTATCACTTGCAAGACACTTCAATAATGTAAGACCTAACCCCAGCGACACATATTATTTCTAAAAAATATTTCTGACAGTCTGCCTCACTCCTATCAGCATCTTTTCACAGCACAAGCGGCCTAAATGATTTTAAGTATACCCACCAAATTGTGGTCTGGACATACTGTGTTTCCGTGAAGTGTTACCCAAGACCACCAAGAGCGGCAGAAAGACTCAAGAGGGACTCAAGGCCATGGTTGGTCTGGAAAGGTTCTTCAAGTGGTGGGTGTAGCTCTGTGTTTTCTCCACATGCACAACACATGCATGGAAAGGCATCTGCTTGACCTTCCCCTGGGACAAAGGGGATCATTCTGCAGGTATTACAAAAGGAAAAGGGGAAGCCTGACCAATATTTGGTTTTGATCTTGAAGAAGGAGTAGGACTTGGTTTTAGCTCACTAGTGTTCAGGAAGTCTGGTCTTCTGATCAGCTGGAGGACTCCATCTAACAGAAAGGCTTAAAAACCATGAAAGGAAACTTAGACCAGGAAGAGGATAGAGATGGCTGGAATATAAACAGCATGAAGGAAGAAAAAGTAGACTGAAATCACAACTCTCTTATTTTGATGTCATATTCGCCCTCACTTTGAGGAGCAGAAAATTAGTGGGCACATCTTGTCAAAGGGTAACATTAAAATCAGAGTTTTGGTTGTGCTCCAAAATAACCAGTCCAAATATTTTAACTCCCTTCTTTGTTCAGTGCAAGTACTTTCAACTGACATTTTTGAGCATTCATTTCCCTCTCTCTTGTCCATCCGGGATACTTATAACTAAAGCATGAGAAAATAAAAAATTAAGTGCAAGTGAAAGAGGTCTGGGTAGGTTTTGCTGGAATAACTGAGCCTTGCTCATCAACTGATGCTCAAACATCAGAGCATTCGATAGCTTATCAACACATTAAAAATATATTGACTATAGTTCTTGCCTATGACTCTTTTGTTACAGTCTGGGTCCATAATGTTTTTTTTTTTTTCTTCTCCAGAAATACCCTGCTTAAGCTGTCCGATTGATCTTTAGACATGTACAAAGGAAAAAGGTCCATTAATGCAATTTCACTGTCATTGTTTTCAAAGCTATTGAACTGTGAACCCTGTGTATTAGGCAATTGATGTGTGAACACCTCATCTGGCAATCTCTCTTCAAGTAAAATAGTTCAGTACGTAAATTTAGTTAAACTGTGTATAATTAGAACATGAAAAAGCAACATGAAAAAGCAACTTATTTCACGGAGTATATAAGACTTCTGATATAATAGTCATATGGTAAACTCAATTTCTTTGCTGTATTGGGTCTTCACATACATACAAACATATACAGTAGTATACATGTGGACAATATTGTATATACTTCATGCAAAAATTGAGTTTCTCCTTAAATTATGCTGTGAATTACTCAGCTCACTCTACATGAGATAACCCGATACATGCAAAAAACAAAGACCAAGCCCTGAATCTGACGTTCTTTGTGCTTAATTGCGAAGTCYGCAAGAATTACTGTTATATGTATATAACCTAGATCAACTATGGTTTTTGGTTATCATTGGAATCATTCCTTTCTCACCACTTGTAATGTGTCATGACTTTACTGCTCTGCACAAGAAGTCATGAATTAACACATAAACTTCTGAAATCCACTCAGCACACATTTTCAGCAACATAAAGGGTTTTTCCTTGTCATTTATTTTTATTTCAGTTAGTCTATAAAATTCAGTATGTTTAATATTAAAGAGGARAACATATAGAGTAGTTGATTCACCACACTTGCCAGTGGTATGGTGGCAATTATGGAAAAAATCTTTACATCAGCATTCTGTGATGTATTAGCTGATCATCAGTATTCATTTATTAAAAAAGGATTTGTGAATTATATGCTAGAAGTAGTGACACAGATGACAAAATAGTAAGAAAACTGGTTCGGAGAGCATAAAATTAAAGGAGAAAATGAGAATATAGAGTCTGAGCTAATTGCTACAAAAAAATCCTACACACAGAGCATCTGGATTAGTTAGTGACATGAGCTGCTTTAGTTCACTTGGTTATCTAAATATTAGACAGTGTCCAGGTCTGAGTAAATATTATAGAATTTACAAATACATTAGATAAGAAAAAAGCATCCTAAGAAAGTCATCATTCAAGACATTGTCAATATTAACAAAGACAGCATTCAGCTGGTAGTCAGCATTTGTCCTCTTCAACCCAAACTCTGTCTGCAATGATGTATTGATAACCTTCAGCTGAACTTTACCTTAGATGTACTGTACTCTCCAAATCAGTTCTCAGCTTCCCTAAGCTGACCAAATACATGAGGGACAACACAGTAAAACCAGTCTGGAACATCCCTGATGCCCAGGCCCATTCAATGAACATCTTTTGCCAAATGTTCTTTTCTTCTCTCTACACCCCTCCCTCTTCCCTCCCCCCACCCAAAAAAAAAACCCCTCTGATGACTTTCCAAACTCTGAACTTTGATAAGTTACAAGAGTAGGCAAGTTGTCATAAGATATTTTATCATCACTGTTCACTTCCACAGAAAGGAGAGGAGGTTGTGGAAACTCTGCAGAAGACATATGAACGAGTTACATTCAGAACATGAAGATGTTTGAAGATGTGGAAAGAGAGGACTACTACAAGTACAGTAAGTTAGCACTGAAGAACACATTTTACAGTAAAACATAACTTGCAGAACGGTACCAGAAATTATATTTATTTTSTGGAAATCTGACTCTAAAAGGAAGACTTCAGAATTATTGTATCTCACTTAGTTCAAAGCACAGTGCTCTGTTTACAGGTGAAAACATGGGTTCTTGCGATCAATACTGGAATCTAAGTAGATTGGAAACCAAATACTGGAATTAACACTGGTTTGGAGATGGGTGGKTTTTTTTTTCCCAAGCACCTATTCTATCACCAATGGTAAAGTCCTTCCTGATTACTTTTTTCTCCTTTGTAACAAAACCAGACCAGTTTTCTACTGATCAGCTGCTGCTGGCAGAATGTGTTCTGTGACACAGCTCAATACAGAGACAGCCTCCTCCCCAGCCTACAGGAGAACCGCCACGCTGGGTCAGACAAAAGTCCTGTCTAGCTCAATACCTTGTGTCCAGCTGCAGACATAAACAGATGCCTAAAAGACAGAACAAGGCTTCAGTATATCAATATATGATGCTTCCCTGTAATACTCTCCCAAGCTCCCACTCCGGGGACTTCCTTCAGTGGATGCTGGTTTCTTTTGCATTTAGTAGCTCCACAACAGTGTCCAATTTTCCTGGAACCCTCCTATGGTTGTCCAAGTGCTGTAATGTTAACAGGTGGAAGGCTACTACAAACTGCGCTTTGTCATAAGAAATGAACAGATACGATTAAGTTTAAAAAGGATCATAGCTCTCAGATGTTTTCCTTTAAAATAATTGCTTTTTAAAACAGAACTATAACATAATGAAAAGAAGGTAAAAAAAAAAAAAAAAAAAAAAAAAAAAAAAAAAAAAAAAAAAAAAAAAAAAAAAAAAAAAAAAAAAAAAAAAGCCACAAAACTTTCTCAAGAAAGTATTGGAGCGGTGATGAGGAAAAAAACCCACACTTACCAGAATTATGAAATCAGGTAGCAAATGACAATTTAAGACAATCTATAATATGGTACAATAGCTGTTAAAAATTTAGAACAAACAGACAAAATAGTCCAGCAAGATGTTAAAGCTACTCCAGACCATAAAGGGGAAGCGAAGACAAACAGTGAACAGGAAAGTTACGAAGGACAGAAGCGGGGGGGGCGGGGAAAAAAAGAATGAAAAACCAACCCCCAAACAAAACACTGTTAAGGAAAAGTAATACCTCTCTTCTTCATCTAGACATAGGTTGGAAAAAAATATTGGATAATACCACTACACCAGTGACCACTCCACTCCCTTGTGTACAGTCAGAAGAAGATGGGACTGGAAAGAATCTCCCGAGATCAAGCTTATATCATTGCAGGCACCATGTCATATAAACACTTGAATGAATTCACCAATCTTCTTATCACAGATAGTTCTGCTGCTTTGCCTCTCCTACTGTAGCTGCAGGCTGCCCGGCATCCTTTTAGGCCAGCATTTTCCTTAAATAATTCCTCTTTCTCCCACTCATGTCCCTCTTGAGGTATTGTTTTGCTGGGCAAAACGCGGAAAGCACTTTCACTCTCCTAATATAGGTTCTCCATTCCTACAAGCCCTTCTTCTCATCTTTTCCATCATGAATGCATTTCTAATGAACACTCATGACAAGCTTCACATGATACCCCAGATACTGAAGTTTCTCCAAGCTGGAAATCTTTCTCCTGACACATCTTCCAATCACATTTGTCTTTTTTGCACTTGCTAAGTGTTATTAGTGTATGATCATTGATGATCCTGTCACCAGCTAATGCACTCCCCACTAATGCACCTGAGCTGCGTTCCAGAGATGTCCAAGTAGCCCAGACATGCGTTTAACTAGATCACTGAACAAACCACATAAGAAGAGGCTCTTTCTCTCTCATCTAGCAAGGTATCGCTGTCTGATGAGTGACATGAGAACAATACTTTACGTAAGCGACTTCCAAGTGAAGTTACTGATTAGCGCAGACGTTGTGAAGGCAAAAAGCCATCAGAATTTGGCAGGAAGAACTTTGTCATTAATTCATTCAATCTCTAAGTGACAAAGTGATTTGCAGGTCACTGCACTGACTTCTCTGCCTTTCCTTCTCACACTCCAGTACACTATGAACAGGAGTGTCATTTGGGATGTTTTTCCCCCTCAACTATACTTCTTTCTCATCTCACATCACAAGTTTACCAGAAGTCTTCTGTCATCTTCTAGCAAACACAGGAGTAAGAGGTTTGGATGCCACCTCTGTTCAAACATTGTGGAAYGCAGCAGAAACGGAGCTGTTAATCATGGAGATAAAGCACAACACAGAGTAAAGAGAAATGAAATGAAAACATACAGCTCAGCTGGAAGTCTGGAGATATCTTAAGGAGACAGGTGGCCAAGCATGAATGGAGCAGAACCTTATCCTACCCTCACACTCTTAATAAAGTCTGGTGGCATGGGCATAAAGCATTTTCAAGTCCTATTCTTTCTGTTTGTCTTGGTTGGGGATGAAGGTCAACGTGTGAGTTCACAACCACACTCACTGTGATGAAGGCAGGCTGTATAGGAGTCAACAGAGCAGCTATAGATCAGCGTAGCAAAACTTACTAAATGAGAACCTTACCCAAACCGGGTGAAGATATTTCAGGAAAATGTGGAAGCAAGCACAGGAAAACGTTCTCCAAACGGTGTCTTCTAGTTGTTCAAAAAATACAAAATAGGCTCTCACCCCTGGAATTCAAGGGTCTCGTCTGCAACTAGGGCAGCTCTATGTGGGCAGATAGCCACAGTTCTTGCTTCAAAATGGGCTGCAGATATCTCTAAGGTAAACACCATCCCTTTTGTTGCGAGCATCACGCTTGTTGTTAGACTCCACTGCTGAAAATTCTGAGCTAACTGATAACCACAGTTGCAGTTACACTGRAAGCATCTGCACTGTGCAAGTACTGACCCAAGACAGAGTATCTGGCATTCAAGGAAGCGAATGTTATAATTCTGAGCAACAAGTTATTCAGGATAATGACTAGCTAAAGAACAAAAAGAGTTATGAACTACCAGTATCAGGATATAAAGCTTGAAAGGGACAAATAAACTGACAGCAGTATCAATATTCCAAAGGTAATGTTTTAAAAAAAAAAAAAAAAAGAAAAGAAAAAAGAAATCCAATTTTTCCCCATAAGAAATAAGAGGGACACTAGGAAATACTCCGGTTCATACAGTTATGCAGTATGTAAAGTGAGGGAAGTTTACATCCACAGCACCCCTCCAAGGGAGAGTTTCCCCCTACGCACATGCACGACTTCATTGCAGTCATACGTTCATTTACCCGGAGTGGCCACTTCTGCTCTCTCTCTGCAGCTATGATTAATGTGCCTGCTTTGAAAAGCAAGCTGCTCTGTGCCATCAAAACTCTGAAGGTGTGCTTTAAAAACACACACACACAGACCGACCTTCAGTCTTCAGTTGGATCAGGACTTCTCAAAAGCTGTGACAGCATATTTTGCCATACCGGTCTGAGTGTGAGTCCACGTGCCCGTACAGACCTGCCTGTTCCTATTCCATTACACATGCCCTGCTTCCTTCTCTAAAGAGAAAGGGCTTCCACCATTATCCTACAATTCAGCCAACTACACATAAACTCTTGAAATAAACGTAGGCATCAACCTAAGCAGCCTTATTTTTAGATGTGTTAAAAACCATACATGTCTCAGAGTTACCATATAGAAAAATCAGGACTCTCTCTAGGTGCCTAACTTCTAAGGATCTAAATATGAATTATTTTTGTCTTAATTACCTGCTGGAAAGCCATGGATCTGCAATATTATTGTTCCAGCTATATTCTAAGGGAACTCTTTCCTATCTTTCAGATGATCAGCTCKCTCTCCTGCAAATCTGGGCTCAGCTGCATGTTGGTCCCTGAAGAGCCATTTCTGTATCAGATGATTCATCTTCTGCAGATGATAAGGTACAATAAACGCAGCCACCAATAAACCACACCCCCTCACAATTTGGCTTATGTAATTGCTACATTTATGAGTTTTGCACATGAAAAGCTACTGGTTGTTTTCTACACAGGTGCAGACTCGGTTTCTCTGCAGGCAGAGAATTCACATGTGAACATGAGCAACACATTGCTCATTTAGGTTTGCTTGGATTCAAATACCACCACGGAACCCATCTTCCTGTACTAATTGATGGTGTGGGACTTTAGACAGAGGAAGAACAAAACCCTCTTTGTGGTCTGTACATAGAAGGTACTGAAAAAATAATTAGCAGCAAGCTTAACTGGAGGTTAGAGGTAAACTCCAAATGAGTGGAAATTCCAGCATTGCCCACAGTAGTTATTTTGTCACTATTCTGATTTTTACTATGACTGTAGTCTCTTACAAATAAAGCTGTTTACCAGCAACACATCAAAAAGGCATTATCAGAAAAATCAGTCAGACTACTTCAGCTATAACAGCGCATACAACGCTACCTATCTTAAAGGCTTAGATTTATGAGGCAGAAACATTGCTTCAGGCAGTTTTCAAGAATAGGTACAGGAGGCGGAGATTACAGAGAGGAGGGTGTTGTGTTGTGGTTAAAGGTTATAAAGCTGCATTTACACAGCGCTTTTCAATAGCTACAAAATTAACTTAGATATTTCAGGAAAAGGACAAGTACAAAATCATTGGTGCTGCAGAGACAAGAGGAAAAAAGAACTTTTTTCCAGCGAAACTCCTGTCAAAATGGAAAACAGGAGATTTATGTAGAGGTACCAGAAACAAAGTTTCATCTGCAGAGACTTCAATTTAGAAGCAGACTGTGGGAGAGGGGGAGAGGACGAGGCGTAGGAAATTTAACATGCTTCCCAGGCACATGCTGTGACAGTACGATTCTCACCTCCTAAAGCCCATGAATCAAAGGTATTGAAGATTCAAGCATTTTTCTCCTGGCAGTGGGTGGCCTAGTCCCAAAATCCAGCTGCCTTTCTGTATGAGAGACAGCTGAAATCATCTTCACATACGCTACATTTATCTTATTATGCAAATCATATCAAACATATATATTCTGGTGAGTTTTTCTCCTGATGTAATTGCACCCTTCTCCAAGCTAAGCACATGTCCTGTCACAAAATACCATAGGCATACCCCAAAAATCAACCAAGTTATTAGATGCTTATAAATAGCCATTTTCTCTTTCTTTTTTCCTCCTCCTYCTCTCCAACTTTCATCTACTTCAGATTTTTTGCAGTGCTGACCTGGAGCTCAGCTCTTTTCAGAGAAGCAGAAGAGGGCTAAGCCAAAGAGATGTCACCCTGAGTACCTACTTGATTATTTGGCTTAAACAGGAGGGATCTCTTGAGGTATTTTCACATGTTTTAAAGCAAGCACTTGCAACAATGGACAAACCTTACAGGTCCTAGAGGTCCCTTCCAAATTAAACATGAGGCAGTTGGGGCAGCACGGCCAACGCCAGGCATTGGGAGCCTGCCGGGCTTCAAACGTGGCTTTCCCCATCTCTAACCTACTGCAGGGTGCAGCCCAGGATACTCAGATGAAGTCACAGATTACATCAAAGACTGCAAGCAATGAAAATTTTTTTTTTTTTTTTTTTTTTTTTTTTTTTTTATCCTCAATGCTGTCAATAACCTCTCCTCCCCCCAGTAATTACAAGTCACAACGCACACAGGGAGGAATTTATCAGACCATGACAGGCTTCACAGCACCTTGCTGTATATTGGAAGGGTCCTAAAAGAAACTCGGCACACCTTACTGTATTTATCCTGGAAAGAATAGATAAATAAAACTAAGGGCAAAGCTATTGAGAGTCAAAGCCACAGAGCGAACACACAAGCTGCCAACATGGCTGGGAGCAGCAGTCCGTGCCGTCAGCCACCTCGTCCTCAACACTGACCAAAACGGGCTCCTTCAGGGGAAAATCCCCTCATGAGGTATTACATGAGAACATGTGCCTCTTAAAATCTCCCTGTTTATACCAAGAGGTCCCATGCCAGAAGATTTATATCCCTGTCCTCACCACTTACTTCTGCTGCCTGCTAGTTTTCAGTCTGGAAATCCTTGCTGCCTAAACCACGCGTGTTTGGTTTTTCCTCTCAAAACACGGCTGGCATGAGCTCCACAGGTTCTGCACGCTTTCCCCCACACGCCTTTTTACTTTCATTATTTTGGTTTCACAGATTTCGCTCTCGTTTCTGTACCGTGGAAGAGGATAAACAAAATAACATCAAAGGCATCAATGAGAACTGCTGTGTACTATCCTAATGTCCCCTCATTTTCACCTTTTCCTCTTCAGTAAAAAGTCCCAATTATACATACAAGAGACTTTCCGTAACACTAAATATTCTCATTGTCTGCCTTGGCAGGCCCTCAACTTCTGCTGCAACCCTTCATCTCTGGTCCCTTTTGCTAGCCCAGATTTGATCACCAGCTATGCCTTTACTGCTCAGGAAGGTCTTGTCACTTCCATAAAGAGAGGAGTCTTTACAACTCTCTAAGTTGTAAAGTCTTTACAAAAAGCTAGTGCACCAGCATTTAGTTTTTCAAATTATTTCTTTATCATTTACTTAATAGCACGAGAGAATCAGTGCACAGGCTCCCAATGCTTCTCCTAACGTCCACCTCTCAACACAGTGGTTCTGCAGCAATTTAGTGGAAATAGCTTATTACTTAGTGATAGCTGGTATTAGTCATGTTAGCTTTTATGCAATGATAATCTAAAATGGGTATGGTATGAGTGCTGTATCTCCATCTGCATCTATATGCATGTGATTTAAAGAAGGGGTGTCTAAATAAGGATTTAGGGGACTAATTGCGGATACTCACTTTCTAAAATGGCAGCATTAAAAAGCTGGCATTTCACTTTGTAATTAGCACCAGGCTTTTTAGCAATTCTCCAAGTGCAACTTACCATTATTCTTTCAAATATCTTCAAACTTTGAGTGAGCACAGCACCTAAAGATCCCAATTTAGACACCAAGGCGGGGGGTGGGGGGAAGTTCTTATTTGGGTATCTAGTCCTTGGGAAGAGCAGCTGGAAGCCAAGGATTACAAGAGCTTCATTTAGATGCTGAAGCAGGATCTGAGCTCTTTTGAAAATCAGATATTTAGTGGCAAAATCTATAAGCGTTCAGTTCAGTAAGAACTATCATCTCTGTTGGGAAGGACACATTTATTTTACTAGATAAAGCAGCTATCATTTAGCTGGTTTTCTCACAGCAAGAAATTCCATGTTCCATGAATTTATGAGAGCGTGGCCAAATCCTGTATGCTTTATCTTCCCCTCTATATTTGCTGGATGAAGGAAACACGTAAGGTTTGCAATAGGGCAGAGGACTAGGTGAAAAGCTAATGTCAAGCTTGCAGATTTCAAATAAAACAGATATTCTGGAAGGGTCTGTCAATTCAACAGGAGTAACTGACATCTGAAGGCTAAAAATATCAGCCTAAAGAAAACCCTATATAAAGCCTGTCCTATTCTGCTAAACTGTTTCTACTCAACTGATGCTATTAGGATTGTACTTTAATCATTGCTACTAAGATTGTAAGTGTATTGAGCAGTTTCCTTAGTTAGGGAAACTTATTCAACATCTGTGAATGTGCCATTTATAAATTACATACATAGCAAGTAAATATTGATTTATTGGCATAGCAGGTTCTTAAATAGAGTAGTTCAACCGCATGTATATTCAACTCCGATTTATCTACTACCCTGTGGGAGGGGTAAGAGGACATAGCTCGTGCAGTTGAAGAAAAGTAGTATCTGCTCCATGCTGTTTTTGATAAAAGCTTCTGTTTTTATAACCTCTGCAAATAATGAGCAGAATTCATAGCTGAAAATTTCTCATCACACATTTTCTAGCAAGAAACTTTAATCATACAGAACACAAGGTTGACCGTCGTCTGCCCATATGTAATACCCGCCAGTCTCATTTTTGCCAAGATATTGTCTATCCTATTAAGTAACACAGTTTTACTTCTTCATGCTGGTACATAATCCTTGAGGAACAAAAATGCCAATGCTTACCATTTTATGGAGTTTCATATGCTATTTACTGTTTCCTCTTAAGGCCATAAGCCTGAGAATATAACGCGCCCACCCACACATACAAACACATCTTTCCTTTTAATTACGTTTCTAGCCCTAGAGATTACGGATCAGCCTGGAACTGTAAACTATGTGCATCCTAAAATATCAAAACCAACCCAGGACGCGTGTAATCTTAGGAACTTTTCACATGCTGCTCATGATTTTTGGGGAGGGGAGCAGAAGACGACTTCTGATTTGGGAACGTTTCTGGTAGGCAAAGTTTACCGCCTTGCAGCTTATGCAACAGCTCTGACTCACTCGCTGCAACCCATCTGCCGGGACACCTCCTGCTCCCGCTCCCGGCATGGCAGCGCTCGGCCGGCAGCCATGCCGATGTGGCATGGAGCGGGGCTGCCGGTGCGTCCTGCCCCTTGCCACCCAAGGATGGCACAGATGGGAGAGGAAAATGCCACCATGGAGGCAGAGGCTGCAAAATTAGCCTAGAAGCAGTGCGTATGCGAAAGGTGAGGAGGACCTAGAAGCCACCTAGGAAGGACCAGCCTCTGGCAAAGATGGATGACAACAAGCCTTTCTGGAGGGTGTATACTGAACACCACCCCTGTTTCCTCAACATATTCGCAGGCAGCATCAGCTCAGATGAATTCAGAGCCCCGAGGCTGGAAACACAGCCCGCTAAAGCCATTTGTGGTGACAGGCCAGCTGCAGTGTAGATGCCATTACAGCCAATGTCTCTGCTTGCTTAAGCTGCCATTTATTTCCTAGCGTAGTAAAATCATGGTAAAATTGACCTTTATTTTGCATTTATTGAAATGTAATTTAGAAGATTTACTTTCACACCATTTTTCTGGCAGCAGAACAAATTTTGGAGTTTCTTTTTTTTATTATTTATTTTTAATTCTTTTTTTAAAGCCAGAGCCTTTAACAAGTTAGCAATTTTAATGAGGAGAGGAATGTTAACTACTTGAATAAATACAAACCATGAAAGAAGTGAAAAATTAAACTTTCTCCCCTCTTGGAAGCTGGAGATAATTTCATATCTGTGGGAGGTGCTGACTGCCCAACTGTTTCCTTAAACATGTTATTTAAAGWATTCTTAAAAATACCGTTCCCTCATAACATTAAGCATCCCCATTACCCTAGCCATCAAAGTTATTTTCATAGTGAATGCAGGGCAGCACATGCGTTCGCACTCGATTCGTTACAAGAAACAAGGAAAATACAAAGCAGACAGAAAATCATGAATGGTTGTGCAACGTTTCTGTGATGCAGACGGAGTATGAATGGCCAGAAAGGCTAAGATAATAATTTCTATATCTTCACCATTCTGGACCATCCTACTTAGTTACTGCATGAATCAAAGGTACACTCAGTTCTTCATTTCTTGATCATCAATAAACAAGTACCAGCAGCCTCAGTATATCATTATCAGCCCTCAAGTTCTGAGCTTAAAAAAAAAAAAAACAAACACCACCACAAAATATAATAAAGAAGGTAGGAATATATCTGCCTTTGTAAACAAATCACACTGATGAATAAATGGCCATACTAATACTGCCAAAGGCAAAACTGTGACCCAAGAAAAAACATCAATCTCTTCTACATTGCTCTCACCTCATTGGGATCACTGTATTTATTAATATCCAGATTTTTCACATACATCAATTGCTACCACTACTTCATACTTTCTCCTCTACAAGGTCAAAATTTAGCCCATTGAGGCTTACCATTTAAACAAAAAAAAAAAGTTTGTTTCCTAGTCAGCCCAAAGTCACCATGAAAGACAAGCCTACCTGCATATATAGCAACCTAGAAAGGAGCTCCAAACTGTAAGAGCAAGGATGCTAACAGAGCCACACTGAAAGGTCAATACAGTTGGGGGGGGGTGGGGTGGAGAAAATAAATCAGAACCTGCCCTGCGCTTTCTTGGAAGTTCACGTACACGCACAGCTATAGCTCAGTGGTGATACCCACACACCTGCGATAGGCGTGCTGCTCTGCAGCTCCTGGGCCGCATGGCACRTCCTAGCCTGAGATGTCAATGCTGGAGGCAGGCAGGGTACCTCGGTACTGCACGTTGCCAGGACCCTATCCCCTCCCTTTGTGCACCCTGGTAACTCAGCCCCCAACAAGTTTATCTTGCAAGCAATTCAGTACTGCTACCTACAAGGCTGGAGATGCCAATGGCTCTACTACAGCCCACACCACGGGGGCTGTCCTGGAGCCACCCGTACTCTGTGGGACAGCCCAGGGCAGTGCTCCAGGCTAAGCAAAGCCTGGGATGACCATAGCTTATCCTCACCCCCAAGCAAGGTGGGCAGTCCCAGCCCTCACCCCCCCTGGCCAGGGCTGTGCCTGGGAAACAGGGATCCGTCCAGCTCCACGAAAACAGAACACCCCTCCCCTCCCCGGCACCATGAGCTGCATGGCTGCGGGAACCAAGACTCTACAGTCACCACCTTTGGCTACTGGTCCAAGCCTTGGTAGCAGCATAGCACAACGTTCACAGAGGAGGTCCAGCCGTCTGCGGTCCCACTCGCAGCCCAGTTGCCCTTCAGCAGACACAGCCGTTCCCTCTGAACACGCTAAAAATACCTCCAGTCAAGGGGCACCAACAAATGACTGCGAGTAGATGAAATTGCAGCAGCTAATTCCTCCTGGTGATTTCAGTAAGCGCTAAAAGAAGATAATCTCTCTGCCGTTTATCTTTGTTCATGGTTTGTTTTCAAGTGCAAAGTAGTCGAATTAGGTCACAGACATGGAGCAACGTACAAGAGTTTGTTATTACTGAAGCCATGCAAGCATCACCATTCTGGTTCAAAGGTGTTGTGATAAGCAAGGTTTTATTTCTCATGCATTCACGACACTAACTTTTTTTGAGTGTAAATTTACCCCAGATGCAAAGTAGACTCAGAAACCATCAGGTCTAACAATTTCAGTCAAAGCCATCAAATAAGATTGCCTCAAAACTTAACAGAAAAGAACTAAATTTAGGATTTTAACAAGGTTCAGGGAGGATGAGTTGTGTTTGTTTTCAGATGCGACAGCAAAATTTAAATACTCATAGCTGTTTGTAAATTTAGGCAAGACCTATAAATCTCTTTCTCTCATTTGTCAGTTCAGTTAAGTTCCAGTTCTGCTGCTCTACTCAAATATTTGGCAGGATTATACTTCTGTGTTTTATTTCCTAATCTGACCATTATGGCAACTAATTTATTTGTATGTAATTTAATTATCTTTAGCTGTTCTGCATCCTTGGTGTTCTCTGAATACTTCATCTCCAGCTATTTAATTTCCTTTTCACTCCTCTCCTGCATTTGAATGATTGCTCTTTACACAGATTGCTGGCATGGAAATGTTGCTTAACTTGTAGCATCTGCAGTCAGAGCTATTATTTTATTTCAATACATTGTCTGGCCCAGGGGACGAACCCCAGGACTTTGATCTTCAGTCCTTAGGGCTCACATTCAGAAGCTGTTATTTTCTCACTGATGCTAATGAAGCTGCTCTGCTCTTTTCTTCTATTGATTCCTGCTCCGCCACCAGGTACTACTGGCAAAGCAGAGAGTTCCCTTGATCCTTGCAAGTACACCTTTGATTCCTTTATTTCTATTTTAAAATCCTGCCAGGCTACCGCTGAGAGATTCAAGTCAAGGAAGAACCTACTTCCTTTCTTTTTTGGTGCCACTGATGCTAACATGAGTTTCACAGCTGAACTGTGTGGAGTCTACATTTTACCCATACCTGCAATATACATTTAAGCAATCTCCAAAGTCCTCACGGGAACAACAATACCCACCCAAGCAGTGCAAAGCAGCAGCAGGTTTGGCCTCCGTTGGGCCAGCCTTTCCACCGAGCTCCCCCCAGCTCCTGGGTACTCCCCTGCCACACACGTCCCTCTTCCCAATATACAGCAACTGCAGAGTACAAGCATAATTTCTCTTGTTTAGCATTCTCCCTGTATCACCTTTCTTACATCTGTTCTGCTGCTGCAATATTTGTAAAAGTATAATAACCTAAAAAGTGGCATTTGGATAACAGAGGCATTTCACATGAACTTCTTGTCTTCAATTTAGCCATGTGTATTTGTGTCTTAGAGGAAAAAAGCATCCCCCACACCTTTCTTTTCCACATTTTTTTAAATTAATAAGCCTCAAAATAGAACAACAGCAGATAAATTTGCTTATTAGATAACAGGTGCCAAAATTTGCTGCTAACAGACTGGAATTACTGTGGAGAAACGCATTCTGCAAAGAAGAAATTCAATCTGCAAAAGATTTCATTTGGCACTAAGACAAAAGTTCTTTATTCCAAATACACATTTACAAGGTTTCCATATAGGTTTTACCATTATTTGTGGTATAAAAAAAATAATACTTTATCAGTTAACRTGCTGTTGTAAGGCCAAACAACAATTGCCAGGTGATATCTTAAATAATACAAACCCCACTCCAGTTAGCTACTGACCCTTGAGAAAGCCTGCACACCTCTCCCCACTTTTTAATGCTTTTTGCCTACTTCTTTCTCAGCTGGTTTCATCCTAACAGACTAGGTAATACCCCTTGCCTGTTTTGCTTCAAAACTAAACACTGCCCACTCTCTGAAGTGGGAACTTAGATGCCACTTCCCAATTTGAAGATATTTCAAGGGTGAGAGGAAGCTGACTGAGTATGTAGTGAGATGATGGGACACAGGATTCAAGCTGGGTCTGGCCAGACCGTCTAGCAGCATGAAAGAACATTGTCAGCTATTCTGGCTTGCTCTGAATTTCTTTCTTGAGGATTTCGGGGGAGAAAGAAAGAAGAAAAAAAAAAAAAAAAATTCACACAGCAATTCCTCACTGTGAGTTTACAGAAAGCATGTGTTACCCACACAAAGAAAAACAAAGTAACAAAGTGAATTTAAGTCATCCACTGAGAAACCGGTAGGCTTTGGGTGAAAGCTTGAAGTCTGATGAAGGAGTTCAGCAGTGGCAGGGATCTGCTGCCTGCACTGACCCTGCTCCCCTTGCTCATCGTTCCCCTGTGGCAACCCTGCTGTGCATGCACGGCCTTCCCTGAGACAAGATTGCAGGACAAGCATAACTTATACTGCAAGCACTGCTCCCACCTGTTGGAGGTGGCAGTGGACACGATTCAGAGCAGGGAGAACAGTCTCCATATAGAATCATAGAGTGGTTTGGGTTGGAAGGGACCTTAAAGATCATCTAGTCCAACCCCCCTGCCATGGGCAGGGATACCTTCCACTAGATCAGGTTGCTCAAAGCCTCATCCAACCTGGCCTCAAACACTTCCAGGGARGGGACATCCACAACTTCAATTTATACCTGATTTAAAGGGATCTGTTTGACATGCCAGGTCATACAGAGGAGAGAGCAAACTCTTCCCCAAGTCCTCACTCTACCTCCATGGACAGAGACAAAATAAAATCCACCGCTCACCGCCTAGCTTACAGTCCTGAATATCCTCTACATCCCGCTGCAATACGAAGAATTTTTATACTTAGAATCATAGAATCATTAAGGTTGGAAAAGACCTCTAAGATCATCAAGTCTAACCATCAACCCAACACACCATGCCCACTAAACCATGTCCCTAAGCRCCTCATCTACACGTCTTTTAAATACTTCCAGGGATGGTGACTCCACCACTTCCCTGGGCAGCCTCTTCCAATGCTTAACCACTCTTTCAGTAAAGAAATTTTTCCTAATGTCCAATCTAAACCTCCCCTGGCGCAACTTGAGGCCATTTCCTCTCGTCCTATCGCTAGTTGCTTGGCAGAAGAGACCAACACCCACCTCGCTGCAACCTCCTTTCAGGTGGTTGTAGAGGGCAATAAGGTCTCCCCTGAGCCTCCTCTTCTCCAGACTAAACAGTCCCAGTTCCCTCAGCCGCTCCTCGTAAGACTTGCTCTCCAACTATATACTTAGTATAAAGAAATTTATACTTTCTCCTCTCCCCTTCCCTCAAACTTCATAGGGCCACGAGCAAGAGCTACTTCAAAAGAGCAGCGCATCCCAGTGCAGGGAGCGCATCCCAGCATCCGCCCGGGCTTGCTCTCAGGCTTCAGCCCCAGCTGCACGCAGCCAATTCCCACCCCGCTCCCCAGAGACCACATTATCAGCACCTTGCCAGCCGAGAAGGTGAAAACATACGTTCCTCAGTGGTGCTCATACAGATTTGGGAAAGTTAGAAACAGGCGGTAAGTGTCTGCAGGAACTTCAGCTGGTACCAGGAGCTGATTGCAGACACAGAAAGAACAAGAATAAGCAGATAGGTGAGAGCAGAAGAGTCAACAACTGCAGAGCACAACAGGAGCCTGAGCTCACAACAGGGACTGTTATTTTCTGGCAACAGAGAATAGTAAAGTCAATGCTTCATCCTGATCCGGTAGCCGGCTGACATCTACTGCATCCTGCCACAGGTGCCTTCTACTTCGGTAGCTCACGCAACGGTTTCGTGCAGTAAATCTTCCACATTAATGAACCCTACAGGAAGCAGAACGGTTTCCACAAGATGTATTGTGTTTGTGTTTTCAGAAGCCTCTGAAACCTTGCCAAAAAACCCCAGAACAACAACACCCTCCCCCCTGCCCCCCGCAACCTACAGATAGCTGAGGTCTCAGGAGCAAGGAAATGCCAGAACTGACTCCATCAATACAACCTTAATTTGGTCTCTTTTTATCATGATACATACACTATCTTTAAATGCAGGAGAAAACATTAGACACATTTTAACAAAACACCTAAAATTATGACATACATCTGGGATCTGTTTTGGTGGGTTTGGCTTTGGGTGTTTGGTTTTGTTTTTTTGAACACATAATGGCATGCAACCTTTCTACTGCGTATACATACTACAAGTTGTACAACTATATYCCAGAACATGCTTATTTGGGAACCTTGTATTTCAACTACGTGAGCAAAGACGCTACTTTACAGGCTGAAAATACATCCCAGAAGGCACACTCCGATTTGCTTGGCACTGCCCCTCACTCGAGGCTCTGTAAATGGACCCACAGCTGACTAACTCGCCCTTAGTGTCAACTGRGGAGCAATTCTGCTGTGCTCCGAGTACTTGTTCTGCTTTCCTTGCCAACACCACCAGAAGCAGGGACAGAAGCTGCCCTAAAACACAGGCTGTGGTCCTTGGACCTTTTAGTCTGACCCTCAAGATAGAAAGAAAGGATGAGTCAGTGAACCTCTGCTTTTGACAAGGTAAATTGTGAGCAAGCCGATATGAAAACACCAAGTACGAGTTACCTGTTGTTTATGACATAAATCTCATTTGCTCCATTATTGCAGGCAATATAAATCCAGGGCATAACACAGCTTCCTCACATATGTCCAGTGCAGAGAGGGATTTCTTACAGGGACACCTGCCTCCAGAATCATTGCTTCAGTGCTAACAATCTTCCTCTGGCTCCTTTCACTTCTCTGCTCAGAGCCCACACCCAGCCATGAAACACTGGCTCTTTTATAATTAAAAAGAGGATTTTTTTTTTTTTTTTTTTTTAGCTCAGTTATTGGTGGAGCTTAGTGCACATTTACAGTCAAAACTTCAGGACTAAAAGGTACCATAAACTTTGCCTGAAAGACACCCTTCAAAACAGAGATCTGGATGCTACCACCCCAGATTTTGTCAGCGGTTTTCATTTTCTCTGTATACCCATTTATGTTTTAATATACCAAATGGACACCCCTACATATTGCACAAAGGATTCTGTTGCAGATAGACCATACCAGCAAGAGTCTGGYGGCAGCATTAGCGTCTGCCAGGAGGAGTCAGTGGCTGCAACACACTCCAAGTTCAGGACTTTGGTATTTTTCTTAAACTTACAAAAGCAAATTGGCACTACTCTGTACTCAGGAATCTGGGAATACTAAAAACTTCCCAGAGTACATTTAAACAGGTAGTATCTGCAAGTGTTAATTTTGCATAAACACTGGAAATGTTTATTAAAGGAAGAGACAATATAGTATCAATTAGGAGATGTTCAGCAGCTAGCTAATAATAGACAAAATAACCACCTTTGGCTCTTCAGCTGTCTTTACAAGTGTTGAATGATGAAAATATCCAAGTTAGATGAGCCTAATTAAAGAGACGACTTCTCACATACCTTTCTGTCCTTAAATATTTAGATCATATAGACAGATCAAATATTTAGACCTATAAAGGTACACCTAACTATACCTTCCCCCTCACTTCTGCACTGTCACGATATGTTGTCAGGGTCTACCTAATGACAAAAGCATCAAGCATCTCCAGTTCAGGGGGAGACCAGGACATGCAGCCCTCGCTGCGCTGAAGGGGTGATTTGCTACTTCTTGATCAGCATCTGTACATTGACTTGTGGCTGCTGCACCACAGGAATGTGACCAGCTCTCATGGCACCTCTCTCTATTTTCTTGTTTTCTCCTTTCCCTTCTACCCCTGTTCTGCACAGTCCAGGCCTGGTTAGCRCTACCTCTTACCCAAACTATGAGGAATTGCAGCTTGAGATGATGCGGGAATCCAGATGATGCACCTGAGGTCAGCCTGGTGAGTGTGCAGGGTTAGCAGTTTGGGCAGGCAGAGTTTTCCCTGGGCTATCACCACTACTAGCTTCCTAGTGGCTTTTGCAGTAACATAGTCTCTGTATGAGCTCTCAAGTACTGACACTGGGAAATGCTGAAGTCACTGCTGGGTGCTGCAAGAGACTCAACAGCATCTCTTCAGCTGCCTGTTTCTGCTCAGCAAGGAACTGCCMGGAGGGAGGCTTCGGATGGTTACAGAACCTTTAAGCAAAATCCTACCTCTCCAGCAGAAACACACTCCATGTCCTTGCTCTGCCTCTCACTCGCATTTCAGCTCACTATCCACCACTTCCACAGTGAGACATTGGAGAATCACCCTTCCTTCAAGGAATATTTAGTTGAAATTTGCTGTCATTTACTCACACCATGGAACAACAGTACTTCATTACTGCTGCTTTCAAAAATTAAGTGAATTACAAGAAATACTAATGTAACTGAGATCTGTTCTCCTCCCCCCCACCCCCCAAATCCATAGCACCGAGAGCTCCTTTTCTTTAGAGTCCTTCCCCACAGGCTCACATGTCACGGAGATTAGCAGACAATGCAGAATTGTCTGAGAGCATGTTGGCAGGAAACAGTTAGTGTCAAATTAGCCAAGTTAACRTGATAGATTGTGATAAATTGAATGCTTGGGGTACTACGTGCTTGAACTATGTGGTGCTGTGTATCACAGCAAATCTATTTCCTAAAACCTCTAACCGGGCAATTTCATCCATATAAAAATGCTACTAAATATGCCTCCGCTTGTTGTCAGACAGTTTCCTCTCCTTTTCAGCAGCTATAACACATATGGGGTTTATGCTGCTAAGAGCCTTTGTAAATCATGCTGTAATACCTATGTGTTATACTTAGCTATAGACATGTCTTCAGCTGATGTCAATTGCTGTAGCTGCCTTGACGTCAGAGCCAAGATTATTTACAGCAGCTGAGCATCTCTCCTGCTGTGTTCAGCACTTACAAAGGTAGGCAAATGAGATGTGCTTTTGCTTTAGGTTTAGGAGGACTTTTAAGCAGAACTTGGTCTTGAGAAAGTAAAGCCAGACAGTCACTCAAATCTGGCCCTTGTCTGTTTGAACTTTCAAAGAGTAGATCCCTAGATATCAAACAGTTAGTCTTGATCCTCTCCTGCTCACCACTCTTGCTGCCCTTTACCTTACATGGCACAAACCTAAAGAAACATCTCTGACAACATGAATACATACATATAATCAATAAGTATTTTTTAAAGGTGTTTACCATTTGTCTCACCCTCTGAAAAGAGAACATGACAACCACCTTTAGCAGGAGCAGCTAGGACAATGCTGATCATCTCACCAGCTTCCCTATGCAGTCAGGAAAGAGAGCACTGAAGAGGCACCTCCACACTGTAATTCACCCCACCTGAGAAAGGAAACTTCAGCCAGCTGCTACCTCCCAAGGATGGACAGGAATGCTTCCCAGACTGTAACCACAATGGGACTCCAGGCCTCTTTTTCCCTCCCCTCAGGAAAGGTTTAGTATGAGCAGGAGCACCGCAGCTAAGCTGAGTGCTACAGACCAGGGGTGAACCTCCTTCACAGCTGGGTGATGGGTGCAGGGGCACAAGAGGGATATTTACCATCCTGTTAACCCCTGCCCCTCCCTGAAGCCAAGGCTCCTTCTCGACTGCAGATATGCTACAGGTGCCTTTGACTACTGGTGCTTAAAAAGTTTAATCTGGATCCATCCTCCTGTGTCCTTTTGAAATCTTTCTTTATCCTTCCCTATATACCAATTAGCAAGTAATTGCCAAAAGTTATGGAACAGATTCAACATTTTTTCCACAGGTTTAAGTCCATTAATTAATAACAGAAGAATAGTTCTAACTCTTAAAATATTGCTTTTATATTTTCAGTTTTCTTACAAGGTTTATAATTACAGCTGAGCTTGTTTCCAGAGACACTTCTTAAGCAAAGCTCTAGACAGCCCTCACAATATTACAAGCTTTTCATTGCTGCACTGCTTATAAACCTCACAGTAGACGTTTTTGCAACTTCCACACTATAGTTTTATAGTAAGGCAACACAATAAAAAGCCAGGCAAAAAAGTAAGCACATCTAAACAACCCAAATCCCTACCTGCAGGAAGCACTAGACCTCACAGGGTTAAATATTATTTTTCAGACAATCTTGTTATGCATCCCACACACTAGAACTTATCTGACATGAAAGGGGATAGATAGATACAAATATAGTACATAAAGTACAGTATTAATTTTAGTACAGACAAATTATGTTAAAGACTGTCAACATTAAGCCTGGCACAACTGCTTTACAGCTACCACATTTGGGGAAAAAAAGAGGGAGTCAGGATAGTCTCATTTGTCTTCTGCAAATGGGTCGTTTAAAATTAAATTCTGTGTTAACCCCACCCTAGGCTTTGGGGAGCCTCAGTCAAAAGATGTTATTTCTGAAAGCGCTTACGCAACATTTCAGAGTGACTTCATCGTGGGTTCTGCATCAGGAAGTGGCACCACTTTGTGGAGCTCCTTGTGGGAGTGTAACGGCTCGTCTGGGAGATGCCTATACTGCATCACCTGCCAAGGACGGCATCTCCTCTTCATGTAACACTGTTCTCAGAAGGTATTTGCAATTTAGGGGGCTTCTTGGTTTTGTTTCTGTTTTAACAATTCTAAGAGCTTAACAATTCTTTCATTTAAAGGGGAAAAAGCAAAAAAAGAGAGTCAGAAAACCCAATTTTCTATTTATTTTTAGTGCCACTTAATGTGCATCCTGCTAAGCCAACAATCATCCCAGTGTGAGCTGACTAGAAGAAGCAGCAAGCAGCTGCCTGGCTGGCTAGCAGGGATCAGATTGGATGAAAGAGAAATAAGACTAGATTTACCATGTAGAGTAAACCTAAGCAGGGGATCTTGCTTGCACCCCCACCCACATTTTTAAAGATCTTAATTTTTGTACGCAGGGCCCCGTAGCTCATGATATAAAAAACCCACTGGACCCCTAGAAGGTGAACAAACCAAGCCTCTCTCCTGGGCTTCGCTATGAAAATTGCACAAGACCAAATAACTGCTCTCAAACCACCTCTGGCATCAGGGCCTGACTTCTCTTCCTCATCTCTGCTTGTTGCAGGCACATTTCGGTATCACCTGGGGGGAGCAGCAGGAGAAGCTTCTGCC
Organism: Phoebastria nigripes; assembly: GCA_035582835.1. NCBI lineage: Eukaryota > Metazoa > Chordata > Aves > Procellariiformes > Diomedeidae > Phoebastria > Phoebastria nigripes. Next base: position 274,477 of record JAYKAV010001787.1, read on the forward strand.
AAACAGGGACAGGAGGGGGAATTTTGCAGCAAAGCCCCTGTACCCCACAGAGATGCTTCCAGATGTGACTTGGATCTGCCTGCTGGCTCACCAGCAGCTGCTCGCTAACTTCCAAGCCAACACTCAGGGTGGAGGCTTGGGTTTAGTATCCAATGCTCAAACACTGCCATAAAGCTTTTTCTTTTTTTACAGATACCTGCCCAGTGGAAAAGTGTACTCTATTACCTGCACATACATGCATCAGCTTTGAAACTCTGAGGTCAGGTCTTTATTCAAAGATAAACATATACATATATGCAAAAGCAACAGAAAAAAAAAAAAAATACTCAAAGGCAAACATTTATTTTCACAACAGCATTTTCAAGTTTTCCCAAAAAAAAGAATCTTGTATTAGTATAAGCTTTGTCTAATGTGGGAGGGCTTGCTAGAAAAACTATACTGACAAGCCATTGTCATAGGGATAAACTAGGCTTCAAACCAGGTACCTGCCAGCCAAAATAATGCACATGCAAATGCCTTACTATCCAAATCAAAAGACAGAGCTGTGTTTTGAATATAGGACTCTGGAGAAATCTAGATTTCAGATTCAAACTCCATCCTCTATTTTGCCTTCAGTCTTTCAGCAAGAAATCCCACAACAGTCTTTTCCAAGGAAATTCTCTTATCAATGTAGTTTAAGGACAAATTTACTGTCCCGTTTTGCTTCACTAACCTACTGAAGACATTTTGTGAATTTTGTAATAAATTACAAACAAGAAACAGGGGAAGGGCAGAAAAAAATTCCTGCGGCTAAGGGCATAATTTCTTTCAAAAAGCATGTACTTAGAGCTATTTAAGTACAGGTCTATCTGCAAATTAATGAATCTTTTAAGAGTTAATTTTGAACAAAGGAAGTCAAAATAGTAGTACAGACAGGCCAGCTGAAGCTGACATTAACTTTTCCTTGAAACACCTACTCCATAAGGTATATACCTTAATATTAAGTTATACAGATCCTAAATAATACTAGCTTTCTTCATTTCATTAGGAAAAGAAATTTATTCGCTGGCAGAATAAAATTAAGTGCTGGTGACCCACTCTGCAACCTCTTTGTGTTCAATAGGACTCCTGAAGTTCTTCTGTAGGTTTATATCAGGCAATAATGTTATTGTAGTCAACCTTTCTGCGCTGTAAACAACACGATATTTAAACTGTAGGACAAATATTACACTGCAGTTGTAATAAAGTGCCTATCCAGGCTATTTTCTGGCAAAAAAAACCCACCAAAAAAACCATCTTCTGCTATTGCAGAGAGTCTCAACTCAATATATTACTTCCACCTTGAAGAGTCACTCACCATACAGCACAACTTTACCTTTTCCCTAGCAGCAGAGACAATTTAAGGCATACCTACTCTTCTCTCCCTCCCTCCCCTCTGGTTTTTATGATTCCTTCAGCTGTGCTACCACAGCACGTTCAGAGCAGAGCCCTACCATCAGGCCAGCAAGGCACTGTGGACTTGGGGGAAAAAGAAAAAACCCCAAAATCCAAACATCATCACTTTTTTATCCAGAACAGTGATACTGTTCCCAGGACGGGCCACCTCCCTGCTAACTTGGGCGCGGACACAGGAGCACAAGGGACTAAGGTGGAAGGGAGGACCCCACCACCTCCTGCCAAGAGAAGCCATCACACAACACTATCCCTTTTTCCACACCTGGCCTACAATCTCCTCTGCCCTACGTTCATCACAGATTGCTAACAAGCTGTTACTTAGACTCAATGCAATAACCCATTCACAAAAAAAAAAAAAAAAAAAAAAAAA